>CM056052.1:433945809-434419213 GCA_029574335.1 Rana kukunoris
ACGACTGCATAAGTTCAACTCTAATAGAAGGGACGTCCAGTCCTGTATAGCTCCGTCAGAAAGAGCAACAACTAGTGTACCCTGTCAAACTTAACCCAGACTCAACAACAGAAGGACAAGTACTGGGCATTCAGTGGTCAATTGAAAACGACACCTTCAGTTTCAATGTTGACATAAAGGATCAACCCTCAACTCAGTCGTAGCTTCTCTCTATGATCCTCTGGGCTTCATAGCCCCCTTCATACTGAGTGGCAAGTGCATTCTCCAAGAGCTTTGCCGCAGGGGCATCAGTTGGGATGAAGCACTTTCTGAGAGCTTATGTCCACGGTGGGAGGCTTGGAAGAGTAGTCTGCAAGCTTTAAGGGAAATCATGATACCCAGATGTTACCATCCCCCAGACTTTGGTAACAGAATGAAAGTGGAACTACACCACTTTTCCGATGCCAGCAACACAGGATATGGTGCCTGTTCGTACCTTAGGTACAAGAATGACAGAGATCAAGTCCATTGCAGCTTCGTAATGGCTAAAGCAAGAGTCGCACCAACGAGATTGTGAGCATCCCAGGCTTGAACTCTCAGCTGCTGTCACCGCAGCAAGGTTGAGTGCCATGTTGAAGGCAGAACTTGAGATAGAAATTGACAAAGAATTCTTCTGGACAGATTCCCAAGTAGTCTTAGCCTATATCAATAATGAAGCGAGAAGGTTTCACGTGTTTGTAGCCAATCGTGTTCAACTCATAAGAGAGATTACAGACCCAACTCAGTGGCACTATGTGGATACGACACAAAACCCAGCCGACCATGCATCCAGGGGTCTACATGTAGAAGATATCTCCCCCTCAAATTGGTTATCTGGGCCTAGTTTCCTTTGGAAATCTGAAGTGCACGCATCTTCAAGATCTTCAGCAGAACTAATTGTAGGCGACCCTGAAGTCAAACCCATCACAACCCTTGCATCACAAGCCAGTGAACAAACTGATATTCTAAACTGTCTGAGCAGGTTCTCCAGTTGGTTAATGCTCATTAAGGTGATTGCAAGAATCAGGAGAATAAAAATGAAGACGCATCACTGCAGCAATCTTGTGTCTGTGGAGGAACGTCAAATTAGAACCATTCGTAATGTGCTAAATGCTACAACAGTCCAATGTTCAAGTAGACTAGACGATGATTCCCTTAGAACGCTATTTCATGAAGCTATGACCATTGTTAACAGCCGTCCTTTAACTGTCGATGAAATCAATGACCCCAAGGCACCAGAACCTCTAACTCCAAACCACCTCATCCTGACGAAATCCAAGGTTGCATTACCTCCACCTGGGAAATTCGTAAAGGAAGATGTGTATGCAGCCTAAACGTGGCGTAGAGTAGAGTACAGTATTTAGCAGAACAATTCTGGAGTCGGTGGAAAAGAGAATACCTAATGAGTGTTTCCACAAGACAGAAATGGCACACACCTCGACGTAACCTCAAAGTAAATGACATTGTCATAATCAAAGAAGATATGGTCTCCCAGATGCCAGTGGCAACTAGGACGTGTAATTGAAACTACAATAGAAAAGGATGGTCAGTTCGGACGAGTCAAGGTGTTAGTAGGTGACAGAAGATTGCAAGATAAGAAAGACTATGTATCAAAACCTTCACTTATTGAACGTCCTATTCAAAAGCTAGTAGTCCTCATAGAAAGCAAATAAGTTCAGTTTTAGTGATACACTAGCATACCACCACACGAGACAGTAGCCATTTACAGAGGTACCTATAAGCTAAATGTGTATGATGTACCATGTTTTATACGCGCCTTAGTTATGTTCTGTAAATTATGTATGACTTTTTAAGTTATATTCATCATAACATAATTTGGTGGGAGTGTAACTGTCCGCTTGTCATTGTGGATCTTGTTCAGCACTTGCTGCTGGGTGGAACCTTTCTGCCTCCCTTTAGTTCCCGGGGGGAATGTTTAACTAGCAGAATCACAAAACCCCTCCTTCTTCCTGTCTTAGAAAGAAAGTATTTTCCTGTATCAGATGCCACGTGTTAGCTGTATGCATAGGACCTCCTGGAAGATGTCTGCAGCAAATCCCTAAAGCTTAAAGTTTGTACCCCCCTTGGCAAGCGGATCGAGGTATGCAGAAAAGTGTGCATTGTTATAAAGATGTATATGTTCTAGAGATAAACCGTGTTCATGCTGTTTGGTTTTAAATACGCTATATAATCCAAAGCACTTTGCATGTAACCATGTTTCTTTGAATGTTCAATGTAATTAGATGTGTGTGCAGACAACTGCAATTAACCCTGTAACCTCCTTTTGAGGTAACTGTAAATAAGTGTGTTGTATGTCATTTACAGTTTTCACGGTGCTTACGATATTCATGTTTACGGTGCTCAAGGAGATAAAGAGTACAATATTCAACCCTGCTGCGCACCTTTGTTGCGAAAGAATAAAACTACTGCACCCGTCAGAAGCTCTCCTCTTGTTATTTATTCGATGCCATAGGGGCCGTAACATGTCTCTCTATTTCTCTAGAGGCTGAAGGAAGAAGATCTGTCTCTCTCTCTTGGGCTGAAGGAGGAGATCTTGAAAGGTGGAAAGATGTAGGAAGGTTGAAAGGAGTCCTGTGGGCTCATAACTGAAACTTCTCAAAATGTCCTGGTAAATTATTAATCTTTATGAGTATACCTTTTTGGTAATTGAATTGTTTTTGCACATACATTACTTAAACCATTTAAATATATGGCAAAGCAAATTAGAGTTGTATTTTTTTAACTCCAGTATGAAATAAATTATTGTAACGCTCACCCCCGAAGGAGCCGCTGGTTGATTTCGGGGTCGGCGTATTAAGTTACCAATTACACTTGTCTAGGGGTGAATACTTGTAGAAAGTGAATGAAGCGAGTGTCCAGACATCAGATTACGTTTTCAAAGTTTTATTCCAAGTTCCAACATGGCCAACATCAACATGGCACACTATAGAGAAGGGGTCTCAATCTCAAATTACCTGAGGGCCACAAGACGAGTTTTCATATCCCATGGGGGGCCACATGCAAACTTCAAAAACAACAGTACTGGTGTCAGCGAACGCATTATTAACCCCCCAGCACTGGTGTCAGCGGACGCATTATTACCACCAGCACTGGTGTCAGTGGATGCATTATTAACCCTGACCACTACACTGCACACCGACCCCTACACTGCACACCCACCACTACACTGCACACCGACCACTACACTGCACAACGACCCCTACACTGCACACCGACCACTACACTGCACACCAACCACTACACTGCACACCAACCACTACACTGCACACCAACCACTACACTGCAACCATTACACACCGACCACTACACACTGCACGATGACCACTACACTACACACTGACCACTCACCATCAGGGCACAGCACATCAGGGTACAGAGCACAGTGCACAACAGGGTACAGGGCACAGCGCACATCAGGGTACAGGGCACAGCGCACATCAGGGTACAGGGCACAGCGCACATCAGGGTACAGGGCACAGCGCACATCAGGGTACAGGGCACAACACATCAGGGTACAGGGCACAGCGCACATCAGGGTACAGGGCACAGCGCATCAGGGTACAGAGCCCAGCACATCAGAGCACAGCACAACAGTCCACATCAGGGTACGGGGCATGGCAAGGCACATCAGGACAAGGCACATGGCACATCAGGGCACAACACATTAGGACAGGGCACAGGACACAGCACATCAGGGTACAGAGCCCAGCACATCAGGGTACATGGGGCACATCAGGGTACATCAGAGCACATGGGCCACATCAGGGTACATGGCTCACAATCAGGGCACATGGCGCACAATCAGGTCATATGGCGCACAATCAGGGCACATCAGGGTACATGGGGCACATTAAGGCACATGAGGGCACACTCAGGGTACATGGGGCACATGAGGGCACACTCAGGGTACATGGGGCACATGACATCACAATCAGGGTACATGGGGCACATCAGGACACATGGAGCACAATCAGGGCACATTAAGGCACATGGGGCACGTGAGGGCACAATCAAGGTACATGGAGCACATCAGGGTACATGGGGCACATCAGGGTACATGGGGCACATGAGGGTACATAGGGAACATGAGGGCACAATCAGGGTACATGGGGCACACGAGGGCACAATCAGGGTACTTGGAGCACATCAAGGTACATGGGGCACATCAGGGTACATGGGGCACATAGGGAACATGAGGGCACAATCAGGGTACATGGGGCACACGAGGGCACAATCCAGGGGTAAAAACACTTCCCTAGCATGCAGACTGGCTTAGAAAGCAGTTCTAAACTGATAGCTGCCTAAACTTAACCAATTTGTGAGTGGGAGCAACTTAACTCTCCCATTCCCCACTAACTTTAGCGTAACGCCCCACTATAGGGGGGGGGGGCACTACATTATATTCCAAATATTAAGAGACATACACAGTTTTGTCTGTCTTTAAAAAGCTAAAGGCCCAGATTCACAGAGCGATTACGCCTGCGCAACAGGAGATGCGCGTGCGTAAGTCGAAATGTGCGCGTGCGTTTCGATGCGCGGCATCCCCGGAACGAGATACGCAAAAAATCTACTTTTTTTTGTCCCGCGTAATTTCGTTAGACTGGCGCATCCGTCCGCGCAAAAGTGCGCTAGACAGACCATTGATTTGCTAGTCAAATATGCTAATGAGGGACTTACGGGGATCCACAAAAGAACGTTGGGGCAGCGCAGGCTACGCAGTGTGCGCAACAGCAAAATGTCCTGTCTAAAATTAGAGCATATAAAAGCTGGTCTAAAAAGAGAAAAAAAAGTCTACTTGTTAGATAAAGCAACACTGTTAGTGAGGAGCTCAGCAGTCACACGTGTTGCACAACAATCTGTATGCCAACATGCCAGGGGCATCGTCGCACATAGCTATACTACTGACTTTAGATGAACAAAGAAGGAGGAGGGCACTGAAGAGGGCACTAAAAAGGGCACGGGAGATTTTTTTTTTTGCTTATCTAAACTTTACAATTTAATCTAATCTAATACAATATTCTTATCTGATACAAGCCCCTCACTTCTTCACTCTTCACGGGAGAGGATATATCACACACGCATAGACATCTTTGGCATGAGTGATTCTGAGGTGTCTCGCATCTTCAGATTCACCCCTCATGCCATCATGGAATTAACCACAACCCTGCAGGAGGACATCACCAGCCCAACACATGACACTACCCATGACACCCATGACAGCTACATATACAATCAGAGCCCCATCCCCACAGATTTCGAACAAAACATGTATGGGGACAGCTGGCTGGTTGGTGAGTGACATGGGTGGCAGGCATGACTGTCCCCCCCCATGATGCACACATCACAAGGGGCACATGCACTACTAACATCCTCCTGTCTTTTCCCTTCAAGGTGACTCTGCATATGCACTGGGACCCATCTCATGACCCCATCTCATGCCAGCTCACATATGCATCTTTGCACGTTAAACACACACATTAATCATGGCACAATGAGAATGCATGCATGCACACCACTGTGGTCCCTACATCCACATCCTCATCACATTGGATTGGCACCAGTCCACCATGCAGGACTTGTGAGCTGCACGCCACGGCTCCAATTATGTCACTGTACATTCATACACCATTCACAAAGAACTGGGGATCACCCTTCTCCACCACAAATGAGGTGTGACACCCCTTTTCCGGCAGGAATATCACCCCCACATTTCCAAAATCATACACAAACAGAACCAAAAAAATTAAATAAATGACGAGAAAAAATAAAAAATGCCCAGCAAAAATATATTTTAAACAAAAAACAAACAACACAAGAAAACACATAAAAGACAAAAATCACTCTGCAAAACAGTGCCCAAATATCTCAAAGACACGTCACAAACAAACAAACAAATGCTAATAATACAAAAGCACCTTGCTGTATAGGAAGGGATACAAAGGGATGTGCTTTTGCAAAGAAAGTGCCATTTGTGTCTGTCTATTTATGCTGTTTGCGTAGTTCACTAGTTGCCCGGGTCTACTTCAATTTCACTGATTGCGCCGCTCCCGAGTTGTGAGCATGCGCTCAGCGGAGCTGACCATGGTCTCCTTCAAGCGCGCATGCGCGAGCCGGCCGGCCCTTCATTTGCATGGGGTCCACGGCTCATTTCAATTCAATGTAACACGCCCACGTCCTTCCCAATTTGTATTACTCCGCCTTACGCCTCTGAAAAAACGATTACGCATGCGCAATTTTCTGCGCAAAAGCTACGAGAATAGGGTGATTACGTGGCAAAATTGCGCAAGTCTAACGTAAAGGCGGGTGCGCTACGCCGGTCCAATAATGCGCAGATGTACCTGAATCTTGGCCCAAGTTTGTATAATGGTTTTATTATGATATATGTTTAGAATTGATTCATCTAAATTTAACATAAGTCTTGATTGGATTATTAAGCTCTGCACAATATAACATTTTGTCTGTGCATGTTTAAAGTTTAAGTTAAGTCGGTCTGTTTGTTTTGAGAAGGTATCACACTGTATTAAGTAAATGGCAATTGTTTTTACAAGTCCGTGAATTGAAAAGATATTTATTAAGATATTTATTAAGTAACCAAGTCCAAAATGTACAAGTATCATTCAAGAATTGAAATGTGGTATTCTGTTATAAGAACTTGTGTACAAATCTATATCATTTATCTTTGATAAGTATATCCATTTATTTGTATTATCACGAAATATACCAGATATTAATTTGCATTGTATTTTTAGTTAATAAATATATATTTTTAAGCATATCATTTGTGTCACTTGTCTTCAAAATAGCACAGATAAACTAACTTGAATTTCTCGTTGATATTTATGGGAAAAGGTAAATCTCCCAAAACCAAGATTTGCATAATTTCATAAATACAATACTGTTTATTTTTTTCAGTATAAACATTCTGACATAGTGCTGTAAAAGTGGTTTTAAACCCACTTTTCAAAAATTAAAAATTAAATAACACCTGCAAGACAAGGGCATATTGAGCTAGTATGCATAGCATACTAGCTTATTATGTAATACTCACGTGGGATCGAATCCCCCGCTGCGGTGCCCGACACAGCACCTGCCGTCGACATGTCGTCCCGGAGTTACTTCCGGGTATGGCGGCTCCAGCGATGTGATTGAGTGCGGGAGCTGCCTGTCTTTTTTAATCCTCATTTTCCACAGGCTTGTGCATGAGAAAATCACCTGTCACTCACAGCAGGGGGGAAGAACTGACAGGGTTTTCTAGGTTTGTCGGTTATAGCTCACTGAAAAAAGATAAGAGGATTACTCAGAGCTGGATTAATTATTTGTGGCAAGACTGGGCACAGATGATAGCAAATCCTATACTGTACAATGCACAAGCCTGCATGCTACTTTTCCTCCACAATTAAATAATGATCTTTAAAATCTATAGAAGTCTTCCAATGTAGTACAAAGGTGTCATGGACCTTGGAGTGCTGGAGTGTTTCTACTTGAAATCCTAATTCATCTTATTTCAGAAGATGGGACATTACGGATAGTTCATATTCCAGGATGTCTTGAGATATTACAGGTGATTTTATTCTGACCCCCAAACAGGTCAATAGACTCAGAAGATATACTAATTGTCCATTGTGTAAGCCTGTAGAGGTGTTAATTCAGGTCTGCTCCTAGACCTTTCTATTGTGTGATAACACTGTTTAAAGCCTTTTTGATTATCAGGTGTATTGAATTAGCATGTCAATTATGTTCAAGGGAACTTGCCAAGCTATGCGGGGCCAGGCTGTCTGGGTAACACATTTTGTTACAATTAGTAATTAACTCAACTAAATGTCATTATCTAAAGGAATGCGATCTCTCAGGTGTAGTAATTATGTCCTGTTAAATAGACTGGGCTATTGTGTACATTGATTACCCCCTGGGGCTTCTGTCTCAATACACATAGTCTTTCTATTCAAGCTATGGAACCAATCCCTGTTGACTATTCCAAGTCCTCATTTGCATGGTTAAGGAGGACTTTTTTTTTTTTACATCAGACTTTACCATGTCCAAAGAGTCACTCGTGTTTTCACAAGTAGAGTGAAACCGCCATCTCCACTTCGGTAATGCATCATTTGTGAATTTCTGTTTTATTTATTTGTTTTTAATTTTGTTTTATTGTTTCCTCTCTTTTTTTTTTTTTGTTAAGTCTTAAAGGTAATTACACACTTATGTATATTCCTCTATTTTTATTTGTTAAAATGATCCCCTTTTTATTCTGCACTTTCTCCCGTTTAATCTCTCCTCTCCTACCTATCTTCCTCCATGTCACCCTCCCCCCTCCCTGCTCCTCCCCTCTCCCCCCCCCTCTTGTGTGGTTTGTTTCTAGATTTTTTATTTTTTTTGCTTTCTTTTTCATTCCGACGTTTTCGTTATGTATTCTTGCGTCCCCTTATAATTCTCCCATTGTTTCCATTTTCTATTGTGTTTTTCGAGTTGGCTATTATTGCTACTACTTAAATATTCCAGTTTGTTATAATTATCTATTCGCGCCAACCACTCTTTTATGTCTGGTATAATTGGATTTAGCGAGTTCTTTGGGATTAGTCCTTTAGCAGCATTTATTAACTGCGGAAAGAGGGTTTCTTTCCTTTTGTTTCTGAGACCTTTTATGTCGTGGAACAGACATGTGTAAATATTAGATATGTGCATTCCCGTTCGTAGGAATGTTATTTTCGTACGAAAATGTTAATTTTCGTACCCGCAGGATAATATGTACATACGAAAAAATGAAAGCACCAAAATACGAAAACTACGAGATTATGAATGAGCCGCATAAAGAACAACCGCAAATACGAACGAATGATCCGACGAAAAAAAACGACAAAACGAAAACAGCAAAAGAACAAAAATGACATCTATAACAAAAGATTTACATTCTGTATTTTGTTTGAATCCTTTTTCTGTTTGTTTTCAGTCCTATGTTCATTGTTCATATGACATCTATAACAAAAGATTTGCATGCTGTATTTTGATTCAATCCTTTTTCTGTTTGTTTTCAGTCCTATGTTCATTGTTCATATGACATCTATAACAAAAGATTTGCATGCTGTATTTTGAATCCAAAATACGAACAGAAAAAAAGGAATTTAAAATACAGAATGCAAATCTTTTGTTATAGATGTCATATGAACATACGACTGAAAATAGCAAAAGAAAAGGGTTTCAAGATACTGCAAATCATTGACGAAAATTCACGAAAATTATTGTCTAACAAGTAACAAACATGAATTAAACAGAATAAACAAACCATCTCGCATGTACGAAAATAAAACAGTGACGAAAATACGAAACGATCGGAATACGAAAACATCGCGTCATACGAAAAACGAACGGGAACAAACAGGAAAACGGGCGTCTTACGAAAAATGAACAAAAATGAAAAAACTGAACGATACGAAACAGAACAAGTACATGTCTAGTAAATATTATTGTCTAATTCTTCCTGGGTTATTTCTTTTGCAATTACTTGGATTTCCCTCTAATATTCTGTTATTTTGGGGCAGTTCCACCAGATGTGCAGGGTTGATCCCGTCTGTCCGCAACCTCTCCAGCATAACGGAGAGTTGTCTTTGTTTAGCTTATGCATTGTTTCAGGTGTTCTATGCCATCTAGTAATGCATTTATAATTCATCTCGATAGTGTTCATATCTGTTGCAGAATTGTGCACTGATGCTATAATTCTTGCGAGTTGTAAATCTTCAAATTCTTTGTTTATTTCTTGTTCCCATTTTTTTATGAATTTCCTCCCTCTCTTATTGGTGTGGGGATTGATTTTATCAAGTGCTGGAGTTGTAAGTATTCCCATTGATTGATGTTCCATCCAAGTTCTTCTTTTATCTTCTGAAATGGTTTAATCTTTCCTCTTTCGATAATATCTTTTATTTGTGCTGTTCTGTTCCTATTTTATTTCCTAGTCGTGTCGCTTTCCCGGCAAAAAAAAATTAGTACTTGTGAGTGGTATTAAAGGTGAATTATAGATCCAGTTGTTCTGTTTGTGCAGTGTGTCCCATATTCGAAAAGCGTTAGTAGTTATTCCATGTACCTTTCTTCCCAGGTCTCTGTATTTGTGAGGTATCCATATATTTTTATATAGTGCTGTGTTACTTAAACTATTTTCTATTCGTATCCATTTTTTATCTTTTTCTTTGTGTTTATTTCCCCATTCTACCATTTGTGCTATTATTGTAGATTTATAATATCTCTCTATATCTGGTGCTGCTAGTCCACCACGCTTTTTATTTCTTGTGAGTGTTTTAAAATTTATCCTGGGGGTTTTATTGTTCCAGATATATTTTATCAGCATTGATTTCATGATCTTGAAGAAACTTTGGGGGATTTTTATGGGCAACGTCTGGAATTTATATGTTATTTTTGGCAAGTTAACCCACTTAAAGGCGTTGATTCTTCCAATCCATGTGAGGGCTTTAGTAGCATTTTTTTTAGATCTATTTTCACCTCATTTAGCAAAGGAATGAGGTTAGCAGGAAATAGGCAATCTATTGTGGGTGTCAATTTGATCCCCAGGTAGCTCAGCTCCTCTACCCATGTGTATGTGTGTTGTTTTTGTAGAGCTATCTCATCCTTTTTTCCCACACCAATATTCAAGATTTCTGTTTTTCTAGGGTTTATTTTGAAATTAGAAAGTTCTCCGTAATTTTTTATTTCTTTAGAAATTTCCCGTAAAGTTGAAGTTGGGTTTGTTATGAACATTAAAATATTGTCAGCGTATGCTGCTACTTTGTGTTTCTTCTTCTACACCTGTTTTTTGCACCTTCTATTCTGGGGTTGTTTCGTAAGGTTGTCAAAAAAAGGTTCAAGTGCTAGTATGTATAGCAGCGGAGAGATGGGCAACCCTGTCTGGTGCCATTAAACATTTCGAAAGGGGCGGAAACTTTACCGTTTACTTTCACCATTGCCGCTGGTCTGTTATATAGATTTTGTACCCAGCGTCTAAATCTTGGTCCAATCCCCAGGTGTTTAAGGGTTTCTATCATAAATCCCCAATCTACCCTATCAAACGCTTTCTCAGCGTCGATTGAGAGCAGTAAGACTGGGGATTTTACGGCATCATTTTTTTGCATTAATAATTAGTGTTGCTCACGAATATTCGTATTGCGAATATTCGGCTCGAATATGGCATATTCGAGTATTCGCGATATATTCCGAATTTCGCGGTGAATATTCGCTATTTCGAATATTCGTATTTTTTCAATTTTTTTTTAGAACAGATCACATCCTAGAGATCCCCATCGACGTCTAAAAGCATTGCTGGTATGATTAGAGACCTTGGGCCGAGTAGCTGCAGCGATCATTTTATATTGCCGAAAAATCGCAATGCGATTATTCGGCAATAGCGATATCGCGCGATTATTTTCGAGAAATTCGCAATATTGTTTTTAGCTAAAATAACACATATATTCGATTTCAGAGTGTTACTGTCGAAATTCCGCAATCAATTTCTCATTCGCATTTTTGCGAACTAACGATAAAATATCAAGAATATTCTGAGCCAATCAGAGTGCTCCTTCCGCATTTGCCGAATATTCGCAATTATTTTGTATTGTAATATATCACGAATATTCTGAGCCAATCAGAGTGCTCCATTCCGCATTTCTCGAAATTTCGCAATTATTTTGTATTATAAAATATCACGAATATTCTGAGCCAATCAGAGTGCTCCATTCCGCATTTCTCGAAATTTCGCAATTATTTTGTATTATAAAATATCACGAATATTCTGAGCCAATCAGAGTGCTCCTTCCGCATTTGCCGAATATTCGCAATTATTTTGTATTGTAATATATCACGAATATTCTGAGCCAATCAGAGTGCTCCATTCCGCATTTCTCGAAATTTCGCAATTATTTTGTATTATAAAATATCACGAATATTCTGAGCCAATCAGAGTGCTCCTTCCGCATTTCTCGAAATTTCATTCGCATTCGCAATTCGCATTCGCATTCGCAATAGCGAAATTTCGCAATCATTTCATTTCCAAAAAATATCGCGAATATTCGCATTTAACGAATATATCTCGAATATTCGACTATATATTCGAGATATATCGCGAAATCGAATATGGCATATTCTGCTCAACACTATTATTAATATCGCCTTCAGGGTATTATTCCGGCCTTCTCGTCCTGGTACAAATCCGGTTTGGTCTGCATTAATCCAGTCTGGCATTAGGTCTTTGAGTCTATCTTGTCTTATCTTTCCCAGGTTTTGGTATTATAGTGATGTGTGCCAGCAGGGATTCGGGTCTCATTTCTGTCTCTTCTCCTATTTGATTAAAATAATCACATAGTCTCGGAACCAGCAATTTTTGAAATTTTTTGTAATATTTGATGGTAAATCCGTCAGGTCCCGGGCTTTTCCCATTGGGCGTTTCTTTAAGTGCTCTTTTTATTTCTTCTGGTGTGATCTCCATTTCTAAAGCGGTCAGACGTTCTTTTTGTAACTTTGGCAAATTTGCGTTGTTTAAATATTTTTGAATTTTCTCCTGTCTCCTTTTTTCCTCCTTATATGCGTTGTCCTTGCCGATTGCATAAAAAGTACTGTAATATGTATGGAATGCATCGGCTATATCTACTGTTTTGTTCACTATTTCACCCCTTATGTTTTTGATCTTTTCTATAAAGTTTAACGCCTTTTTATGTTTTAACATTTTTGCAAGAAACTTTCCTGGTTTATTCCCACCTATATAGCGCTCCTTTTTCATCCTGTAGAATTCTTTCCTTGTCTCTTGCTCCAATTGATCTTTCAAGGTCTCTCTTTTAGTCACCAAGGCGCACTGGGGACACATACGCAAAGAGGACAAAAATGGTGGCACAGTTCCTCCTAATGACACCAACAATGGGGCACAGTTCCTCCTAATGACACCAACAATGGGGTACAGTTCCTTCTAATGACACCAACAATGGGGCACAGTTCCTCCTAATGAAACCAACAATGTGGCACAGTTCCTCCTAATGACACCAACAATGGGGCACAGTTCCTTCTAATGACACCAACAATGGGGCACAGTTCCTCCTAATGACACCAACAATGGGGCACAGTTCCCCCCTAATGACAACAACAATGGGGCACAATTCCTCCTAATGACATTGTAACAGAATGGCCCGTGACACCCAGAGACGTTGGAAGGATGAGAGATACTCTTGTGCCAGCAGCACCAAAAACTCTTGGGTCGAAATCCACCCTGTGCCCTTTTGGGTATAGGGTGGCTAATAGTGAATCATAATTCATATTACATGAGATGGGACATTAATAATTTTCTCCTGTCTCCTTTTTTCCTCCTTATATGCGTTGTCCTTGCCGATTGCATAAAAAGTACTGTAATATGTATGGAATGCATCGGCTATATCTACTGTTTTGTTCACTATTTCACCCCTTATGTTTTTGATCTTTTCTATAAAGTTTAACGCCTTTTTATGTTTTAACATTTTTGCAAGAAACTTTCCTGGTTTATTCCCACCTATATAGCGCTCCTTTTTCATCCTGTAGAATTCTTTCCTTGTCTCTTGCTCCAATTGATCTTTCAAGGTCTCTCTTTTAGTCACCAAGGCGCACTGGGTTTCGAGTTTCCGGTCCTTTTTATGTCTTTGTTCTAATTCATATAATTCTTTCAGAGTCTTTTTAATATTATTTTCCCTTTCTTTCTTTTTTTCTGGCGCCTATGGCAATTAGTTGGCCCCTTATAACGGCCTTGTGCGCTTCCCAGATGGTTGCCTTACTTAAGTCTGGAGTGTCGTTAGTCCGGAAGTACATTTCTATTTCTTTTTCAATTATCTTCTCTGTTTCTTGCTCTTCTAGTATATGTTCATTTATTCTCCAGACTCCCATTCCTCTTGTTTCCCTGTAGGCCTTCATTTTCATTGTCACAGGCGCATGATCAGATAGCGTGACTATTTCTATGTTTGCGTCCACAGCTTCCTCTAACAGACTATGTTCATTTAAAATGTAGTCTAGTCTGGAGTACATTTTATGTACCGCTGAGTGATAGGTGTAGTCTTTTTTGCTGGGATGATGAATCCTCCAAATATCCCCTAGTTGGTATTCAAAAAGTTTTTTTTTTAATCTTCTTGTTTCTTTAGTTTCTGTATTCGTCCTCTTGGATGTGGTATCTAATTTATTGTCCATATAGAAGTTCAAATCTCCAGCTAGTATTAATTTGCCTTTTTTTACCTCCTCTAGTTCTTTTAAGATTTTTATGAAATAGTTTTTAGGGCGCTTTTTCCGACCGTATATATTGACCAGGGTATATCTTATATTCGCAAGGGTTCCTATTAATATAAAAAATCTGCCGTTTGGGTCAGTCTTCCCCACCTCTATCTTGAAGTCCACATTTTTCCCGAAGCCGATTGCCACCCCTTTTGCCCCTTTTGTGGGGGTATCACTATAGAACCAGGTAGGGATTTGCTTTGAATATAACTTAATATTACTCTCTAATGCCAAATGTGTTTCTTGTAAAAATATTACTTCAGCACCTTTCCTCTCTAGTTTTCGCATTACCATATGCCGCTTTTGAGGGGAATTTAGTCCTCTGACGTTATATGTTATAAAATGTATTGAACCCATTTCTTGTCAGTTGCTTCCTCCTCCTCCAAATATTTAGGACTATTTTTCCCAATGACCGCTCAAGTCGGGGTGGGGCGGGCCCGGGCCCTTTTGTGCCAGGGGCGTGACCCGCCCCCCAAGGGGGTCCACCATGTCTATCAAATATATTCTTTTTTATTCTCTTTTCTGAAACAAACCACTTCCCCTCTTCTCCCCTATTCCCATCTGCCCCCCTACCCACTCCCTCCCTTCCCTCTCCCGCCTCTCCCCCTCCCCTCTCCCCCCCAACTCCCCTGATCCCTTAGCGCTTGTTGGTTTTCTAGACCCATGGTCTTGCAGGTTTCTACTCCTTTCTCTCCCTACCTGCTATGTGCGCTGAGGCGGAGAGCTGTCTGGCGCCTTGTCTGCCCCTATTTGGCAGACACAAGAGCCCCCCTGAATCCCTGAGTCTCCCACCCCCCCCCCCCAACTTATTTTTGTTACTATTCCTCCTTGTCCCATAAACCCCGTGCTCCGAGTGCTCCCTGTTTGATCTTCCTCATGGCTTCTTTCTTGGGACTAATTGCCATGTTTCTTCTTCCTGTGTTTCCTGTATTTCTAGTTCTTGGCTCCCCTTTAGAGCTTCGGGTACCGGAATCAGGGCCGGCCTTAGGTGTTCAGGCGCCCTGTGCGAGCTAATCCTGTGGCGCCCCCCCATCTTCATCCCTCGCCCCCTGGTCATCTAAACATACGCAAAGAGGACAAAAATGGTGGCACAGTTCCTCCTAATGACACCAACAATGGGGCACAGTTCCTCCTAATGACACCAACAATGGGGTACAGTTCCTTCTAATGACACCAACAATGGGGCACAGTTCCTCCTAATGAAACCAACAATGTGGCACAGTTCCTCCTAATGACACCAACAATGGGGCACAGTTCCTTCTAATGACACCAACAATGGGGCACAGTTCCTCCTAATGACACCAACAATGGGGCACAGTTCCCCCCTAATGACAACAACAATGGGGCACAATTCCTCCTAATGACATTGTAACAGAATGGCCCGTGACACCCAGAGACGTTGGAAGGATGAGAGATACTCTTGTGCCAGCAGCACCAAAAACTCTTGGGTCGAAATCCACCCTGTGCCCTTTTGGGTATAGGGTGGCTAATAGTGAATCATAATTCATATTACATGAGATGGGACATTAATAATACTTCATATTGCAGGACTGAGATATCACAAGGAGTCATGATGACATGACCAGGTCAGCCAGTGAGTCATACCTTTTGTATAATAGGCTATTGGAATATCCTAAGGTGTTGGCTATTCAATGTAAAGACACCCACTCTCACTGCCATTGTGTGACAAAGCTGTATAGAGAACTTATTCAACAAGATGTCTGTGTTACTATTCAAGGTTAATTGAACCCTATTGATAATACGGTGCCGTCATGTCTAGCTACCAATTAAAGAATTATCCTCAGTGAGTGAATAGGGGGGTGGAGATTGCATTGTCCTGTGATTAACTGCATTCTGTTGTACTGGATATAAACAAGCTAAGAACCAATAAAGTTATTCATACATTTTTGGAAACTAGAGAACAGAGCGCTGTCTCGTTTATTCTGGGAAATGGAATGGATCATGTCTGCCTGGTTGTTGGTGTGTCGGATAAGCTTGTCGTGCATGGATGGAAGGTTGTAAGCGGTGGTAACCGTTACAGACACCAACAATGGGGCACAATTCCTCCTAATGACACCAACAAAGAGGCACAATTCCTCCTAATGACACCAACAAAGAGGCACAATTCCTCCTAATGACACCAACGATGAGGAACAATTTCCTTCTAATAACACCAACAAAGGGGCACAGTTTTCCTCCCAATTACACCAACGACGGGTCATTACTCCTCTCACTGACACGAAAAAATTTGGCATTTTTACTGCGTCACTGGTTCCCACACCGTGTCAGATTGTCAGTCGCAATATCGCAGCCCCGCTATAAGTCACTGATCTCCGCCATTACTAGAAAAAAAAAAAAAATTCCATAAATATATCCAATAGTTTGTAGACACTTATTAGGATATTTTGTACCGAAAACATTGGCCTAAATCAGTGGTCTCCAAAATGCAGCCCGGGGGCCAGATGTGGCCCTTTGCTTGCTTTTATTTCAGCCCTTGGGTACATTTCCTCCTACTGCCACCAATGATAGGGCACAATTCATCCAATGACACCGATAATGGGGCAACATTTCTCCCAATGATGTGACACAATTTCTCTCAATGACACCAATGGCGGGACACAATTTCTCCTGACAACACTGATTATAGGGCAACCATTACTCCCATTGACATCAATGATGGGACACAATATCTCTTAATGACACCAATTATGGGGCACAATTTCTCCCATTGACACCAAAGATGGAGCATTGTTTTTTCCACACTGACATCAGGACCTTTTGTACTCCAAATGGCCACAGTCTGGCCCCCTTGAAGTACAGTAAACCAGGCCTTTGTTTAGAAAGTTTGGAGACACCTGGTCTAAATTTATGAAAAAAACTTTAAAAAAAAAAAAGTTATATAGCAGAAAGTAATTTTTTTTTTAAAATTTGGTCTTTTGTTAAAAAAAATATAAAAAAATAAATAAAAAAACACTGAAAAAATAAAACAATGCAGAGGTGAGCAAATACCACTGAGAAAAAAAAAATACAAATTGTATTTGTGTACAGCGTCGCATGACCGCACAGTTGTCAGCTTAAAGCGGAGGTTCACCCTAAAACTACTCTGTCCCATAGCATCCAGCATACTGGCGTCAGCTGTTTTTTTTTTATATATATATATATCGCTCTAGTTACTGTTAAATGAAGAATTTTCTTTTCTCTCCACCGCGGGTGAATGGCGCGGCTATGTTGCGTCACGCCTTCCGAAAATAGCCGATTTAGGACTCTGCTCTTTCCGGCGCTATACGGCGCCTGCGCACAGACCTAGGAGCTGACTGTGCAGGCGCCGTATATAGTCGAGTTTTATGGCTATGGTGCGTCACGAAGTGGAGAGAAAAGAAAATTCTTCATTTAACAGTAAGTAGAGCGATTAAAAAAAAAAAAAACAGCATGCTGACGCCAGTATGCTGGATGCTATGGGACAGAGTAGTTTTAGGGTGAACCTCCGCTTTAAGTTACGCAGTGCACATTGCAAAACATGGCCTGTCATGAAGGGGGGTAAATCTTCCAAAGGTTACCTGGTTAATCAGTGATTCCCCCCCCCCCCTTCATGACAGGCCATTTTGTATATGTGCATTGAATAACTTAAGCTGCCTACTGCGCTTAGGTTTTTGATCACCTCTGCATTTTTTTTTCTTTTTTTTTTTTTTACGTTTTTTTATAAACTGGCTCCATGTGCTCATTGGAGTACAGGTGAGGTGAGAGGAGGGATGACACCTGTCACCCTGCTAGATTAGGTGGAGGGGACGGGTGGCCTTACCTTTACATGTATGTAAGGCGGCAGTCTGTCAGTCCCGTCCTGTTCTGGTCCCGCCGTTATAATTTGAACTGCATGCCTTACGCATGCACGCAACGGCGCCGCACTACCCAGGAGTCAGGACAGTACCACCTGACCTGGCCTGAGACAAGAAGTGGAGGAGAGGAGGAGGAAGGGAGGGCGAGAGGGCGTGCCAAGGGGACCAGTGTGAGTCGTGTCTTGTCAGACACTTCGGGCACGTCGGCGCCACCCCCCCCCCCCTCTGCAGCGCCTGCTGAGTAGTGACCCGGACGGCGGCGTGGCCTCCCCGCACACACCATTCACGGACAGTAAACTGACTGTGAGCTGTTACGGCTGCACAGCGCCCCTCTTGTCCATGGCGCTCTGTGCGGTCGCACAGCCCGCACACCGCAAAGGCCGGCCCTGACCGGAATGTTCTGTTTTCCACAGAATTCTTGGGTTTCTTCGATAAACCTGAATCTCACCGATTGACCATTCTTTTTTCCCACCAGACATGCAGGGAAACCCCAGTTATACTGGATCTCATGTTCTTGTAATGTTTTTATCAAAGGTTTTAGCGCCCTCCTTCTTCTTGGTGTATCCTGGGATAGGTCAGGATATATTTCTAATAGGTTTCCTTCATATTTTAATGGAGGCTTCCCCCTCATATTTCTCCATATTTGGGTTTTTTCTTCTAATTTCTCAAACCTTACAATTATGTCCCTTGGGCTCTCTGTGGGAATTCTCATGGGTCTCCTTATCCTAAAGGCTTCTTCAATTTTTACCGTATTTAGATCTTGATTTCCCAGTAAGGGGTTAAATAATTCCTCCATCATTTCTTTCAAGTTTTCTTTCTGGGGTTGTTCAGGGAGTCCTCTAATCCTCAAATTTCTTCTCTTGTTCTTATTTTCTTGTTCTTCCATCTTGTATGCTTGTTCCCTCTGTTCCATTCTAAGAGATTTTATTTCCCCTTTTAGTCCTTTTATCGTGCTTGTGTGGGTATCTACTTTATTTTCTACCTTTTCCACTCTGGTCAATAGGTGTCCCACATAATTATGAATTATAGCTATTTCTTTTTTCAATGACGACTCCAAGTTCTTCAGTGACTTGTCCAGCGCTAGGAACATTGTTTCCATTTCACTTTTTGTTAGGGGTTTGTCCTTACTTATTTGTTCCTCTTTACCTGACGTTACTGCCCCCCCTTCCATGTCCACCTCTATCTCTTCTTCCTCTCTCACTTCCTGGGGCTCTGTAGATGCACTTATTTCGGGGGCTGTTTTATTTTGTGTTTTCTTTTCCTTCTTGTCCCTTTTCTCCTTTATTTCGGTCTGCCATCCCTTAGTGATCTGTTTTTCTACTCCTTGATTATTTTCGCTTGCCCCCAACGTTACATATTTAATCATGGGGCCAGGGCTTAGGCTTGTACGAGGTGATTTAGGGACCGCCCCCCCTCTTCCCGATCTCCCCCTCATACTGCCCATCATCTCGACGAGCTGCGTGAAGGAGAGGGGAAAAAAAAAAAGAAGAGGAGAAACCAGGGACAAGGAGCAACGAGCAAGGAAATAACACAGTATAGCACAGCAGCACCGTACAGTTCAATTCAGTTCTATAGAGGCTGGTCTTACTCTGTTTCTAGCTCGAGGTCACTTTAAAACTTACTATAGGTTTCTTCTATGTACAATGCTTCCATAATGTAGCGTAGGTTACACATAAGAGAACCAAGAAATTTCACTTATAATGCGCTGCTGTTACTCACGATCCCACTTATAGTCAGTTCATTTATTCCAGGTGAATTAAATAACAAGATAAGGAAGGAAAAAAAAAGACCTCAGGATATCCAAAAGTCCTAGACCAGAGCCCCCAATTAAATACAGATCAATGCAGTACAGTGTTTATGTAATTCTCATGGGGTATTCATCTTAATCTGGTTCTTCATCTGGGTTCAGTTGATTATTTCATGTGAGCTAAGTAGCATATTAGTATGTACATATAGTTAAATTAAAGGCTTCACAGAACTTCCAAGAAAAAACAAGTTTAACTTCCTTTCCCTTCCTTTTTTTTCTTTTTCTGGGCTATAGTACTGGGGGAGGTACTCACTCTCACTCCCCTTTCCTATCTCCCCTTACCTGTGCTTCTGTTGTGGGGAATAAAGTAGAGAAGGAAACAGTTGTTTAGCACTCTCACTATGTCTTACTCTTCTATGCTCTCCTGTGCCGCTCTGTTGTTAGGTTGACGGTATGCTAATAGCACAGGGCTGGAGGACTTCCACAATATCTCGGCTCTCGGCTCACATCGAGTCCTCGGGTCCTCTGATCTCCTGCTCAGCGGCAATGAGAGGGGGGTCTTAGCACGGCCAGAGCTTCCTCCACTCGGCCCGCACTCACAGACCTTCCCTCCTTCCCTCCGCGGACGCTGGCATCACAACCGAAGCCTCCTCACCTCTCTCGTCCCACCGCTCCGACTGGCGGCCTGACAAGCGACGGATCCACGCACCACGATCGCACAGGAAACAGGTATGTTAGCCGGGGAGCTTGAGCTTACGGAGGAGGTATAGCACTAATCATTCAGCGTACGGGGGTTGGGGGCTGGAGACCTGGAACTCACGGTGCGCTCCTGACTCGCGCCATTACCAGACTCCTCCCTGGTTAAGGAGGACTTGAGTGTGGACTGCATATACTTTACAATTGACCAATAGGATAGTGGTTGTTGGGGGTGGGATGTTCCAAATTCTGTATAAAAGTGTGCTGTGTACTTTCAATAAATGAGTCCTGTTTGAACATACATACAGCCTGCCTGGTGTGTGTTCTAAATGGATCTCAAATGGCACATATCTGTAGTTCGGATCCCAGAACCTTGGATGACTGGACCATCAGACGTTGCAATCGGCAATCTGATCCAATAGAAGCAGAGGAGTATCGGGAGAGCGGAAGCGAGCGAGCAAGAGTCTCTTCACATTGGTTGGCAGTGGTGGGATTTGTTCTCCAGGTACTGGGACACTCCAAACCACCACCATGGATGACCAGCTATGCAGCCTGCAGGAGAACCATGCTGAAAGACTTACTTGAGAGCCATGGAGGCACCGGTGGGACAAAGAACAAGGCCAACATGATCAGTGAGCTAGCCGAGATGGATCAGAGGGATGGTGATGCAGGACCGTGGTCAGTTGAAGACTTGTTTCAGCAACGTCTTCGAGAGCGTTTGGCGTTATATGGAGCTAAACCATCAGAGACAGCCATACAGAATGCCATTAGAGGCATCCAGCTGCAGGATGAGCGACAACAGAGAGAACGAGAGCGGCAACATGAGCTGAGAATTGCAGAAATACGGCAATCGGTGACAACGCCTAAAGAAGCAGCACCAAATGAAAGAAGAGGAGAGGTACAGATACCAGTAACCATGAAAGAGGAATTCAGAAGGAGGTTGTGAGAGAAGTAGATACAGCACAGAGGACCAGTATCAGAGGAGGTCCTGCTTTGATGGTCTGATTCGATCCGCTGCAAATTCTGGAAAGAAGCGTTAGCCTGAGAGCAGCGACACCAGGGAAAAGCTCTCCCCTCCATCCATGTAAGGTACTGGTCACAGTATGAAGTACGAATGCTGTTATTGGGGGAACAACCGAAGCAGTAGTGGACAGCAGAATTAAGCAGGCTGATCCGGGCAGAGATGCGGTTGGACGAGAGCTACAGAGCCCTCCGGTGGTATGTAGTCCAAGAGAGCCCATGGTCAATGGATGACAGCCCCATGGAAGGCTTTGACTATGATGGCCTGGGATTGTTGTATTGGAGGATGTCCAGTGATCCCGACTTTGGGAGCGATTGGGAGTGGCGTTTGGAGGAAATAATGTAGCACAGAGAGCGAAGACTGAATGTCTCGGAAGTGCACTGGTTACAGGAAGATTTGGAATTCCTGGCTGTTCAGGAATGGGAGCTGGAAATCGCCTACAAACAGCTGCTAGACTCCGCTCAGCAGCAGGGTGGGGCTCCCTTTGCCTGGGACTATGAGGAAATATCAGCTGACAATGCTGAAATCCTGGCTGATGAATCGGCAGTGGAAAATCTGGAGATTGCCATTCCCAAAGCTGAAGTGCTGACCGCAGGGCCGAGCTCTGCTAACCTATGCTCAGTATCTATAGCATATTCTGGGTTTTTATGGACAGGAGATGGTGAACCTCTATCCCCAGACACCAGTTGCAGAGACAGGGGATTTAATAGATTTTTCTGCTGAGGAAGAACAACCTGATGAGCCTCCAGCAGAAGAGCTGGGATCAGGGCCAAACTTCACTGTGCTCTGCCCAGCACCAAGGGCAGTATTTGTGGAGTTACAAGGAACTTCCCCAGCTGAAGCACTGGTCACCGGACAGAGGGTTCAAGAACTCTACCCCACCCCTGTGGCAGTTCCGGAGGCTCAGGGTGAGAAGATGGCGATCACTCCCCTGCCGCAGATTACAGAATGTATGGACTGTTCAGAAGATGTTATGGATTATGCACCCCCAGCAGAAGTGCTGGCAACAGGGCAGAGTGCTAGCAATCTCTGCCCAGCACCGGGAACCAACTGTGGAGTTCCAGGGAACCAGGGCAGTTGGCCCCCCTCCCCAGCAACAAGCTGAGGTGGTAAAACTTTTATGCCGTGTAAACACGGTCATTTTTTGCGATGAAAAAAAACGATGTTTTTTAAAACGTCATTTAAATTGATAGTGTGTGGGCAAAACGTTGTTTTTTGTCTTAAAAAAAACGACCAAAAAAAATTCCAACATGCTTGAATTTTTTGTGTCGTTTTTCAAAACGTCGTTTTTTGTTTCACAAAAAGTCACCGTGTGTAGCAAAAACTTTGTTTAAAACAACGTTTTTCAACCCGCGCATGCCCAGAAGCTAGTTATGAAGCGAGCTTCAATGGAAAAGAGTGGTGAACGTAACCTCGCTTTTTGTGAAAAAAATGATGGTGTGTATGCAACATCGTCTTTGAAAAGTGACGTTTCAAAAACGTAGTTTTTTACTTCACAGAAAACGTTGTTTTTTTCATCACAAAAAATGATCGTGTGTACGGGGCATTACTCCCAGCTGAATCACTGGCAGCAGGGCAGGATGCTACTAGCTGCTGCACACAACTACAGCTTGAGCGGATATCGGTGGATGGGACTGTGGTCTTCACTCACAGCAACCCAGCGGAAGAGCTGGCAACAGAGCAGAGTGCCCCGGGCCTCTGCTCTCAACTAACAGAAGAGGGGGTTCCTGTGGTAGTGGATGGGCATGCGATCTCCACTGACACAACCCCAGAAAATGATGCAGCACTGAGACAGGAGGACGTCGGCTTTGCTTTGCAAGCACCGGGGGATTTTCACCTACCACAAGTGGATGGGACTTCAGTCTCCACTTGTATATCCCAGGGATGGGGGACAGTTGGCCCAGATCCCCAACAGCATGACGAACTGAGCCCAGTCACCCTGTCTTCTCTCCAGCGGCTGAAAGGACTCCAGGGAGAAGGGCCAGTCCAGGCCTCTCCCCAGCGGCAGGCATGTTCTCTGAGAAAGGCGGAGGTTGGCTGGGTGAGTAATGCTCTGGTTGGGACAAGTTATCTGGGGTACTGGGTGGGTACCGGAATTGGGGTCTTTCCCAGTGTTAATCTCCTGCCAAAGGGGGAGATGTGTGACAGGCCTAGCCGGGACAGGGGCTTTTGGAGAGGACTGAATGCGAGCCTCTTGCCATCCGATTATGGGCCAGGGCCTAAAAAACAGGAAGGCGGATGGGTTATCCCGGCAGACAGTCCTGGAACCTTAAGACTAGGGTTGAGCGAACCCGAACTGTAAAGTTCGGGTTCGGTACGGACTTTGGGTTTTTCCCCGAACCTGAATAATTGGTGAAAGTTCAGGGCCGGGTTCGGAGTTCGGGAAAAAAAAATGCGCCGGGGTCCCCCCAAATATCCATACCGTAGAACAAATTATTTATTAATTAAACCAAATAAAAATCCAGCGGTGAAAATAGACGATCGATGCTGCTTCCTGCTCCAACGTTCTCTTCTATCCAGCGCCGGGTGATCGGTCCAGCGACGGGTGATCTCTCCAGCGACAGCCGGTTGGTCCAGCAATGAGAAGATCCATCCATTCAGAGCACAGCTCCGCGAATGACGCGCCAGAGCTTTGACGTTTCTTTTATAGGGTGAAGCGGGCCACACGTCACGTGACCCCGTCCCCCTCTGACACAAGGGACATGTCTGGGCTGTCCCAATGATGTAGCACAGTGTGCGTCAGAGGGGGATGGGGTCACGTGACACGTGGCCCGCCTCCCTTATAAAAGAAACGTCAAAGCTCCGGCGCGTCATTCGCGGAGCTGTGCTCTGAATGGATGGATCTTCTCATCACTGGACCAACCGGCTGTCGCTGGAGAGATCACCCGGCGCTGGATAGAAGAGAACGTTGGAGCAGGGAGCAGCATCGATCGTCTATTTTCACCGCTGGATTTTTATTTGGTTTAATTAAAAAAGTAATTTGTTCTACGGTGTGTGTGTTTTTTTTCCGGAAAACTACTATATACACTTCCTTCGTGAAATGGTAGGGGTATAGTGTACCCCATTACCATTTCACACGGGGGGGCAGGATCTGGGGGTCCCCTTTGTTAAAGGGGTCTTCCAGATTCTGATAAGCCCTCTGCCCGCATACCCCCACAACCACCGGGCAAGGGTTGTGGGGATGAGACCCTTGTCCCCATCAACATGGGGACAAGGTGCTTTGGAGGGCACCCCAAAGCACCCTCCCAATGTTGAGGGCATGTGGCCTGGTGCGGTTCAGGAGAGGGGGGGCCGCACTCTTTCCCCCCCTCTTTTCTGCGGCCGGCCAGGTCAACGTGCTCGGATAAGGTGTCTGGTGTGGATTTTAGGGGGAACTCCGTCCCATTTTTTTTACATTTGGGGTGGAGTTCCCCTTAAAGTCCACACCAGACCTGAAGGGTCTGGTTATGGATATTTGGGGGGAACCCCAAGTCATTTATTTAATTTTTTTACTAAAAGTCTGTGTCCCATTGACTTCAATGGGGTTTGGAGTCTGGGTTCGGGTTCCCGAACCCGAACTTTTTTTTTAAAGTTCGGGTTCGGGTCCAAACCCAAACATCCAGGTGTCCGCTCAACTCTACTGAAGACTACTTTTCCCACATCCTCGAGTTGACCCGTTTGGGTCCCACTGCGGCTGTTGGACTGTTTCCCAGGGGAAGTAATGTCATGGACCTTGGAGTGCTGGAGTGTTTCTACTTGAAATTCTAATTCATGTATTTCAGAAGATGGGACATTACGGATAGTTCATATTAAAGGATGTCTTTAGGTATTATATTACAGGTATGCATATTACAGGTGATTTTATTCTGACCCCCAACCAGGTCAATAGACTCAGAAGATATACTAATTGTCCATTGTGTAAGCCTGTAGAGGTGTTAATTCAGGTCTGCTCCTAGACCTTTCTATTGTGTGATAACACTGTTTAAAGCCTTTTTGATTATCAGGTGTATTGAATTACCATGTCAATTATGTTCAAGGGAACTTGCCAAGCTATGCGGGGCCAGGCTGTCTGGGTAACACATTTTGTTAAATTAGTAATTAACTCAACTAAATGTCATTATCTAAAGGAATGCGATCTCTCAGGTGTAGTAATTATGTCCTGTTAAATAGACCGGGCTATTTTGTACATTGATTACCCCCTGGGGCGTCTGTCTCAATACACATAGGCCCAGATTCAGGTAGATGGGCGCTTCTTTACTTTGGAGTAACGTTTCTCATTTACGTTACTCCGCCGACACTTTCGGCGCAAGTACTGTTATTCACATAGCACTTGCGCGTAAACTTGCGCCAGAGTAACGATAATGCGCTGGCGTAACCCGACGCAAGTGGAAGTGGGTGTAATCATATGTAAATGATGGGCGGAGCCCAGCGCAGAGGCTTACGTTCAGCGCATCATCCACGGAGCATGCACAGTAAGTGAGGCTTCACTCGCCCCCTTGTGCGCATGCTCACAACTTCCGTCGGCACCACTTCACGGGAAACGTCAGCGCAATGCGTTTCGTTGGGCGTTTAAATGCGCCGGTAGATGCGCCATTCCGGCACTAAAGTATATCCTGTTCCCCCTCCCCGCAGTGAAGTTACTTTTGTTCTGAGATGGCTGCTCCCGTTCCCCGCAAACACACAGGAGAAAGCTGAACTCTAAAGGCCAGGAGCTGTCAGCCGTCATCTCGGCTATGGAGACCTATGATGTCTTCCTCCATGGCTGTAAAAGTTGACAGACAAGCATGGACAGAGGTGTTGTCCTGCAAGTGGGGGTGCTCAGCTAGCTCTTATCGTCGGTAACGCTGCTGTAGCTGCTCTCCTGCTGACCTGTGGCCGTCTGGAGTAAAGATAAAGCAGCTATTTGTAGAAATAACTTTGCGCCGGACGGACGAGATACGCGCGGCGCATGTAGCCAGCGTATGGTGCTAATCCGTTCGCGAATCGGGAAATAACCCTCATTTGCATATTTGCAGGGGAAATCAATAGGCGCGACTGATGCGCCAAGCGAAATTATGCGCTGACGATACTCTGGCGTCGGAAAGTTAAGCCGATCGGAAATGGCCCGTTTTCTGTCGCATCTAGTTTGGTGGGTACGGCCACATAGAAACGACGGCGCATAATCACAGTTACGCGGCGCTTATCAAATTACTCCAGCGCAATTCTTGCTGAATCTGGCCCATAGTCTTTCTATTCAAGCTATGGGACCAATCCCTGTTGACTATTCCAAGTCCTCATTTGCATGGTTAAGGAGGACCTGGTGAGGACTGCATATACTTTACAATTGACCAATAGGAAAGTGGTTGTTGGGGGTGGGATGTTCCAAATTCTGTATAAAAGTGTGCTGTGTACTTTTAATAAATGAGTCATGTTTGAACATACATACAGCCTTCCTGGTGTGTGTTCTAAGTGGATCTCAAACGGCACATAGCTGTAGTTCGGATCCTGGAACCTTGGATGACTGGACCATCAGACGTTGCAATCGGCAATCTGATCCAATAGAAGCAGAGGAGTGTCGGGAGAGCGGAAGCGAGCCAGCAAGGGTCTCGTCACAAAAAGGGTTGGACTTTTAATTTTTTTTACGCCATGGCCTGTTTCTCCCTCTTTTCCCAGCAGACACTTCAGTGCAGCAATCAAGGGAATAACTTCAGCAATGGAAGCATTGACAGATTATTTCTTTTGTTAACTGTTCAAATGGAGTTAGCAGAGACAAACTATTTTCAACTAGCATCCAATGATGTGCGCTCAATGTTGCTGGCAGTTCGTAATCTGCTATGTACACAGCTAAAACATGCTTTTGTTTGAGAAGACTTTAAAGCAACAGGGCCCTCTGATTCCTACTGTATTAAAGTGATTTGTATTTGTACTGTCTACCCTCAAGTTGTAAAGCGCTGTGTAAACTATATAAATCCTGTATAATAATAATATTTTATTTATTTTTTCATGTGGATTTGATTGATTTGTGATCACCATTGGAATCAACCCGGGTGGGCTATCAAGCTATTGTGCCGAACATGTGAATGTGAAGCATATTGTTTTGGTGAGTTTTTTTTCCTTTGGCAGTGGATTCACAAGCACATGAGGTGTGGTGGGAAGTTTGTATCAAGATTTCAAGAAAGATACTATTCATTGATCAATCACTGCTTAATCACTTGAAGATTGGTGAGATTTCTGGACACTTTTATATAAATTCATTTTTTTTTCAACTGTCTTTATATGTTTATGGATCATTCACATGCACTATTAATTCACTTTCACTTGTTAATTTTTATGTGCTAATTTTTATGTGTTCATTTATGTTTTTAATGTAATCACTTTACTAGTACTGTTTTATGAAACAGAGAGCTACTATTTTTTTCACTAAAGATTCACTATATAATAATATAGTAGTAGCTATTCCAACAAGTAGCTACATCTTGCTGCAGTCGTTTCAGTGGCATTCTAAACTGTATCTGCAAATCTTGTATTCCGGAATAAGTAAGCGGAGAATGCTTAAGGCTGGGTTCACACCTATGGGAATTGGTTGTATCTTAAACCACACCCAATTCACATAACATTATAAAATACATTGATTTTAATGAGGCTGGTTCACATATGTGCGATGCATTCGCACTGCGCATTGCCGAATGTGTTTTCTAGGCATTGCGGTGCAGCTCAGGTGCGAATTCAGGCCCATTATCTTCTATGGGCACGCATCTGAATCGCACTTGCGTTGCGTTCTGAACAGGGATCATGAGAGGGAACTCCACGCCAAATTTCAAATAAAAACCGGAATGGGTTCCTCTCCATGAGCACACCAGGTCCTTAGATCTGGTATGGATTTTAACAGGAACCCCCCTACGCCAAAAAAACAGCATGGGGGTCCCCCCAAATCCACACCAGACCCTTATCTGAGTCCACAGCCTGACTGATCAGGGAAGGGGGTGGGGACGAGCGAGCACCTCCCCCCTCCTGAACCGTAACAGGCCGCATGCCCTCAACATGGGGTGTGGGTGCTTTGGGGCAGGGGGGCGCCCTGCGGCCCCCCACCCCAAAGCACCCTGTCCCCATGTTGATGAGAACAGGGCCTCTTCCCGACAACCCTGGCCGTTGGTTGTCGGGGTCTGTGGGCGGGGGGCTTATTAGAATCTGGGAGCCCCTTTAATAAGGGGGCCCCAGACCCCCACCCTATGTGAATGAGTATGGGGTACATCATACCCTTACCTTTTCACCTGGTGGGAAAAAAGTCAATAAAAAAACACTACACAAGTAATTTATTAGGCAGTTTCGGGGTTCTTCTTGCGACTTCAGGGGTCGTCCGACTCTCCGGCCTCTTCTCCCGCTCTCCGGTGCCTTCTCCTTGCTTTCCGGTTCTCCTCCCGCTCTCCAATGCTTTCTTCCTTCTGCCGGGCACCACCGTTTTCTTCTTGCAGCTCTTTTACTAGCGGAGGCCCTGTCTTCCTCGTCGCCTTCTTCCCTCTTCTCTTCTTGAGATGTTGATTCAACGCACCATCCCGCTGTAATGCCCGTTCCACGGTGTGCAGCGGTTTATATAGGCATGGGACGTGGTCACCGGGTGATGCAACCTATTGACCACGCCCCCATATGACCTCACAGTCCCATCGCTCGCTCGCTCGCTCACTCGTTCGTCCCCACCCCCTTTCCTGATCGGCCAGGCTGCGTGCTCGGATAAGGGTCTGGTATAGATTTGGGGGGACCCCCACGCCTAAGGGCCTGGTATGCTCACGGAGGGGAACCCCTGCCGATTTTTTATTTGATAACAGCGGCAAGACTTCCCTCCCCCTCCAAGGTCATCAAATTTGCAGATGAAACTCAGTGGATCCGCTAAACAGCTGATTGAGAACTTTGCAAAGAGAATGGAGCTCAAAAGTGTGAATCCGGCCTAAAGTGACCCATAGTTTTTCTTCCTTTTGATACCATGTCTGATAAGGTGCTCAGGAGCTAGGATAATGGTAGCTTCAATAAACCACAGTGCGTCTCCAGTAAACTTGCTGGCAATTTATTCACAAAATTATAAAAAAAAACAGTATATAGATCATTAGGCATATATTAAAGAACATTACCATGCTGGCTATAAGGCTGTCTCACTGATAGATAGCTGTATCACGGCACCAGAGACGCATTCGTTCCACACCGGCCTCGGCAGCTTTCTCTTCCATGCACCAGATAAAAGTATGTGTTTAGGGCGCTCTGAATAACAAGGCTGAGCAGATGGTTATCTGTGGTGGAGATGGGAACAGTTCAAGCGGCGCACCATAGTTCCATCCAGGGCTCTACTGACGCCATCCCCACATGCTGGTGGGTCAAGCTTTAAATACACTGTCTGCTTGTTCCACCTTGCAGTCATGATGGTCGGTGACTCCCCATGGATTTACCCAGTCTGGACACAGTGATCCACCAGTGTCCGAGCCAGCCTTACAGCCAGTGTGGTAACGTTGTTATTATATGCCTAATGATCTATGTACAGTAAAACCGTGGATTGCGAGTAATGCGATTTAGGAGCGTTTCTCAATATGAGATTTTTTTTTTTTGACTAGATTCGCGATGGTTGTCTTCACAAGACGTGGAGGATTCAAGCCTCTGCAGTGTGCCTTACCGCATGTGGCCAGAGGTGCGGGGGCACCGGTGATGCTTGGGGACATTTAGAAAACGGGAAAAACTATGTTCCTGGGTGTCTCCGAGCATCTCCGAGTGTTTCCGAGCATCCCTGGGTGGACTCTGAGTGTTTCTGAGTGTCTGTGGCGCACCCCACCTCTGACTACATGCAGTACTGCATACACTAACAGTGACACTGGAACTATTTATCTGAGTTTCCATTGATTCCTATGGGAAAACTCGCTTTGATATACAAGTACTTTGGATTACAAACATGCTTCTGGAACAAATTATACTTGTAATCCAAGGTACTACTGTTCTGTTTTTATAATCTTGTGAATAAAATCGCCAGCAAGTTTACTGGAGACACACTGTGGTTTATTGCAGCCACCATTTACAATCCATTATCCCAGCTGAGTGCTGTCAGCCTTGTTTGTTTTCAGTCTTCTAGCATCTAATTCTATGCCACTGGACATCAGCACAGTCGAGCCGAGACCTTACCAATCCAACATTGGGTGACTTTTCAGTCAGTAGCCCCAGGAACCCAGTTTGATTCTGTCTGATAATGTGCGCTGACTCAGCAATCCCTTATTCACAGCCAACTGTAGCATGTGTGTCATGCATGGTGTAACGGCTACCCAAGTAGTGAGAGGGTATGAGCCGTTGGGGAACGTCCTTTTCCCTGGCAAGTTACTATGCAAGTAAGTCCAGTATAAGCTCATCCACGAGAGCCCAAGGGAGAGTCAGGTCCAGTTGTAAAACAAACAGAATAATATTCCCATAGCATACCCTTTTCAAGAACGAGACATGACTACGTTTTGAAGGGTCAAACATCAACAGCTTTAATGAACATCTCCTGGTTTAAATCTAGTTACAAGCTTGTGAGTACTCAAGGAACAATGGAACTCTCCGCCCCCTCCCTCCACAGGGGGGCTCCAAGGCAGACACCCTGTCACCAGGTCAAAGAAGACACATTTCTTTCTCAATAGACTTCAATCAACCCCCAGAACAATACTCAATCACTTAAGGATAAACACAGGTCTTTCACACACACAATAGATCAATTAACCTTTGGGGATAGACAGGTGCATGAATATTATAGATGTACAGGCAAAATACATAGTTCCGTTACACTGCTCCCCTTTTGTGGAACACTCCGGCAGACCCGGATTGATCCTTTTCGGGTCAACTTGGGGATGTCCGGTCTGCTGTTAGGGTAACAGTTCAGTTTGCCTGGACAGTCCATCGGCATTGCCATTAAATCTGCCAGGTCGGTAGCTGATGGTGAAGGTGAATAATGGAATTCAGTTCTGGAACAGTCACTTGCTTTGCTCTCTCAATGGCTCCCAAAACCTGTTGCTGATGCTCTTGGGAGAGATAAGGCACCACCTGAGCGCAGATCCCATTTAACCTTTTGACAATTTCAGCCTGTTTGTGCATTTCAATGTTCAACACCACGGGACATCTCATAATACATGACGTAGTGTCGTTGCATCTCCGATTTCTCACTGGCCAACTTGTCACATTCCCATTTTAGACTGTGATATTGGGCCGGATCTACAGTACATGTCGGGGCAGGTAGTCTTACCCGGGTCTCAGCAGCAAGCGAGTTGGTTCCAGCAACGCGGGTTGAGGCACAGGTAGTCACGGTGTGGACTTCAGCGGGCACATCGGGGCGTACGCAGAAACAAGGGGGGCCAAATCATTCCCCAGTAGTACATCTGCTGGCAAATCCTTCATCACCCCCACATTCACATGTCCCGAACCCACCCCCCAATCCAGGTGAACCCAGGCAACGGGTAGCCGGAAGACGGTGCCTCCTGCTACTCTTACGGCTACGGTGTCTCCGGTGTGCTGGCTCTCTGGGATGAGTTTCTTCTGTAGCAGGGTCATAGTGGCCCCAGTATTACGTAATCCATTGGCTGCCTTTCCATTGACCCAGACAGTCTGCCTGTGTTGCTGCCTGTTGTCCTGGTTAGCTGCTTGTATCGGATCTGCCTCATGCAGAACACCCCAATGTTCTACCTCCCCAACGCCGTGGGCCGCAGGCATGGATGTGTGGGGGTTCCCCCTTTCTTGCTGTCTCCATGACTGGGACTGCCTGGGTAAATTTAATGAACAGTCTGACTTTTTGTGCCCTGGTTGTTTTTGAATCAGAGCGATAGTAGCCTCGGTATCTCTTAGGCCTTGTGCTACTTGTCCATTCACCCGTACCTCCTGACGGTGATGCTGACGGTTATCTAGAGAGGCCGCTTGTATTGGGTCTGCCTCATACAAAATTCCCAGACATTCCTCAGGGCCCACCTCGGTCTCTAGGCAGTGGGCCGCAGAGGGCCGCGATGGAATGACCTCTGTGTTGGATGTCGGGCGTCTCCAGTTGTTATTTGTAGCTCTCAAAGGACAAAAACGAGCAATATGTCCCGTGTTGCTGCAGTGATGGCACGTCGCCCTAGACGAATCCCGAGGATAGTTGTTGGGTTCCTGAGGACGTGGTGGTCCTGGTGGGACTGGAGCCCGAAACTCTGGGCGGGAGGTGCTGGTTGGAGTACACGGTTCTACCTTATGAGCCAGTCGTGTAGTACCCTGGCTTACTTTCCTTGTTTCCGCGTACTCATCCGCTAGCCACGCCGCCTCGTTTAAGTTAGCGGGACGCGATCTCGTACCCAGTCCTGTATGTCTGCGGCCCAGGTCTTGGAAGAAATGTTTCATTAGGAATAGCTGCAATACTTTCTCCCCAGTGTTGGCCTTGCACCCTTGGACCCAATGGGATGCCACCCTTTGTAACTGGTTTGCCCATTCCATGTGGGAGTCCCCAGCCTTCTTCTTGGATTCCCGGAAGCGACGGCGGTAGGTTTCTGGAGTTACGGCATATCGGGTTAACAGCGCCTTTTTCACTTGCTGATATTGTAAAATATCTTCTGGAGCAAGAGCCCGAAAAGCTTCATTGGCTTTGCCTGACAATTTCCCAGACAAAATAGTGGACCCATTGGTCTGGTGGTACCTGGTGCAGTGAACACTGCCTCTCAAAATCCGCCAAATATCCATCTATTTCCTCCTCACTTTCTACAAAAGCTTAAATGCAGTGAACGGTATTTTCTTTCCTGTCGCAGCGGGTGGGGAAGTAGGAACTGCGTGTGTAATGGGCTGTCTAGCTCTCACCAGTTCCAGTTCTTGTCCCCTCTTGGTTTGAATCTCCTCTCTTGCTTCCCGGAACAGCTGGTTTATTAGTTCCGTGGACGTTTCTGGATACAAGGATAATCTCCGCTGTACAATATCCGTAATTACATCTTCCTCGCTGACAGGTGCTAGAGGCTCCGCTCCTTCCATGGATCCATCCATTTGGTCCAGCTCCAGTAAATCCGCTATCAGCTCCCTCCGTGGCCTGTTACTGGCACTCCTACCAAGACTCTCCAATAAATCTTTTAGTGTGGTTCTTTTCAGCCTGGCGTACTGGGACTCCATTCAGAACTTACAAGAGGTGGTGGGGGTAGTGGCGCTGTCACTAATATGTTGTTTATTAAGCCGGTAAAATAATGGGCTTTAATGGGACAACATACCCCTGAGGAAATATAAGAATATAAAAAATATAAAAAATATGAAATAGGAGGAGACACAAATAATAATATAAATGAATGTGTAAGATCACTAGTAGTGATACCTCAAACAGCCACCGGAGGTGTGATTACATAAATAAAAAATATAAAATATAAAAATGTAGATAAATAAATTAGGTCTTCTTGGTCATATAAGATATGCACTAAGAACACAGTCAGTGGCCCAGTGTATAGTATAAGTGGACCAGTATGTGATATGTGGCATAGATACAAATGTGCATAATATGAAATAGAAGTCCAAAAAACATAAAAGTTAGATGACAATGTCCATAGATATATATAGCAGGTGAAGTAAGGTGGTCAAGGTGCACCTAATGGGATAGGTGGTAAGCAAAATCACAAGTGACTTTCGCAGTGGGTCCGGTGTTCCCCCTTATGGGTCCCCACTCACCAAAGGCAATCACCCCTGCAGGGGTAGAAAGCATATAGATCGTAGTCCTGCTCCAAGTTGCCGTGGCTCCCTTCCTTAGTTTGCACCGATTTCCTTTGGATCACCTGGGCTCCTGCGATGTATCCTTAGTATGTATTGTTGTTGTAATGAATTTCAGTTGGTATTATAATTTCCTCAAAGGCAAGAAAAAAGAAGCTTCCATAGCGTGGTATGTTTTTTTAAAAGGGAATAATTTTAATAGCACTGTCAGACTATCACATAGTACAAGTGCACAAAATATACAAAATAAAAATGAATACAAAAAATATATACAAATAGAAATAAAAATAATGTCAGGCTTAGACGGATATAAACCGCAACTGACAGTCACAATACCAAAAAATCGAGTTGGTAGCTGCCTATACCCAAAGGGGTTATAGGTTCTGAGAATGCACAGCACACATGCAAGGTCCAATTGAGAGTATCATCAGCGTGGAAGCGGCGTGCGCTCCAAAAACTAACAGCTGGTTAGGACCGGAAGTGTATGTGGGTGTGCGTGTGGCCGCTTGACGTACGTTTCGTATGTTTACTTCCTCTGAAGCGGGTACACGCATACCGCTGTTGTTTGTCTATATAGGGGACGTAACCATGGCAGTTTCCCGACGCTTCTAGCGTCCTCCAATCAGATACAATGACAGGTCCGGTTAGCCTATCAGGTGGGTTAAATTAGAGGGCGTGTGCACATCTATATTTACCCAATAGAGCGGAGCATGAAAAAAAAGCCGACTCATAGGGGCGTGTGCAGAAATACTACTGCCCAATAGAAGGGAGTCCACTCGCATACCAAATTGTACTAAACCGGATGTGTTTATTGGTTGCCATGCTGACGGCCCCGAAAGTAACAGGAAATGCAGATGATCACTAGAATAATTAAAGACAGATTTTATAATGCGAAGTAGAATAGGTACCAATATAAATTATAAATTATAGTGGTGTATGTTAATATCTGTAATTAGTGTCAACTGGCTTGCGGAAGCAACAATGAATTATATGTCTATCAGGGGTATCTCTATGGCTAATTACATATACTCCAGCGGTATATGCTGAGTATTAGTGCCTGAATGTTATTTAAACAAGAGAGATACTTGTATTTAATAGAGAGAATAAAGGTAATATATGTTATATTAAATACTAGTAAGGGATCAAACTACCAGGTAATGGATTTTATTGTCCCAATATAGTAGATAACTGTCCAACTATATAATAATGGGCCATAATTAGAGCGAGGTAATATATACACCTGTGAATGCTACATGACCATTAAAAAATGAAATAAAGAAGTGACATGAAGTATAATTTGTAAATCATATCATATCATGTAGTGAGCCTTCGTGAAAAAAATTCAAGGCATAACGTAATGTTATAATTGATAACCAAAACATAGTGTTATAATTAGAAGGAGTGACAAGTGATAAATATATGTATAGAACCAAACATAGGTAATGTGATACAGGTGACACATATATAGTGTGTATCATATGACGATATGTCATAGTATGAGGGCTAAATCCAGCAGTAAGAAGGGAATGTGCACTAAATGTGGATACAATTTGTATATATATATATATAAATATGTCCAATAAGACCTATAGCCTGAAGGATCAAATTTGAACAAATGGTACATATAATATATATATATATATTAATAGATACATTTACATAAACATAATATTGAATATATGTGTGTATCGAACTCTTGTATAGGAGAAGTGTTGATTGAGGATAGAGTTTCACTAAATATGAAAACTAACTATAAAAAAGGGGGAAGAAGTGTATATATAATAATTATCTGATGCCAGAATAAGATACCATAAATATCCCATTGATCATAAGGTTATGGTATTATTAGGCATCCATATGAAAATTGGTGCTGTGCTGAAGATATTAATAATGCAGGGTGATAGTTAAACCTCAGTGAAGTGGACTATAAGTGGATTTGGGTCATGGGTTTGCCAAAAAACAATTAAGATCTATGTCAGAATTTAACCCATGAGGCTTAAGAGATCCCAACCGGTAAATCCAGCTGGTTTCATTTTGTGAGATGGCCGTAGTCTTGTTGCCACCCCTCCAGTTGTCTTTAACGAGGTCTATACCATAAAAAATAAGCCCCGTTGGATCCTGCTGGTGGAATCTCTTAAAGTGGCGTGAGAGATTATGTTTGGTGATCCCTTTTTTATCCGGTTGACGTGCTCACGTATTCTCACTTTAAGGGGTCGTGTAGTACGACCTACGTACTGTAGGCGACAGGGGCATTCAATGACATAAGTTACATGTGTAGAATGACATGTAATAAGGTCCTTGATTTTGTATTCTGTAAAGTCAACCTTCGACTTGAAGCTCGTTTTTCTCCTTGGTTGCTTCTTAGTTACTCTGCAGGGTAAACATTTTTGGCATTTATAAAAGCCTTTTAGATCCGGGCATAGGCTGATGGACTGGGGTGGATCAATAACATTGTGTACAAGGTGATTACGTAAGGATGGGGCTCTTCTGTAGATAAAAGTAGGTTTTTTCTTCAAAATTTTTATTCAAAGTCTGGTCATCTTGCAAAATAGGCCAATATTTTTTGACTATGTGTTCAAACTCTTTATATTGTGAGTTGAACCCAGTAATGAAAGCTAAATCTGAGGTGTTGGATGTATTCTTTGCTTTGGATTTCAGCATACTGTTCCTATCCATTTTCTGAACCTCTTCTTTCAGTGCGGTCAAATTATTTTCTTTATAGCCTTTTTCTTTAAATCTTTCAATGATGACATCTGCTTGATGGGAATAGTCTGCGATGGAATTGCAATTTCTGCGTAGACGCATAAGTTGGCCTTTGGGTATATTTGCCTTCCACTTTGGATGATGGCAACTAGTGGTTGGGATATACCCATTACGGTCTGTTGATTTGAAGAATGTTTTTGTATGTAGTTTGGACCCTTCTTTGAAGATCTGAAGGTCCAGGAAGTCAATGCTCTCCATATCACACTTGCCAGTGAATGTGAGTCCATATCTGTTGGAATTCAGGTTAAGTAGGAACTCCTGAAAGGAGTCAATGGATCCATCCCACAGGATGATAAGATCATCAATGTATCTACGATACAATTTGATCTGAGGGATGCAACGACTATAAACATACTCTTCTTCCCAACAATCCATCAGCAAATTGGCGACGCTGGGGGCATAACGTGCCCCCATAGCTACGCCTTTGCTTTGGACGTAATAGTTGTTCTTATACCAGAAGTAATTGCAACTCATCGCCATCTGTAATCCTTCTACAATGTAATTGATCTGTTCTTGTTTGAGCCTAGAGTTTTGGTGCAGGGCTTTTTCTACCCCATATATACCGTCTGCTTGTGTAATACTGGTATACAGTGAGTTAACATCAATTGTGACAAGCAGTAACTTGTCTGCTCCATCAACTTTAATAAGTTCGTTAATTAGTTGTACACTATCGCGAAGATATGATCTCCCCTTTTTTACAATGGGTTTGAGAAAGGTGTCTAGATATTCTCCTAGTCTAGAGAACACGGAGTTGATTCCACTTATGATGGGTCTTCCTGGGGGTTTTATGAGTCTCTTATGCACCTTGGGTGTATAATATATCACCGGTGTTTTGGTGGAATTTGACACCAGGTATTCTGCCTCGGTATGGCTCAAAATACCCAAAGTTTTACCCTTCTTGACGTATTTGGCCAGTTTTTTATTAAACCTAGCTTTAGGGTTACCCTTTAGTTTTATGTATGTATTGGGGACTTGAAGTAGATTGTCCATCTCCTCCTCATTTCCATTCAGAACTTGCTCCTTGGATAAAAGGACCATCCCACCGCTGCCAACCAATGTAACGGCTACCCAAGTAGTGAGAGGGTATGAGCCGTTGGGGAACGTCCTTTTCCCTGGCAAGTTACTATGCAAGTAAGTCCAGTATAAGCTCATCCACGAGAGCCCAAGGGAGAGTCAGGTCCAGTTGTAAAACGAACAGAATAATATTCCCATAGCATACCCTTTTCAAGAACGAGACATGACTACGTTTTGAAGGGTCAAACATCAACAGCTTTAATGAACATCTCCTGGTTTAAATCTAGTTACAAGCTTGTGAGTACTCAAGGAACAATGAAACTCTCCGCCCCCTCCCTCCACAGGGGGGCTCCAAGGCAGACACCCTGTCACCAGGTCAAAGAAGACACATTTCTTTCTCAATAGACTTCAATCAACCCCCAGAACAATACTCAATCACTTAAGGATAAACACAGGTCTTTCACACACACAATAGATCAATTAACCTTTGGGGATAGACAGGTGCATGAATATTATAGATGTACAGGCAAAATACATAGTTCCGTTACACATGGTATGCTTTTAAGTTCACGACCTCATAGCCTTTGCCATGTTCCGTGCATTATCTTGGACAATCAGATGCACTTTAGACTTATCAATGTGCCAACTGTCAAGTGTTTAAAACATCAGATATTGCTGCTGCAGTGTGTGATCCAACAAACTCGAATGCGTTAAGAAGGATGTTTTGTAATTGAAATTTGGCATCTATCCACTGCGCTGTTAGGCTATGCATGCTTGTTGGACTGACTTCTAAACGTCAAATGTCGGGAGTAAAACTTATTGCTGGGATGTCGGTAGTCATAACGTGTTTTGTAACACTGCCGAACAGTTCAGGAAGACAGGTGCAAAGTAGCATCTGCTTGGTACTTGTGTAATGTGGCTCAATATGTTGCATGAGCCTACGAAATCCAATGTCCTCCACTACAGAAAACGGCTAATTTTCTAACACAATAAATTCCATAATTTTCTTTGTAATGCAGCATGCTTTAGGACTGTCACTTGTAAATAATTTAGCCTTTTCAAAGATTTTGCCCACAGATTGTGTTGAACTTAATGTGTTTGGGTACTTTTTGGAAGCTGTGTTTTCTTGTATTCTGCATGCTGAACTGGATTAAAGGTGATGAAATTGGATAAAGTGTTTTCAGGTGGTGTATCCAGGGCCCCTGCAAGGCCGCCATCAGGAGTTTTGGGGCCCCTTACACAGCTTTAGGCATGGGCCCCCTGGAGCAGAGAATTGAGAAGCTGGAGGGGTGCTGCCGCCGCAATTTGAGGTGGGGGGGAGCTTTGGGTGCTGACGAACAAAAAAATAAAATAAAAAATAAAAATTATATAAAAAAAAAGAGGGGGACCACCGGGCCCCTTAGAGGTGGGGGGGGGGCCTTTGGTGCTGCCGAAAAAAGAAAAGAAAGGGGATGCCATCCGGGCCCCTGGGGGCCACCGTGCCCCTTAGAGGTCAGGGGGGGGGGGCTTTGGGTGCTGATAAAAAAAAAAAAAGAGGGATGCCATCCGGGGCCCTGGGGACCACCGGGCCCCTTAGAGGTGGGAGGCGGGGCTTTGGGTGCGGACGAAAAACAACAAACAAAAATAAATAAATAAATAAAAAGGGGGATGCCATCCGGGCCCCTGGGCCCCTTACAGGTGTACTGCCTGTACCCCCCTTTGGCGGCCCTGGGCCCCTGGGCAAAGTAATGCTCTGGGGCACCTACAATGGAGACAGTGCAAAGTAAACCGACATCAAGTAGGTAGGAGGCAGACAAGCGGAGCTTGTCCTTTTGGTGGAGCTCTGCATTAACTACATGAACAATCATTCTACATAGCAAAGATACAGTTGGAAAATACTACATACATAAAGTAACAAAGCTGCCCGCGCATATTATATATCTGCTAGATTGATGCCTCCCCAGTACTATGGCCCCTCTACGGCCTAGATATCCCACCCAGCACTCTGACCCATCTACACCCCAAGTTTCCCCCCACACCCTGACCCCTCTACACCCCAAATATCCCCCCAGCACTGTGACCCCTCTACACCCCAGATATCCCCCCAGCACTCTGACCCCTCTACATCCTAGATATCACCCCAGCACTTGGACCCCTCTACACCCCAGATGTCCCCCCGCACCCTGACCCCTCTACACCCCAGGTATCCCCCCAGCACTGTGACCCTCCTAAACCCCAGATATCCCCCCAGCACTCTGACACCTCTACATCCTAGATATCACCCCAGCACTCGGACCCCTCTACACTCCAGATGTCCCCCAGCACTCTGACCCCTCTACACCCCAGATATCTCCCTAGCACTCTGACGCCCTCTACATCTCTGATATCCCCCCAGCATTCTGACCACTCTACACCCCAGATATCCCACCAGCACTCTGACCCCTCTACACACCAGATATCCCCCCAGCACTCTGACCCCTCTATATCCCAAATATCCCCCCAGCACTCTGACCCCTCTACATCCCAGATATCCCCGCACAGAACTCTGACCCCTCTACATCCTAGATATCACCCCAGCACTCGGACCCCTCTACACCCCAGATGTCCCCCAGCACTCTGACCCATCTACACCCCAAGTTTCCCCCCACACCCTGACCCCTCTACACCCCAAATATCCCCCCAGCACTGTGACCCCTCTACACCCCAGATATCCCCCCAGCACTCCTGACCCCTCTACATCCCAGATGTCCCCCAGCACTCTGACCCATCTAGACCCCAAGTATCTCCCCTCGCACCCTGACCCCTCTACACCCCAGGTATCCCCCCAGCACTGTGACCCTCCTAAATCCCAGATATCCCCCCAGCACTCTGACCCCTCTACATCCTAGATATCACCCCAGCACTCAGACCCCTCTACACTCCAGATGTCCCCCAGCACTCTGACCCCTCTACACCCCAGATATCTCCCTAGCACTCTGACACCCTCTACATCTCTGATATCCCCCCAGCATTCTGACCACTCTACACCCCAGATATCCCCCCAACACTCTGACCCATCTACACCCTAGATAACCCCCAGCACTCTGACCCCTCTACACCCTAGATATCCCCCCAGCACTCTGACCCCCCTACACCCTAGATATCCCCCCAGCACTGTAACCATATACCATAAGATACCCCTTGTACTGTGACCCCACTACATCCCCGATACTCCCTCCAAGGTGGCCTCTCTACATCCCTGATACTTCTAGTGCTATAGCCACCCAAGCTACCCCTAGACACCCCAGATCCCACCTCATTGTCCCCCCCCCATACACCCTTGATTTTCCCCAGCACCATTATTACATCCATGTAGTACCCCCTTTTCCAGTGGAGATACAGTGCATGTAATCTTTTGGCTCGGTGCCCCCTCCAGCACTGCACTCACCTATACCAATCAAGCAGGCAGAAGGACGGGCAGAATAGGGAGCATATCCCTCAGGGCATTCCAAGTCTTTTGGTGCAAACAGTGCTGGACAGCTGGGCTCACCATGACACCATCCACAATGCTACTTCCACAGGTGGGAACTCAGTGCTGCCGACACAGCAGCTCCCACTCCAGCTCCTACCCCGCAGCCATTCAAGCTGCATTGGGCGGGGTCAAAGCATCACCGGCACTCTGACTCTGCCCCTTTCTGCTGGCTGTGAAATAATAGTTATTGATCTGCACAGCACGACACACCGCTGCCAGCCTGCCTCCACTGTGTATCCATCACTCTCAGTGCCATCATGGGGTCCCCAATTTAGGGTCAGTGTGCGTTTAAGGACCAGCTGCTTTGGGGAAAGTGCAGGGGGCCCCCCATGCAGCTGGGGCCCCTGGGCAGTGCCCAGGTGTGCCCTCTTATTAAGAAAGCCCCTGGGTGTATAAAACCTGTTGCAAAAATGTGTTGGCACTTCTCCCCCCCTTGAAATTTCTGCTGAGCAAAGACTGCAAATTTAGGGCCAGATTCTGGTAGATTGGCGTATTTTTCTTCTGGCATAGCGTATACCATTTACGCTACGCCTCCGCAGCTTTTACGCAGCTTTATATCAGTATAAATACAGCTGTTCTGTGAAGCCCTCATAGGTTTGTAAGAGAACCTTAGTAAACAAACAGCATCATGAAGGCCAAGGAACACACCAGTCAGGTCATGGATAAAGTTGTGGAGATGTTTAAAATGGGGTTAGGTTATAAAACAAACATCCCAAGCTTTGAACATCTCACAAAACACTGTTCGATCCATCATCTGAAAATAAAAAGAGTATGGCACAACTGCAAACCTACCAAGACATGGCCATCTACCTAAACTGACAGACAAGGCGAGCATTAATCATAGAAGCAGCCAAGAGGCCCATGGTAAATTCAGAGGAGCTGCAGAGATCCATAGCTCAGATGGGAGAATCTGTCCACAGGAAAACTACTAGTCGTGCACTCCACAAATCTGGCCTTTATGGAAGAGTGGCAAGAAAAAAGCCATTGTTTAAAGAAATCTAATTTGCAGTTTATGAGAAGCCATGTGGGGGACACAGCAAACATGTGGAAGAAGGTGCTCTGGTCAGATGAGACAAAAATGTAACTTTTTGGCCTAAAAGCAAAACGCTGTGTGGTGGAAAACTAACACTGCACTTTACCATGAACACACCATCCCCACCGTGAAACATGGTGGTGCCAGCATCAAGTTGTGGTAATGCTTTTCTTCAGCAGGGACAGGGAAGCTGATCAGAGTTGATAGGAAGATGGATGGAGCAAGATACAGGGCAATCTTAGAAGAAAACCTGTAAAGCCCTGTACACATGACCAGGATTCTCCGCGGTAAAAAGTCCACCGGGAATTCCGGGGGGAAAACCGGGAACCTGCTCAGTAAGTAACTTTCCCCGTGTACACACCAGAGATTTTCCCATCTGGAAAACTGTGGTGAGAGCATTGGCCAGGAATCCTAGCCGTGTGTATGCTCCACTGCAGTGTTTCCCATAGGGAAACTGGCGGGGAAAATGACTGCCGGGAATCCCGAAGGGAAAACTGGTCGTGTGTACGAGGTATTAGAGTCTGCAAAAGACTTGAGACAGGGGTGGAGGTTCGCCTTCCAGCAAGACAACGGCCCTAAACATACAGCCAAAACTACAATGGAATGGTTTAGATCAAAGCATATTCATGTGTTCGAATGGCCCAGACAAAGGCCAGACCTAAATCCAATTAAGAATCTGTGGCAAGGGTACGAGACAAACTGAAAGCTAGAGAACAAGCCCTGGTTGCAGACCCCTCTCAAGAAAGGCATGACTCTTGGAGGGAGGCACAATCCCTCTATAACACTGTCTTATTAACGGCAGCAGAGAAGAGCAGATACTTTCAACAAAGCTATTTCGAGGAAGGGGAAAACACGGGACGCTTCCTTGCCCTTATAGTAAGGGGGCAACGGGAAACCTCAAATATTACAGTAATAGAGGCGAATACAGGGGAGTTGCATACCACAGGGCCCGATATCCTGAAGGACTTCCTTTTCAATTCTTTATTTTATTTGTTTTTTTATAATATGCTTCATCATCTGTTTTTATACATCAAATCAAAGAAGATAAAGCAAAAGAAAAAGAACAGCTTAAAGCGTATGTGCAACATATTCATCTAGATATCTCATGTTACATCTTATTCTTATTACTTTATGTGATAATGTCGCATCATTCTAATTGACCCTTCCCCCCTACCTAAACATTCCTCCCGTATTCCAACCATGAACCACCCACTAATAAAAAAAAAAATAGGAAAAATAAAATAAAAAATTTGGATCACTCCTGTCTCTCTCGTCTCCCATGTTCTCCCCATTCGCTGCTCACCCTCAGGGGTTCTGCTCCCTGTATCTGATATAAGGTGTCCACACCTGTCTGTATCTCTCCTCTTGCTCTCTCATTCCCATTGTCAGGTACTCCATCTGCTGAATTTCCGTTACTCTGCTCAACCATTGTTGTCTTGTCGGTGTGGCTGTGCTTTTCCATAGAGTTGGTATGCAGGCCCTTGCAGCTGTTATTAAATGCCTGAGCAGGGAGTTTTTATATTTTGCTATGGAGATTGGGAGATCATTTAGCAGAAGCGCTGCCGGGTTATCTCTCAAGTCTACTTCAGTGATTTATTTTAGCGTATCGATTACCACTTCCCAAAAATCTTTCAATTTAGCACATTCCCAGAATAGGTGTATAATGGTTCCCCTCCTTTCCCCACATCGCCAACACTGATCTGAAGCTTGTGGGAATATCCGCTTTAGTACCACTGGGGTCCTGTACCATCTAGTTAAAATTTTATATCCACTCTCTTGGTATCTGGTAGCTATCGAGGCTTTATGTGTGAACCTAAAGAGTTTTGTTTTCTGGATATCAGAGAATGTAATTCCCAACTCTCTTTCCCACGCTTGTATAAATGTAAAGTCTTGCGGGATCTCTGACTCCACTAGAAGACTATACATTGAGGATAGCCCATGTTTTACTGCTTCCCCCTTACAACAAATTTCCTCAAATTCTGATAGTCCTCGTGTCGCTTCTCCTTGTGTTTTCATAGCTCGTATAGCAGCTTTTAGTTGCATTTGTCTCATTGGGTCCAATGTCCTCTTCACTGTCTCTTCACTATCCCCTCCCTCCATTCTTTGACTACTACTCGCGAAGTGGATAAGTTTACTCAGTCCCTGTCGTCTTAAGTTGTTAAAGTGCAGATCTGTAAGGCCTAATTCAAACCTTGGGTTTCCAAGTACTGGAGTCAAGGGGCTTGGATCTTTTGAAATTTTAGTTTTCCTGAATACTCTTTTCATAGTTCTTATCGTAGCTCCCACTGTGGGGTGTTTCTTTACCTCTTGTGGGATATCTGTATCCGAGATCCACGCCATGCCCTCCAGAGGGATGTTAGTTATTTTTTGTTCTATGTGTATCCATAATTTTTCCCTTAGATGGGTACACCATTCTACCACCCGGGCCAGATGGGAGGCATCGTGATAGATCATTGGGTCCGGAAATCCCACTCCTCCCTTCTCTTTTGGTAGGGTCAAAATTTCCCTCCTTATTCTCGTTGATTTCCCTGCCCATATAAACTTCCCAAATCTAGATCTCAAGTCTCTTAGAAATCCAAGGGGAATCTTTACAGGTAGGGTCTGGAACAAATAGAGTAATTTAGGCATTATGTTCATTTTCATAATATTGATTCTCCCAAACCATGTAAAGATCCCCTTGTCCCATCTTTTAAAGTCGGCCTTGAACAGTCTCACCAGTGGTAGAAAGTTCAGTTCAAAAATCCTATTTAAGTTTTTTGGTATCTTAGTTCCTAAGTAGCATATGTGAGAATCTGTCCACTTAAAGGGGAAGTTTGCCGCTAATAATAACTGCTGTTTATATTTATTAACCTCTACCCCCATCGCCTCTGTTTTGTTATAGTTCACTTTAAAATTGGACAGATCTCCATATTTCTTTATTTCTCTTAATAAGACAGGGAGAGATATCTCCGGGGTCGTCAGCGAGAACAATAGGTCATCTGCAAATGCTGCAACCTTGTATTCGTCTCCTCTTATCTGGATACCTCTAATGTCTGAGTTTGCTCTTATAGTTCTCAAGAATGGTTCAAGGGCAAGGGTGAAGATAAACGGTGAGAGCGGACATCCTTGTCTCGTTCCATTCCTTATGGAAAAAGGACCTGACATTACTTTGTTTACCTTCACTCTTGCCGTTGGACACGAATACAAGTTTGAGATCCATTTTTGCATCCCTTCCCCCAGACCTATATGTTGTAGGGTAGCTTTCAAAAATCCCCAATCCACTCTATCGAAAGCTTTCTCTGCATTGGTCGAGATTAATATTAATGGGTTTTGGTAGAGTTGGGACAGGTATATAGTGCTTAGTACTCTTTGTGTGTTTTCCCTTCCTTCTCTGCCAGGAGTAAATCCTACTTGGTCAGGATGTATTAGGGCGGGTATATGGACCATCAATCTGTTAGCAAGAATTTTAGAAAAAATCTTCAGGTCTACATTTAGTAGAGAGATGGGACGGTAGCTGGCACATTGCGCAGGATCTTTCCCCTCTTTAGGGATCACTGCTATGTGTGCCATTAAGGTATCTCTTAACATTGGCTGTCCTTCTCTTATAGAGTTGAACGCGGTCAGGAACTTTGGTGTCAGTCTATTATAGAAGGTTTTATAATAGAGTAAGGACTTCCAAAACTTTTATGAGGAACTATATTCCTCCAAAGCTAGATACAGTCCATCAGATATGACAGATTTCTTGCAATTATGTACCTTTCCACAGCTGTCTGAAGCCGATAGGGAAATGTTAAACTCACCCATTACTATGCTAGAGCTGAAGAACGCCCTGCACGAGGCGTCGCTACATAAGTCCCCAGGACCAGATGGCATACCGGCAGAGGTATACTCTCAGTATGAAGAAAAAAAGGGAATGACGCATGTTGCAGAGATGGTAGAGCTGCTCGCCCCGAAAGAAAAGAAAAAATGGAAGGTTTCCCCATAAGGTGGGACTTTTAGGCAGCAATGTCAAAGCAGTAAAATACTGGTAGCTGAGTAAAAAACAATACATTTATTAGCTCATAAGAGAGCTTGGATATAGCAATACAGGGAGTGCAGAATTATTAGGCAAATTAGTATTTTGACCACATCATCCTCTTTATGCATGTTGTCTTACTCCAAGCTGTATAGGCTCGAAAGCCTACTACCAATTAGGCATATTAGGTGATGTGCATCTCTGTAATGAGAAGGGGTGTGGTCTAATGACATCAACACCCTATATCAGGTGTGCATAATTATTAGGCAACTTCCTTTCCTTTGGCAAAATGGGTCAAAAGAAGGACTTGACAGGCTCAGAAAAGTAAAAAATAGTGAGATATCTTGCAGAGGGATGCAGCACTCTTAAAATTGCAAAGCTTCTGAAGCGTTATCATCGAACAATCAAGCGTTTCATTCAAAATAGTCAACAGGGTCGCAAGAAGCGTGTGGAAAAACCAAGGCGCAAAATAACTGCCCATGAACTGAGAAAAGTCAAGCGTGCAGCTGCCAAGATGCCACTTGCCACCAGTTTGGCCCTATTTAAGAGCTGCAACATCACTGGAGTGCCCAAAAGCACAAGGTGTGCAATACTCAGAGACATGGCCAAGGTAAGAAAGGCTGAAAGACGACCACCACTGAACAAGACACACAAGCTGAAACGTCAAGACTGGGCCAAGAAATATCTCAAGACTTTTTCTAAGGTTTTATGGACTGATATAATGAGAGTGAGTCTTGATGGGCCAGATGGATGGGCCCGTGGCTGGATTGGTAAAGGGCAGAGAGCTCCAGTCCGACTCAGACGCCAGCAAGGTGGAGGTGGAGTACTGGTTTGGGCTGGTATCATCAAAGATGAGCTTGTGGGGCCTTTTCGGGTTGAGGATGGAGTCAAGCTCAACTCCCAGTCCTACTGCCAGTTTCTGGAAGACACCTTCTTCAAGCAGTGGTACAGGAAGAAGTCTGCATCCTTCAAGAAAAACATGATTTTCATACAGGACAATGCTCCATCACACGCGTCCAAGTACTCCACAGCGTGGCTGGCAAGAAAGGATATAAAAGAAGAAAAACTGATGACATGGCCTCCTTGTTCACCTGATCTGAACCCCATTGAGAACCTGTGGTCCATCATCAAATGTGAGATTTACAAGGAGGGAAAACAGTACACCTCTCTGAACAGTGTCTGGGAGGCTGTGGTTGCTGCTGCACGCAATGTTGATGGTGAACAGATCAAAACACTGACAGAATCCATGGATGGCAGGCTTTTGAGTGTCCTTGCAAAGAAAGGTGGCTATATTGGTCACTGATTTGTTTTTGTTTTGTTTTTGAATGTCAGAAATGTATATTTGTGAATGTTGAGATGTTATATTGGTTTCACTGGTAAAAATAAATAATTGAAATGGGTATATATTTGTTTTTTTGTTAAGTTGCCTAATAATTATGCACAGTAATAGTCACCTGCACACACAGATATCGCCCTAAAATAGAAAAATAGCTAAAAATAAAAACAAACTAAAAACTACTTCCAAAAGTATTCAGCTTTGATATTAATGAGTTTTTTGGGTTCATTGAGAACATGGTTGTTGTTCAATAATAAAATTAATCCTCAAAAATACAACTTGCCTAATAATTCTGCACTCCCTGTATATATGAATCACAATGTAAAAGCAAATAGATTGGCAAATTATCACATACCATGGTACATACGGTAAAATCATTACATATAATAGATAATAAATATACATCAAATATTCCATATTGTAGTACAATGTTGATCCCCGACGCGTTTCGACCATTGAGGGTCTCATCAGGGGGATAATTATCTGTGCAAAATATATCACAAAGGTATAAATCAATCAGAGAATATATCAATGTGTGTCGAGTAGATATTGACAACAAATATATTTACCGTGAAACATGGGATGAAAGGTATAAAAAAGCCACTGGGCACCCAGAAAGGACTGGAGGGATCCCCCGCACATCAGAGGGTGAGTGGTCCACCCGAAGGGGTCTTCAAGAGGCCTCACACATGACGCCCCACCGGCGAGGGGGGGGGGAAGAGAGCCGCCACCTGCAAAGGACACCCATGGTAGCCAGGTAAGTATTAAATGAGTAAATATAAGTATAGACAACCCTAACAGAAGGGTGACTGAATTATAGGTATATAAGGTGTAAAGGGCAATGTCTATAAAATGTTGGTCAAGGCATTCCTGAAAGGATAAAAGAGTAGGGTATGCAGTGAGGAGTAAGGGAGAGTAAAGGAATATTGGGTAGGAAAATGATTCCAAAGTGATGAACGTACTAAGGTGTAAGGGTAGGATGTTTAAAGGTGATAGTGTGTGTAGTGGTGTTGGAAGTGCAGCACAAAAATCTGAATGACAGACTGCGAATAAACTAAGCAGATAGTGGATGGAATGTGAAATAAGAAATCAAAATAAATGTGAAGTGAAAAGAGTGAAGTGAATGAAAGAGAAATGACTGTGTAGGAGCAAGTGTATATTGCCAATTATGGAATGGGCAAAAGTGATTAAAGTGAAAATAAATATTAAGGGGCAAATAAATAAAGTTGGTGTGTGTGTGGAAAAATGGATAAGTAAAGCAAAAAGTGACCTGATATGCTGATATGCTGTTCGTCTGTAGGAAGTATAACCGTTGTTTGGGAGCCTAAGGGCTGGGTCTGCAAAGCAGACAGGAACAGATGCCGAGACGGTGTGGATGCGATGACATCCAACCTGATCTGTGGGGAATAAGTGTATATCCCCAGAGGTCAATCATTAAATAGTGCCCTGGTGTGTCTGCATACCCTACTCTTTTATCCTTTCAGGAATGCCTTGACCAACATTTTATAGACATTGCCCTTTACACCTTATATACCTATAATTCAGTCACCCTTCTGTTAGGGTTGTCTATACTTATATTTACTCATTTAATACTTACCTGGCTACCATGGGTGTCCTTTGCAGGTGGCGGCTCTCTTCCCCCCCCCCTCGCCGGTGGGGCGTCATGTGTGAGGCCTCTTGAAGACCCCTTCGGGTGGACCACTCACCCTCTGATGTGCGGGGGTTCCCTCCAGTCCTTTCTGGGTGCCCAGTGGCTTTTTTATACCTTTCATCCCATGTTTAACGGTAAATATATTTGTTGTCAATATCTACTCGACACACATTGATATATTCTCTGATTGATTTATACCTTTGTGATATATTTTGCACAGATAATTATCCCCTGATGAGACCCTCAATGGTCGAAACGCGTCTGGGTTCAACATTGTACTACAATATGGAATATTTGATGTATATTTATTATCTATTATATGTAATGATTTTACCGTATGTACCATGGTATGTGATAATTTGCCAATCTATTTGCTTTTACATTGTGATTCATATATATTGCTATATCCAAGCTCTCTTATGAGCTAATAAATGTATTGTTTTTTACTCAGCTACCAGTATTTTACTGCTTTGACATTGCTGCCTAAAAGTCCCACCTTATGGGGAAACCTTCCATTTTTTCTTTTCTTTCGGGGCGAGCAGCTCTACCATCTCTGCAACATGTGTCATTCCCTTTTTCTCTACTATATTTGGGTGGTTAAACACCCCTTCCCCCTTTGACACATAGAGACAAGACACAGGTCCTTGTGTCTTTCCACTGGCTTTCCTAACTCCTGCAATATTTTTTATACTATGGTGGCCCACCCCCTAGGGGGGGTTATGGGTCATCTCCATATCTTAGGGGGCACACCCACCCCCTTTTCTTTGTGTTGTTGTGGGGATTGGATGTATTTATTCATCCTTTTTTCTGTTTGCATCACTCCTGTTATCATTTCAGGAGCTACCTCCCATATATACAGCAATTTAATATTGCGTTATGTCCAAGTGCTCTTCATGAACACTTGGCCCTACCCAACCCATTCACTACATATAAATGGAACAGTTTGAATCATTTACCCTTTCCCTTCCTTCTTCACATGCATCAGGCTATACACATTCCTGTAATGCAAAATGCTCAAATACCCCAACGGGAATTTGTTCTAATATCATTAATACATGCAAAGAGTTTTTAGCCGTGGGATTCAAGCACAAATCCTGTGCAAACACACTTGTCAAAACTGAACCAGCAGCAAAGAACTATATAAAATTCTGTTTTGCGCTACTACTTTAATTAGCCCAACATTCTGAGTATCTATCATACACTGTAACATATGGATGTGATCACTTTTGGATCCCGGTGGACCCGGTTCTCCCCGCAGCATCCTGGGGTGTTTGGGGTCCTTCTCTTTAGGGTCTCCCGGCAGGGGGGGCAAGGGTTGACATGTGTCCCCTCTTCCTCGCCTCGGTGATGCATTGGGGGTTAGCCCTCACACGCCGCGGCGGGCCCCCACTTGATCCCCTCTGGATGTCGGACTAGTGCGCACGAACGAGCCTTCGGCGCGCGCACACGTCATGACGTCACGTTTTTTTGCGGCAGAGAGGACGGCACTGGTCGGGGCTTCGCAGCCTTCTTGGACGCCGGGGGGGCCTCACACGGTTCCCATGGGGACCATTACGCTGCCCTTCTTGACGAGGGGGGGAGCTACAAGCCTGCGCCTGCTTCACCCTAATTGCCACACCAGGGCACTATGTGATAATTTGCCAATCTATTTGCTTTTACATTGTGATTCATATATATTGCTATATCCAAGCTCTCTTATGAGCTAATACATGTATTGTTTTTTACACAGCTACCAGTATTTTACTGCTTTGACATTGCTGCCTAAAAGTCCCACCTTATGGGGAAACCTTCCATTTTTTCTACTCTCAGTATGAAGAGATGCTTCTGCCGCCCTTGCTACAGACTTTGCAGGAGGTAACTGAAACAGGTACCCTACCAGAGAGCATGCAGGAAGCCATAATTATCGTCATATTAAAGCCAGGAAAGGATAAACTGTCGCTGGATTCCAATCGCCCAATATCCTTGCTAAATGCAGATGTCAAGCTATTGGCCAAAATATTGGCCTCAAGGTTATCACGGGTAATAGGAAAACTGATACATCGAGATCAATGTGGCTTTATACCATCTCGCTCCACGGCGGATAATATTCGGCGACTTTATTTGAATTTACAGATGCCGGTGGACAACCCGGGAGGTAGGGCCATTCTGTCACTGGACGCTGCTAAAGCATTTGACAGTGTGGAATGGCCCTACCTCCTGGAGACCTTAGCAAGGTTCAGAATGGGAGACAGGTTTATAGAACGGGTGAAGGTGCTGTTCTCTGAACCCAGAGCCAGACTCCGTATTAATAACAATCTGTCATCTGCGTTTAAGCTTTATTGAGGCACCCGGCAGGGGTGCCCACTGTCCCCGTTGCTGTTTGCGTTGGCGATTGAGCCCCTGGCCATCTCTATTCGCAACTCCACCGAGGTGGCGGGATTCCGTAGGGGCCAGAGGGAAGATAAGATATCATTATATGCAGACGATGCGCTAATTTATTTAGGCGACTCTTCTACATCGCTGCAGGCAGTGATGCAGATCATTGGGAAGTTTGGTTGCTTCTCGGGGTTTGCCATTAACTGGTCAAAGTCAATTCTGATGCCTATAAACAAAATGGAGGGACCACTGCCACATGGAGCAGAGCAGATTGTTATAAGTAACAGCTTTAAATACCTAGGAGTGGTAGTATCTCCAGATCCAGCGGAGTATCTGCCGCTAAATCTGTTCCCATTACTGGCCAGACAGAAGGAGAAATGCAACAGCTGGTGCAAACTTCCACTATCGGTGGTAGGACGGGCAAATCTAATTAAAATGGTATGGGCACCACAGCTACTGTACGTCTTCCATAATTCCCCTATGTGGATTACGAATAAATGGTTTAAACAAATAGAAGCATTGATAAGAGGCCTGATATGGAAGAAAAAGACAGCCAGGATTAGCCTAGCTACCCTTCAGTACAGAAAGGATAGGGGAGGCCTTGCTGTCCCACATCCTAAAACTTATTTTTTGGCTGCTCAGACCCAACACCTAGCGGGATGGGGACGGGAAAAGAACGAGGACCTCATTTGTAATATGGTAATGAGCTGTGCCCCTATATTAGTGGCAGCATCTCACCTGGAAATGGACCTCCCCAGCATACCAGGCTCTGCCCCGACAGGTATTTTGCTTAAAAGGGTCTGGGGGGAGGTTAGGAAGATCTTGGGAATAAAGGGACCGTTGCCCTTTACCCCAATATGGCATAATCCAAGATACCCGGAAATACAGGGATTAAGGGGATTCACTGTGTGGAAGGAGAAAGGGATACATTTTGTCGAGCAGTTGTATGAAGGGGAGGTATTGAAAACATATGAACAGTTGTGCCAGGAATTTCAGTTAAACCCAAAGGGATTTTATCAATACCTCCAACTTCGACATGCGCTACAGGCACAACAAAAAACACAATCCCTAACAACATCGGCAGCCCCCTTAATCAAGGCAGTACTTGGAATAGAGGATCGGAAAGGACTAATCTCTAAAATATACAGGGAACTACTATCTAGGACTCTACATCCTTAAAATGTCGCAGCAAATGGGCTGAAGATGTAGGGAATATAGACAAAAGCCTATGGAAAAGGGTCGTAGAATGTATTCCCGTAGTATCGTTATCAGCATCACATAGATTGTCACAGCTATTTATTTTGCACCGGGCATATAGAACACCAGAGCAGATGCACTGGTTGGGGAGGAAGGTGGGGAGGAAGAGACTCCCCGCTATGCCCAAAGTGCAAAATACATCAGGGAGATTTCATACATCTGATCTGGAGATGTCCAAAACTACACCGGTATTGGGAGGAGATCTCCCAGTGTATAAGTAGACTCGCACAGATACCCATCCCTCTGGACCCCCTGGTATATATATTGGGGTCCATAGAGGTGGATACCTTCCCAAAAGGAATCTATACAATGTTAATTAGAGTATTATATCTAGCAAGAAAACTTATAGCACGATACTGGATGGCACCAGAAGTCCCCACGGGAAGGCAGTGGATTTTACTAGTAAATTCCTTACTTCTTAGAGAGAGACTAACATATAGTCGTGGGAGCCCACCGAGAGGGGGGAAACTGGGAAATTCAATCAGATTTGGCAAACATGGCTGAGCGATGACAGACTTTCTCCACCACAGTCGATAAGGGATAGACTACAGAGATAAATTTAAGGAAAAATAAAAAAAAGGGTGGTATAGAGTACGAAAACAAGAAAATAAATGAGAGGTAAAACAAAATGTTCACGATAAGGTGGTGTGGGTAGGGAAGGGCTGGAGGGAGGGGGCAAATAGAAACACGTATAATGTAATGAAAAAGGTAAAAAACAATGCACAAAAGGGATATAGACAAGAAAAGGGAGTAAGTCTGGAAACTAGAGTTTTATATATTTTCTTACCTATTTAATATGCACTGTATTTTGTATTTGAATATTCGCACAAGGTGTACGATAAATGTAAACATTGAATAAAAAAGAAATGATTTTAAAAAAAAGAATCTGTGGCAAGACTTTAAAATCACTGTTCACAGACGCTCTCCATCCAAATCTGACAGAGCTTGAGCTATTTTGCAAAAAAGAATGAGCAAAAATGTCACTCTAGATGTGCAAAGCTTGTAGAGACATCCCCAAAAAGACTTGCAGCTGTAATTGTAGGGAAAGGGGGTTCTACAAAGTATTGAATCAGGGGGGCTGAAAATAAATGCACAAATAAATGCACACTTTTCACATATTTTTTGTAAAAAATTGAAAACCATTTATAATTTTCATGCCACTTAGTGTTGGTCTATCACACAAAATCCAAGTAAAATACATTTAAGTTTTTGGTTGTAACATGACAGAATATGTAAAATTTCAAGAGTTATGAATACTTTTTAAGGCACTACCTTGTTGTTAGTATGGTCGTAGTACTAGGACCATACTACTGAATATCTCTTTCTAAATAGGATGCAAGCAATCAATGTTGTGTATTGTATTTTATTTCTAGTAGTTTCAGTTGGATGTCAATGTAAAATTGGAGGAGAGAGAGAGTTGGAAAGATCTCCCGTGGCAATGCTCACCAGCGAATAGTAGGAGGGACGGTGCCCACTGTGCCCACGTGTCCCAACTGCAGGGAAAGTGCTCCCGTCTCCCGAGTCCCAACTGCGGGGAAAGGGTTCTCGAGTTCCAACCACGGGGAAAGTGCTCCCGACTCTCTTGAGTCTCAATTGCAGGTAAAGTGTTCCCAAGTCCCAAGCGCAGGAAAGTGCGAGCCGTAAATCGAGTCACAACACCTAAATGTTTCTGAGTGGCTTTGAGTGCCCCGGGGTGCCTCCCATACAGTAGCTCAAACGGAGGGAACCCTGTGGACGATTGTGGAACCTCTCTTATGGCAAACATCAGATAAGGGAGCAGATAATCCCAATTCTTTCCATCTTTATCCACCACCATCCTCAACATTTGTTTTAAGGTTTTATTTAACCTTTCCACTAACCCGTCTGTTTGAGGGTGATATACCGATGTATGTAATTGGGTCACTTTCAGGAGTTTACAAAGTTCTTTGGTCACCCTAGACATAAACGGGGTGCCATGGTCAGTTAGGACTTTCTTAGGAAGACCCACACGGCTGAAAACCTGAAATAACTCTTTGGCAATGGTTTTAGCAGAGGTGTTTTGGAGAGGCATCGCTTCTGGGTAACGGGTGGCATAGTCCATTATTACCAAGATGTGCTGGTGCCCTCTAGTGGACTTCAGTAAGGGGCCAACCAAGTCCATGGCGGTCCTCTCAAAAGGGACCTTGATAATGGGCAGGGGTAGCAACAGACTGCGGAAATGTGGCATGGGTGCAGTAATCTGACACACTGGACAGGAAGAGCAATAGGCCAGGCCAATAAAACCTCTGGATGATCCTCTCCCGGGTTTTTTAAGCTCCCAAATGTCCCCCAAGAATGTGCCCATGGGCCAGTTCCAAAACCATCTTGCGGTACGGTTTAGGCACTACCGGTTGCTCAATGGTGTCCTCTATGACACTCGATATAACAGGTCCCTTTTAATAATAAAGTAAGGAAGGGCAACCCTCTCATCAGGGTTAACTAACTCCCCATCTATCTTTACTACATTCTCCAGGGCTCTTAGCAATGTGGGGTCCCTCAATTGCTCAGTGATAACATGTTCTCTGTTCACCTCGAGGTCATCAAACCCTATCGGCCGCTGTTCCTCTTCTGAGGTAGCAGGCTCCTCCCTAGGGACTGGTGTTTCCCCTGCTAAGACTGAGAATGGAAACTCAGGAGAATCCTCACAGTTAGAGGTTTCTGGAGTAGATGTTTCAGGCTCAGAAGAACCACCTACTGCCAGAGTTCCCAGAACTTTGGGAAATCCCTTCCCACAATGGCGTCATGTGGAAATTTGGGAACTGAAAACCCACCTGGTGACACAAGTTACAGAGGGAGGTTTCAAAGGAAACCGCAGTCACCGCAGGATATTCTCGAGTGTCCCCATGTACACAAACTACAGCCATTTTCCTAGGATGTAAGGTTTTTCCCACCACTAGATCACTTTTCACCAAGGTGACCAGGCTACCTGAATCCAACAATACCACAACATCTTAACCATCTAAGCACATTCTACATAAAGGTTTCTCATTTCCTTTTACTGCAGTGCATGTGGTGGCAAAAAGGGACTGTCGTCTCTCTGTCAGAAAGTCACACTGCATGGGTTTCATCATCTGCAGTCATCTTTGGCAATAAGTGTCTTACCTGAAAAGTCGGTATGTTACTGGCCTGACTCCCAGCCTCGGTCGGCTGTCTCTGAAGCTGTTTCACGATGGCCTCCATTTGCTGCTGGTGTCTCTGTTCCAAGCCTGCAATGCTCTCTCGGCGAGCTGCAAGGCTCTCTTGGTGAGCCTGTTGTTGAGCTGCAATGCTCTCTTGGTAAACCTGTTGTTGAGCTGCCATGCTGTCTTGGTGAGCTGCAAGACTCCGCTGCAAACCTGCATTTGTCTGCTGTTGGTTTGCATTTGCTATAGCCAGCTGTTTTAGTATCTTCTCCATTTTGGGTTTACTTTAACTGCCCGCAGCACACCACCATGTGTAAGGGGTTAGCTCGGTAGCGGGGGGGGGTGTGACCTGGATGGGTTCACTACACACTGAACTATACAGAGAGGCAGCCGAAGACGGTTGAAAAACAAAGAGTTTGATTTATTCTTCCATATTGCTGGAAACCAGTGCAAGCATCCAAACAGCATAAACAAAGCAAAAAATAAAATAAACCCTGGCCACTTGGGGAGTCTACCTTCACCACACAGAAACCTATCTATGGAGTCTGGCACAGCCTACTGCTGGGCAGACACTGCTGGTCATACAGCAGAGAAACAATAGTCTTTTTGATTTTTATCACACAGAAAAATCAACAACCACCTCACCTAGAAGTCTTTATCACTGCTCTCCTTAACTCAAAAAGCCTCAGAATACAGCAATCAGTAGTCATCCTCTGGATGACTTATAGAGGCCTTAATTTCCTCATTCTGAACAGCTGACGTTTTTCAACGCCCTAAACCTTTCTGGCTACTTCTGCAGCCAACACCTAGTAGTAATTGGTGTATTGTCTAAACAAGGCAGAAATGTATCTCCCGTCTGTGACAACACCCACAGATTTGCCTGACTTCCTGTCACAATATACAGTATATGTGTTTGTGTGTGTGTGTGTGTGTGTGAGAGATTGTGCATGTGTGTATCTGATTGTGCATGTGAGTGTGTGTGTTTGTGTGTGATTGTGCGTGTACTTGTGTTTGTGTGTGTGTGATTGTGCATGTGTGTGATTGTGCATGTGTGTGATTGTGCGTGTGTGTGTGATATTGTGCGTGTGCGTTGTTGTAGAATTTCTGGCTGTTTGCAGAACAGACAGTCAGATAGCTTGTCTCTAATTCATCTTAATGAAATAAGCCATCGTTAATGCTAAATAAGTTCACTCACCATATATTCCCTGCCATTCATTCAGTAACAGACTATCACACCAGCTTGCTATCAAGTCACCATCATCGCCATCATTGGCCGCTTCATGGCTTAGCACGGCTCATTTTATTCACACAAACAGGAAGTGATCACTCTACCAGTTAGTCACCTCCTCCATGGGAGTGGTTATCACAGGATGTCCCCTCCACACAGCTAACACCATATAAAGACATTCCTTCTGACAGGAAGTCCCATAGAATACATGAATAGAAATACATACAATGAATACAATACCATGAATAGGATACATACAATGCTGGCTAAAGTCTTATGGGCGTGTCTGGGCAGGGAATGCATGTGCTTCCCCTGACCCAAAACCGATCACAAACTTTCATATTAAACGCTGATAGAATCCTTAATCTGTGCCATTCCATAATCTGTGCCATTCCATAGAATAAGGCATATCCAGATTATACCCTTATTAAAGGTGGAATGGAGGCTATCTACAGGCGTACGCTACGAATCCAAAATCATGCTGATCAGACATGATCCAGATAAGATCGCACATCTGTCCATAACCACTAGTATGTTTGCGAAGTGAACGCACCCCCCCTCAACGATCGTCGGTGCTAAATGCACAGAGGGCCCCTCACTGGCGGACACACGCCCATGCCGCAAACATCACACTCCAACCTCAAGACATTTTCTACTACCAGACGAGATTCAACCAGCCTCAGACTGCCCCAATCAGCTCTGTTTAGAGCGGGTTGCGGAAGTGCTAAGACTGAGTGCCAATATGGCAATACATATTAAATACATCTTCAAATTTCCACAACAGTCCTCCCTTTTTGTCATATTGCTCCCACTTGTGCTTCGAATCTTGATAGTCTTCTTTCTCCTAGAAACTAATCAGTCCTTACAGTCCATATGAGTTCATAAAAGGAAAAACACGGCTTGACATGTAAACTCTGTTCTTCAGGAGACATGAATTATAAGGACACAACTTGGTGAGCTGTGGTAATCGCAGATTGGGCTCAAGCCCCCCCCCCCCCCACCTTGTACATGCAGGAAACCGTGCCCAGACCTGGTCAGGCACGGTTTCCCCGCCATTCCTAATTTCCCCGCCATTCCTAATTTCTCTCGTGCCATCAGATCCTTGCGATCGGCCATGACATTGGATCCCGGGACAGCTACACCACCACTCATGAACCTCTTGAATTACCTTATAAGCTGTGGATACCCAACCGTCAAGAGGCAGAGCCATAAAAACAATAACCAATTTTACCCTCTAAAATCTTCTTATTAAATTCCATTGACAAGTGTCTGTTTGGAATCCTCAATAGTTTGTCAATAATCCTCATACCAATAATAATATCATAAATAGCATGTACCACTGTCATCGCTAGGGGACTAAAGCTCGGTGGGGACTCAGAACAGACCCGCAATCAGTCCTGTTAGTTTTCTTAATTAGTCATAGAATACACTTTAAATAATAACTTGGGATGCTTTCCATTGTTACCCTTGCTAAAATTTACTAAACAAACAAATGCAAAATAAACAAAGATACTACTCATTTCTTTGATGTGGTTGAGCCGCTTCTTGCAGTGGCTGGCGTGGGCTCATCCATCAAGCTTTTTTACAAACGACCCAGTCACCTGGTTGGAAAGAATGAAAGCCAATTACCGTGTCAGGGTCCAGGAGGGACTCCTGAACCCTGTGAAGTTCATGTTACAGTGATCGCACCCACCCCATCACCTGAGAATCGCTTACCATCACCTGTAATACCTTACCATCGCCTGTAATACCTAGAGACATTGACAGGTTCTTAGCAACTGAGATGGGAACCTACTTCACCAGACTGCTGCTTGCCGATTCAAATTCTATCAAAGAAAGACAGTCTTGGCACAAACTTGATTAGAATTAGAAAGATTAGTGTTATTAGTTCGAAAAACTGTCACTTTTACATTTATCCCCCCCCCTTTTCTTCCTCAAGAAATGCGTGGTGCAGGAAAAAAGAAACAATGAAATAGCCTATGATACTTTCACCTCCTCAGACTTGTATTTATCCATGTGTACAGCTGTCTACATACACCTGTTCTCTATGTACAAACACTTCCAGAAACTTCTTGGACCTGAAAAATACTTATAAGCAGAAATCATTGCAGAGAATGGCAAACAAAAATGACATTCCTATAAATTGTCAATCACATTTCTTCAAAACCGATTCAAACAAAACCCTCTGTAACCCTTATTTTTCCTGTTCCTACAAAAACACAACAGCCGCGATGCGTCGGCGGATCGCCGCGGTAAGTTTAAACATATTCACGTTACTACATACAATTGAGATAAAAATGTGGGGGAGATATTTATAGTTTTCAAAACAAAAATGGAAAAACAAAAGCCAGCCGGAATTCTGCCTTAACTCTTTTCACAATAGAGGAAAATATGAGAACAGCGCGAGAGCCTTGCATAGACCAGCTATACAAAGTTCTCCTGAGGCGTGTACCACACCTCCATCCACACTCATCACAGATTTCTGAAGCCACATCTGAACTACATCCAAGGTATCTTTATTCTGAGGTCTCGTACCTTCCAAAGGAATACACCTTACTGTACCCTCTGACCACCTATGTCACTCTTTAAGGGGTCTCATGTCCGGAGCCCCAAACCCAGACCTCATGTGCGGTGCAGCTGCCTGTCTGGTGCACTGCATGGGCGACACATCTCATGACGATTCAAATCGCTTTTTTTGGTGATCTCTGCGTCCAGAGTACCATGCGCTTTATTTTCGGAGCAGTTATTGCTTGCGCCTTAACCATAACCGACCCCTGATTATTGTACATGGCCTGGCCGGGGCAGTTAGTGTACTACTCCTCACATTTATGCTAATACAATCGCGCACAGGAATTCCGATTATTCTACACAGCCCAACCTGTCTCACGATATAAAGCCTCCTAAATGTGTTCATCAGACAACCTACAAAGCACCATGAAATCCTCCACTTTTAAAACAATTTTATGGCTTCTATCCAGGGGAGGGCTGGCAGCCTTAGGCCTGGGGGGCAAGTCCAGTCAAGTGGCCCACTGAACCACAAATTAGCTTGCCATCCATGTCCACATGGTTTTATAACGGATGATTGATGTTATGAAGCAAGACAAATATGATACAATGTAGTAATTGAAAAAGTTTTATTGCAAAAGTAAACAAAGTAAAGAAGCAAGTAATATTGCATAAACCGAGTACAAACCAGAATGTGTACAAATCTCATACATTAGGACAGCGATGGTGAACCCTGGCACCCCAGATATTTTGGAACTACCGGTACATTTTCCATGATGCTCAGGCACTCTGCAGAGTTGTTGAGCATCATGGGAAATGTAGTTTCAAAACATCTGGGGTGCCAAGGTTCACCATCACTGCATTAGGAAAACAGATCAAAACATAGAAACAGAGAATAAACAGGACCAAAATACACTAAGCCCGCAGTCAGCGATGATATAGCATCACGCAGCTCTTGATATGTTTATCAAGAAGAACAACATATTCCTCCAAGAGGGTGGGAAAAACTATAGACCTAGACACTGGGGAATGGTCAGATATAAAGCAAATGAAAGAATGCTGTGGGCGTTAGGAGGTTGGCTTAGAACCATGTTCCATGCCTATCCAAAACTGGGTCCTGTACCAAGTTGAAAGCCCCTTCAAACAAACAGTTAGCAAAGACCTCATCAAGGAAGAACATTGTTGAATAATCTCTAATACATCAGGAAACTGGACCAGTTCCAGAAGATCTCTCTCCACTGACATGAGCATTAGGGCATCAAGCAGTTCTTGTCCCATTGTGGCTCGAAGTCGGTTCTTGATTATTTTTAGCTTGCTGAATGCTCTCTCACATGAGACTTGCGTAAAAGATAGGGTCAACAGGTACTCATAGGCAGGGCCGGACTTACCATTGGGCTTGACCGCTCAATAGGGGGCCCCCTCCCCCCTCTCTTTTTTTAGGGGTCCAGAGGTCCACAGGGCCCCGGACAGCAACCCCTACTTTTTTTATTTATTTTTTATAAAAAAATATTTATATATATATATATATATATATATATATATATATATATATATTATATATATATATAAAATTTTTATTATTATTATTATTATTATTATTATTATTAAAGGGCTCAGAGGTCCCCAGGGCCCCATGTGGCAACCCCCCCTTTTTATTTTTTTAATAAATGTTTATTTTTTTATTTTTGTTTATATTTTTTTATTTTTTATTAAAAGGCCCAGAGGTCCCCAGGGCCCCCGTTTTTTATGTATTTTTTTATAAATGTTTATTTTTTTTAGGGGTCTGGAGGTCCCCAGGGCCCCAGACAGCAACCCTCACTTTTTTATTTATTTTTTTATAAAAAAAAATATGTTTTTTTATATATATATATACACATACACACACATATATATAATATTTATTATTAGGAGGTCTCCAGGGCCCCCGGATGGCAACCCCCCTTTTTTTATAATTTTTTTTTACATTTTCTTTATATTTTTTATAAATGTTTATTTTATTATTTTTTTATTATTTTTTTTATCAAAGGGCCCAGAGGTTTCTTTTATCTTTTTATTAAAGAGATCCCCAGGGCCCCGGATGGCTACCCCCCATATATATATATATATATATATATATATATATATATATATATAAAAATATTTTTTTTTTTCTTTATTTCTTCTTTTTTTTGTAAAGGCCCCCCTGCGTCTCAATTTGAGGCGGCAGCCCCACCCCGGTTCTCTGCTCCAGGGGGCCCATGCCTTAAGCTGTGTAAGGGGCCCCAAAATTCCTGATGGCGGCCCTGCGCATACCTCCCAAAACGCACGGATTCTGCGGGACTTTCTGCTTCTACCCGCAGTCCCGCGAAAGGGTTAATTTTCCCGCACTGCAATAGGAGGCAGCACGGAAGGAGGAGGAACTGGAGCGGTGTGTGGAGCACTGTGGCTGCTAAAGGGAAGAAAGCCGACAGCCGGGCTAATGACAGTAATGACCTGGCTGCCGGCACAGGTGAGAGGCACTCTCCGCCCGCTCAACAACTGCAAAACCTCCCCCCAGGAGGAACCGGAGCGCTGTGGGGATGTCTGCTGAAGGGAAGAGAGCCTACATATTCCGTGCACAGATGAGAGCCACCCCCCCGCTCAACAACTTCAATCCCCCCCCTCAACAACTTTAATGCGCACCCCCCCGCTCAACAACTATGATCCCCCCTCGCTCCAGGGGGCCCCTTCAACACTCAAGCCCAGGGGCCCCCACTACCCTAAGTCCTGCCCTGCTCATAGGTAATTGAAAGATTCTCATAAGCTGCAGAATAAAGGTTGTATTTTTGCAACAACTTGTGACAGCAAAAAAAGCACTGCTTGCAAGAACCACACTTTGTTTCTTTTTGTACCCCAACTAGTTTGTCAGTAGGGGAAATCCTATCATCGCCATCAACCTCCTCCTCCTCAATAATTATTTCTACATTCTGTGTCTCATCTTCAGAAAGACATCCGGTAAGTCTAGGAAATAAGTTGGCAAAACTTATTAATTCCGGTTTGAGAGAACATTTATTATCTCTGGCTAACTGAGAAATTCTCTCAAGTGCCCCTCCATCTAGCACTTTGGGGTCTGTCTTAATTTTCTGAAAAGTGCGAGGATCCAAGCAGTGGGAATCCATGACCAATTGCTTGTTTTGTGAAAACCTCTCTATTAAGCTTTGTATGATCTGGTCCAATATTGGTCTGAAAACACCATCTCGAAAGTATTGCATTTCATCTTCAGGTCGCTCATCATGTGAAGATTCTCCAGCCAAGCGTTTTTTTCCGTGACACTCTTCGAACTGGAAGCATAGTCTCAACTTCCAAGGAGCTGAGAACATCGCTTTCAATCATCAACTCATTTGTTTTTATTGCAAAGTGTTCAGTGTCCAAATGAAAGACGAGGAGAGGTACAGATACCAGTAATCATGGAAGAGGAATTCAGAAGAAGGTTACAAGAGATGCGGATACAGCACACAGGACCAGAATCAGAGGAGGTCCTGCTGGGATGGGCGGATGTGATTCGGTGCCAACTCTGGAAGGAAGCGCTAGCTCTGGAGCAGCAACACCAAGGAGAGGTCCTGCCCTACATCTATGCAAGGTACTGGCCGCAGTATGACGTACGAATGCCGTTGTTGGGGGAACAACTGAAGCAGGAGTGGATAGTGGAATTAAGCAGGCTGATCCGGGCAGAGATGCAGCTGGATGAGAGCTACAGAGCCCTCCGGTGGTATGTAGCCCAAGAGTGCCCATGGCCAGCGGATGACAGCCCCACAGAAGGCTATGACTATGAAGGCCTCGGATTGTTGTATTGGAGGATGTCCGGGGATCCTGACTTTGGGGATGATCGGGAGTGGCGCTTGGAGGACATAATGGAGCACAGAGAGGAAAAATTGAATATCTCGGGAGGCCACTGGTCACAGGAAGATTTGGGATTTCTGGCCATTCAAGAATGGGAGCTGGAGATCACCTACAAACAGCTGCTAGGCTCGGCTCAGCAGCAGGGTGGGGCTCCCGTTGCCTGGGACTATGAGGAAAGTTCATATGACAACTGTGAAATCCTGGCTGATGAATCGCCAGTGGAAAATATGGAGATTGCCATCCCTAAAGCCGAAGCGGATGGTGTGGAGTTCCAGAAAGCCGGGGCGGTGGGCCCCTCTCTCCAGCAACAAGCTGAGGTGGTAAAGCTTTTACCCCCAGCTGAATCACTGGCAACAGAGCAGGGTACCCCAGGCCTCTGCTCCTCACTAACAGAAGAGGGGGACCTTGTGTTAGTGGATGGGACTGTGGTCTCCACTCACCGCAACCCAGCGGAAGAGCTGGCAACAGAGCAAAGTGTCATGGGCCTCTGCTCCTCACTAACAGAAGAGGGGGACCCTGTGGTAGTGGATGGGACTGTGGTCTCCACTCACAGCAACCCAGCGGAAGAGCCGGCAACAGAACAGAGGGTCACAGACCTCTGCTCTCCACTAACTGGAGAGGGGGACCCTGTGGTAGTGGATAGGACTGTGGTCTCCACTCACAGCAACCCAGCGGCAGAGCTGGCAACAGAGCAGAGTGTCATGGGCCTCTGCTTATCACTAACAGAAGAGGGGGACCCTGTGGTAGTGGATGGGACTGTGGTCTCCACTCACAGAGACCCAGCGGAAGAGCTGGCAACAGAGCAGAGTGCCCCGGGCTTCTGCTCCCCAATAACAGAAGAAGGGGTTCCTGGGGTAGTGGATGGGACTTCAGTCTCCACTGGCACAACCCCAGAAAATGGTACAGGACTAGGACAGGAGGATGTCGGCTTTGCTTTGCAAGCACCGGGGGATTTTCACCGCACACCAGTGGATGGGACTTCAGTCTCCACTGGTATACCCCATAAAGTGTGGCCAGTTGGCCCAGATCCCCAACAGCACGATGGACTGAGCCCAGCCACCCTGTCATCTCTCCAGCGGCTGAAAGTACTCCAGGGAGAAGGGCCAGTCCAGGCCTCTCCCCAGCGGCAGACGTGTTCCCTGAGAGAGGCAGAGGATGGCGGGGTGAGTAATGCTCTGTCTGGAGCAAGTTATTTGGGTTACTGTATGGATACCAGCATTGGGGGACTGGAACTACTGACTAAGTTCAGAGTCAACCCATCTGGTGTCTCCTACTGTGTTAGTCTCCTGCCAAAAGGGGAGATGTGTGCCAGACCTAGCCGGGACAGGGGCTTTTGGAGAGGACTGAATGCGAGCCTCTTGCCGTCCGATTATGGGCCAGGGCCTCAAACCAGGAAGGCGGATGGTTCAACCCGGTAGACAGTCCTGGAACCTTAAGACTACTTTCCCAACATCCTCGAGTCACCCGTTTGGGTCCCACTGTGGATGTTGAACTATTTCCCAGGGGGAGTAATGTCATGGACCATTAAATACTGAAGTGTTTCTAAGTGAAATCATAATTCATGTATTACAGAAGATGGGACATTACGGATAGTTCATATTCCAGGATGTCTTGAGATTACAGGAGATTTTATTCTGAACCCCAACCAGGTCAATAGACTCATAAGAGATACTCATTGTCCATTGTGTGATAACCTATTTAAAAGCCTTTTGATTATCAGGTAAATGTCTTCTGCCCTGTCTCAACTCTCCAGACAGTTCCATTGTTCTGTAGCTGGCTATTGTGTACATTGATTGCCCCCCTGGGGCTTGTGTCTGAATACACACAAGTCTTTCTATTCAAACCGTTCTGACCAATTTCTGCTGTGTCATTTTCAAGTCCTCATTTGCATGGAAGGTGGACCTGATGGGGAACAGATGGGACTGTAAAAAGGACCAATAAGAAAGCGGTTGTTGGGGGCGGGATGTTCCAAATCCTGTATAAAAGTGTGCTGTGTACTTTCAATAAAGTGTGTCCTGTTTACATTCAACATTAAGCCTTGGCTCATGTGTGGATTATTCTGCGATTCCAGGGATATTCCTACTCATGGAATATTGTGTGATTATCTTTTAAACCAGAAGAAGGGAATGGATGACGGAGATATGTTCTACTACCGTCACATTCAGCCTTTTTTTTTAGATAGCTGAAATCAATATTTTTCAGTTGCTTAACTACACTTTCGATCATTTGCCATGCAACCATGAAATCAATGCCACTGGTTTGCAGATATTTTGACACTGGACCTATAACATCAAAAACCTGCAAAAATATGTTTGCTGTTAAGATAGTCCTAAACTGACAAAGATTGTCAAAAAGGGATGAGGCCTCAGAAGTGGTTTTTGAATCAAACAAGTTGCTCTGGGAAATTACATATAAAACTTCAAGGGTATCTAAATAAAGAGAATGTTTCTCACCAAAAATCCAGTTAAGGGCCTTTTCTTTTGCCCACCATCTTGTCACTCCAAGTTTTTGTAACTTTAAAAGTTTTTCCTGTCCATGTCTTTTATCCATTTGATCTTTCCAGATATTCATTCTTTTGTGGGAGTCTCCAATAAAGGTTGCCAAGCGATTTAGGAGACCAAAGAAATGTTTTGCTTCCAATACTTGACAGCAATCTCAGACACACACGTTAATGATATGACAATAGCATCATATATAGACTGCATCTGGTACTACCTTTGCGATCTGTGCACGTAGTCCCACATACTCACTCCTCATATTTGCTGCACCATCAAATGATTCACCAGCATTTTTTTGGAAATCTAATCCAAGTACATCAAAACAGGACATTAGAAGTTAATGAAATCCTTTTCCAGTAGCATCTTTAACAGGAAGAATCGCCACTAGCCGTTCTTTAATTTCTTCACCTTTTACATATCTCACAACCACTGTTGCTTGATCTACGACTCCAATATCCTGTGTGGAGTCAACCTGTATACTGAAACGTTTCTCTCCGATTTCAGACACAATTAAGGTTTTCATGCATCGAACTATTGCTGAAAATACTTTTTTTACCATATTGCTGGACACAAAATGTTACAAGAGATCCACATCTAGATGTTCTTGTGTCTTTCAATCACTGTTTTCTTATTTCACTGTCCCGAAAGCATTTATCAAGGTGATTTTTTAGAGGAACATCATACTGCGACAGAAGTAGGACAATTTCCAGAAAGTTCCCATGGTTTATTTCACTGTTATTTAAATTGTACAGTGATTCATTAGTGCCATGGGCACGAAATGACAAACCCTGTTTTCCAAGCAGTTTTACTATGTTGAATATACGATTTAATACTTCAATGTTTTGAAGTATCTCCTTCTTTCTTCTGCAGGCATGAGCCTGATTTATTAATGTATCAATGCTTCTATTCTTTTTTTATGGTGAAATAAGCACTAACAGCATCACAGTGGCTTTTAGAAGCTTCGTGCTTATTTGCTGCCTGATAGCAATGCCGGAAATTTGTACACCCACTAGAGAACACTGAAGAGGAATCAGAAAAGGCAATGCATATACTGCAAAAAAATGCTTCCAATTTTTTATTCTTTAGCTTACAACTTAGCCATGAACGTTTAATACGATCTCCATTAGGCTTTTTGCGGTAATAAAAGTCCACTTCTTGAAAAGGAAGATCTTCGCATTCAATCCTGGTTGGCTGAAAAGGGTGTTTTTCAACAAAAGCAATGTAAGTGAATGGGAGCGGTGTTAATACACACTACTGAGGTCGCTCCGACTTCAGAAGAGGTTCCTGTACTACTTCAATCAGACTTCTAGGTGATTTGTACCCATTGATTTCAATGGAAGTCGCTTCCAAGTCTGATCACTGTTATAATTGAAGCTACCGTATTTATCGGCGTATAACGCGCACTTTTTTCCCCTTAAAATCAAGGGGAAATCGGGGGTGCGCGTTATACGCCGATGTCATGTTCTTTTGCCAATGGGGGGGGGGGGGCGGGGATTGGGCGGGGGTGTCGCGCCGGCCGTTCTACCTCTCCTGGTCCTAGTACAGCGAGTCCCTTCTCTCATCTTTTTGCTCCTCCTCCCCCTCCGACTGTAGCTTTCAGATTGGAGAAGGAGAGGAGGAGGAGGAGGAGACTGTGTGGTTTGAGCGGGGGATCTCTGACCTGATCAGCTTCACGGGGACCGTGGGGACCCGATCCGGCGCTGTCTTGAACGGGAGACCCGATCAGACGTGATCCGACGTGTGGGAATACAGAAGGGACTGCTGATGCCGAAGCTGGGTGAGTGGAGCGGCTCATGCTGGGGACAAAAGAAGCAGGTAGGAGGGCAGAGTATCCCCCCCCCCACCCATACAGCACTCGCCTGAAGTCCCAGGAGGAAGGAGTGCAGGCAGTTTGAAAACAAGTGTGCCGCCTTATCCAGCAAATGATGGGACAGGATCTGTGTGCTGAAAACGTGTAATGTGCTAAAATCGTGTAATGTGTAATGTGCTGAAATCTAAGTGTAAAGTGCTGAGATCTATGTGTAATGTGCTGAGATCTATGTGTAATGTGCTAAGATCTATGTGTAATGTGCTGAGATCTATGTGTAATGTGCTGAGATCTATGTGTAATGTGCTGAGATCTATGTGTAATGTGCAGGGGGGGGGGCTTTGGTCTGTGTAAAGTGCAGGGGGGGGGGGCTTTGGTCTGTGTAAAGTGCAGAGGGGGGGGCTTTGGTCTGTGTATTGTGCAGGGGGGGGGGGTCTTTGGTCTGTGTAATGTGCAGGGGGGCTTTGGAATATAAAAGGGGCTGTTGAAAGTTTTTTCCTGAAACTTCCCTCTTAAAATTAGGGTGCGCGTTATACGCCGGTGCGTGTTATACGCCGATAAATACGGTACTTTCCAGGAAGATAACATACATTTCTCAGGCAAACCTCTCCCTCCCCCTCTCTCTCCCAGAGCTGATTGTTGTTTTATTGGCCACTGGAATGTCTCCTGACCTGAAAAGGACTTCAAGTCGTGTTGTAAATCTCCCCAGATTGCCCTGTGGTTCATGCTCAAGTCGTGTTGAAGTTGCTTCTGAAAGTCGTGCTGGAAGTCGTGTCGCCCTAGTGCGAACCGACTCTCAGACTTTATGAGATTTAAAATAAATAAAAATGTATATCAAATTAAAACTGTGACCATCAAGGAAAGTCAAGTGTGCACAGTCCTTGATCATCCATCTTGAATTGTAAAGCGTTACTAAACCAAGAACTTGCATTTACTATATCTCCCACAGTACACAGAACATGGAAACACAATTATTTTAGTAAATACAAACTGCTAAATACCTTTTCTCATCAGCAGTATATAGCAGTCTTGTAACTTCTATCAGTGTCTGGTTAAAGCTTGTAGGAGGAGTTTTCATTCTCCATTGATCCTCTTTTGCATAGGCAAATGAGAAATCAACGTAAAGGCCACCTAGTTGTCATTACATCTACGATCCGCAAGTGTAATACAATTACACTTGTCAGATCTTCACCCGTATCTATGCCAAAGTGATTCTAAGAATCACTCGCATAGATACCCGGGGAAAAAAACGGCGATACGACGGGGTATCTGAGATACCCCGTCATAGCGCCTCTGAGAATCTGGCCCTAACTGTGCAGCTCTATGAGGGTGGTAGAATTGCGATCTTGATTCTTTAACGATTTATCATACAGCTCTAATGCACATACAAACATAAGAAATAAGAGGGTGCAGCGCTAAAGTACTGGGAAAATTAATATGATACACCATTCATCAATAAATGAGGTAAAAAAACTTGTGAAACAACATTAATATACACCTTGCTGAGAACTTAATCAGCATAAATGTTCAAGGATCTAGTAGTAAAGTCCAGTGAAGATAGTGATAGTGAAAAAAATTGATAAGGGTTAACAAAAGCAGTAATTAAATATAATATAACACTGAGGATATATGGTATGAGTTGAGAAGAGAAATTCTTCTAACAATAAGTGATCTAGTAGTAAAGTCCGGTGTTACTCTTGGTGATGAAAATAAATGTGAAGAGAAATTGGTAAGATGAAGTCCAATAACCACCAGATGGAGAAGGGGAGAAAACACCAAACATTCGTGAGGTAAGATTGCCTGCTTACCGCAAAGAAAGACTGTTTTGCACCAGTCTTATGAAGCACAGGGACATTCGGTCTCCCCAAGACCACTCAGTATGGATCCCAATTAGCTCTCAATGATGGCTCCGAAGTGGGTACTTGTAGAAGTAGATGACAATAATCCAGAGATTTCTTTTATCCCAAACTACTATTTAATCCAAGTTTTTAGCAATCCAGCAGAGAGTCGTGTCTCCTGGGGGGTGATCCGGGTGTCACCCAGCACAGGCTCCGGGCTCCTTGTCCTCTGATCCGGGCTCTTCTGTCCTCGGATCCGGGCTCCTCTGTCCTCGGATCCGGGCTCCTCTGTCCTCGGATCCGGGCTTCTCTGTCCTCGGATCCGGGCTCCTCTGTCCTCTGATCCGGGCTCCTCTGTCCTCGGATCCGGGCTCCTCTGTCCTCGGATCCGGGCTCCTCTGTCCTCTGATCCGGCGCTCACAAACTCACAAAAGGAAGACTTCCTTATGTGAGTTTGTGAGCGCCGGGCTATTCTACTCCGCCATCCATCCATCCATCCCTCCCTCCCTGCCTGCCTGCCTGCATTATGGACTGTGAGCCCTGATCACTGCCAGACTTCTCTTTGATGTCCCCCCCACCCAGAGTGTGATATCAGCCCGGATCAGAGGACAAAGAGCCCGGATCAGAGGACAAGGAGCCCGGAGCCTGTGCTGGGTGACACCCGGATCACCCCCCAGGAGACACGACTCTCTGCTGGATTGCTAAAAACTTGGGTTAAATAGTAGTTTGGGATAAAAGAAATCTCTGGATTATTGTCATCTACTTCTACAAGTACCCACTTCGGAGCCATCATTGAGAGCTAATTGGGATCCATACTGAGTGGTCTTGGGGAGACCGAATGTCCCTGTGCTTCATAAGACTGGTGCAAAACAGTCTTTCTTTGCGGTCAGCAGGCAATCTTACCTCACAAATGTTTGGTGTTTTCTCCCCTTCTCCATCTGGTGGTTATTGGACTTCATCTTACCAATTTCTCTTCACATTTATTTTCATCACCAAGAGTAACACCGGACTTTACTACTAGATCACTTATTGTTAGAAGAATTTCTCTTCTCAACTCATACCATATATCCTCAGTGTTATATTATATTTGATTACTGCTTTTGTTAACCCTTATCAATTTTTTTCACTATCACTATCTTCACTGGACTTTACTACTAGATCCTTGAACATTTATGCTGATTAAGTTCTCAGCAAGGTGTATATTAATGTTGTTTCACAAGTTTTTTTTACCTCATTTATTGATGAATGGTGCATCATATTAATTTTCCCAGTACTTTAGCGCTGCACCCTCTTATTTCTTATGCTTTATTGATTGTTGTACACGATTTTGTGCCAGCTGCTCACGCGTCCACTTTATCATTGGTATTCATTTTGATTAGCGCAGCGTCACCCCTTAGTGGGTTTTTTCTCTTGTTTTCTGCACATACAAACAGACTAGGTATATCCACTCTTGTTATTAAAGAGTGCATATACATTTCTGTAACCTAAAACATAAGAACCAGCCTTAACTTTTGAACTTTTCACATACCACCCAAAAAGAGAGTTTCATTTGTTTAGGATCCCTTCCTGCTTACTCAAGTTCTTCGGACCGTTTTTCTCGTACTTTCTGAGCACCACCCTTCTTAGATTTTGTTGTTTTACTCTCCATATTAATCAATATGAAACTGTAAAATGTATTTAATACCAAGATATGACAATGAGCTACAGAAATACAGCAAACATTACTAATTTTGCATCTCACAAACAAGCACATGAATGAAATCCAATACATCACAATAAAACTAGTCCAACAGAAAATCTTCACCCGTATCTATGCCAAAGTGATTCTAAGAATCACTCGCATAGATACCCGGGGAAAAAAACGGCGATACGACGGGGTATCTGAGATACCCCGTCATAGCGCCTCTGAGAATCTGGCCCTAACTGTGCAGCTCTATGAGGGTGGTAGAATTGCGATCTTGATTCTTTAACGATTTATCATACAGCTCTAATGCACATACAAACATAAGAAATAAGAGGGTGCAGCGCTAAAGTACTGGGAAAATTAATATGATACACCATTCATCAATAAATGAGGTAAAAAAACTTGTGAAACAACATTAATATACACCTTGCTGAGAACTTAATCAGCATAAATGTTCAAGGATCTAGTAGTAAAGTCCAGTGAAGATAGTGATAGTGAAAAAAATTGATAAGGGTTAACAAAAGCAGTAATCAAATATAATATAACACTGAGGATATATGGTATGAGTTGAGAAGAGAAATTCTTCTAACAATAAGTGATCTAGTAGTAAAGTCCGGTGTTCCTCTTGGTGATGAAAATAAATGTGAAGAGAAATTGGTCAGATGAAGTCCAATAACCACCAGATGGAGAAGGGGAGAAAACACCAAACATTCGTGAGGTAAGATTGCCTGCTGACCGCAAAGAAAGACTGTTTTGCACCAGTCTTATGAAGCACAGGGACATTCGGTCTCCCCAAGACCACTCAGTATGGATCCCAATTAGCTCTCAATGATGGCTCCGAAGTGGGTACTTGTAGAAGTAGATGACAATAATCCAGAGATTTCTTTTATCCCAAACTACTATTTAATCCAAGTTTTTAGCAATCCAGCAGAGAGTCGTGTCTCCTGGGGGGTGATCCGGGTGTCACCCAGCACAGGCTCCGGGCTCCTTGTCCTCTGATCCGGGCTCTTCTGTCCTCGGATCCGGGCTCCTCTGTCCTGGGATCCGGGCTCCTCTGTCCTCTGATCCGGGCTCCTCTGTCCTCTGATCCGGGCTCCTCTGTCCTCTGATCCGGGCTCCTCTGTCCTCTGATCCGGGCTCCTCTGTCCTCGGATCCGGGCTCCTCTGTCCTCGGATCCGGGCTCCTCTGTCCTCGGATCCGGGCTCCTCTGTCCTCGGATCCGGGCTCCTCTGTCCTCGGATCCGGGCTCCTCTGTCCTCTGATCCGGCGCTCACAAACTCACAAAAGGAAGACTTCCTTATGTGAGTTTGTGAGCGCCGGGCTATTCTACTCCGCCATCCATCCATCCATCCATCCATCCATCCCTCCCTCCCTGCCTGCCTGCATTATGGACTGTGAGCCCTGATCACTGCCAGACTTCTCTTTGATGTCCCCCCCACCCAGAGTGTGATATCAGCCCGGATCAGAGGACAAGGAGCCCGGATCAGAGGACAAGGAGCCCGGATCAGAGGACAAGGAGCCCGAATCAGAGGACAGAGGAGCCCGGATCCGAGGACAGAGGAGCCCGGATCAGAGGACAAGGAGCCCGGATCAGAGGACAAGGAGCCCGGAGCCTGTGCTGGGTGACACCCGGATCACCCCCCAGGAGACACGACTCTCTGCTGGATTGCTAAAAACTTGGGTTAAATAGTAGTTTGGGATAAAAGAAATCTCTGGATTATTGTCATCTACTTCTACAAGTACCCACTTCGGAGCCATCATTGAGAGCTAATTGGGATCCATACTGAGTGGTCTTGGGGAGACCGAATGTCCCTGTGCTTCATAAGACTGGTGCAAAACAGTCTTTCTTTGCGGTCAGCAGGCAATCTTACCTCACGAATGTTTGGTGTTTTCTCCCCTTCTCCATCTGGTGGTTATTGGACTTCATCTTACCAATTTCTCTTCACATTTATTTTCATCACCAAGAGTAACACCGGACTTTACTACTAGATCACTTATTGTTAGAAGAATTTCTCTTCTCAACTCATACCATATATCCTCAGTGTTATATTATATTTGATTACTGCTTTTGTTAACCCTTATCAATTTTTTTCACTATCACTATCTTCACTGGACTTTACTACTAGATCCTTGAACATTTATGCTGATTAAGTTCTCAGCAAGGTGTATATTAATGTTGTTTCACAAGTTTTTTTTACCTCATTTATTGATGAATGGTGTATCATATTAATTTTCCCAGTACTTTAGCGCTGCACCCTCTTATTTCTTATGCTTTATTGATTGTTGTACACGATTTTGTGCCAGCTGCTCACGCGTCCACTTTATCATTGGTATTCATTTTGATTAGCGCAGCGTCACCCCTTAGTGGGTTTTTTCTCTTGTTTTCTGCACATACAAACAGACTAGGTATATCCACTCTTGTTATTAAAGAGTGCATATACATTTCTGTAACCTAAAACATAAGAACCAGCCTTAACTTTTGAACTTTTCACATACCACCCAAAAAGAGAGTTTCATTTGTTTAGGATCCCTTCCTGCTAACTCAAGTTCTTCGGACCGTTTTTCTCGTACTTTCTGAGCACCACCCTTCTTAGATTTTGTTGTTTTACTCTCCATATTAATCAATATGAAACTGTAAAATGTATTTAATACCAAGATATGACAATGAGCTACAGAAATACAGCAAACATTACTAATTTTGCATCTCACAAACAAGCACATGAATGAAATCCAATACATCACAATAAAACTAGTCCAACAGAAAATCTTCACCCGTATCTATGCCAAAGTGATTCTAAGAATCACTCGCATAGATACCCGGGGAAAAAAACGGCGATACGACGGGGTATCTGAGATACCCCGTCATAGCGCCTCTGAGAATCTGGCCCTAACTGTGCAGCTCTATGAGGGTGGTAGAATTGCGATCTTGATTCTTTAACGATTTATCATACAGCTCTAATGCACATACAAACATAAGAAATAAGAGGGTGCAGCGCTAAAGTACTGGGAAAATTAATATGATACACCATTCATCAATAAATGAGGTAAAAAAACTTGTGAAACAACATTAATATACACCTTGCTGAGAACTTAATCAGCATAAATGTTCAAGGATCTAGTAGTAAAGTCCAGTGAAGATAGTGATAGTGAAAAAAATTGATAAGGGTTAACAAAAGCAGTAATCAAATATAATATAACACTGAGGATATATGGTATGAGTTGAGAAGAGAAATTCTTCTAACAATAAGTGATCTAGTAGTAAAGTCCGGTGTTACTCTTGGTGATGAAAATAAATGTGAAGAGAAATTGGTAAGATGAAGTCCAATAACCACCAGATGGAGAAGGGGAGAAAACACCAAACATTCGTGAGGTAAGATTGCCTGCTGACCGCAAAGAAAGACTGTTTTGCACCAGTCTTATGAAGCACAGGGACATCTGGTCTCCCCAAGACCACTCAGTATGGATCCCAATTAGCTCTCAATGATGGCTCCGAAGTGGGTACTTGTAGAAGTAGATGACAATAATCCAGAGATTTCTTTTATCCCAAACTACTATTTAATCCAAGTTTTTAGCAATCCAGCAGAGAGTCGTGTCTCCTGGGGGGTGATCCGGGTGTCACCCAGCACAGGCTCCGGGCTCCTTGTCCTCTGATCCGGGCTCTTCTGTCCTCGGATCCGGGCTCCTCTGTCCTCGGATCCGGGCTCCTCTGTCCTGGGATCCGGGCTCCTCTGTCCTCGGATCCGGGCTCCTCTGTCCTCGGATCCGGGCTCCTCTGTCCTCGGATCCGGGCTCCTCTGTCCTCGGATCCGGGCTCCTCTGTCCTCGGATCCGGCGCTCACAAACTCACAAAAGGAAGACTTCCTTATGTGAGTTTGTGAGCGCCGGGCTATTCTACTCCGCCATCCATCCATCCCTCCCTCCCTGCCTGCCTGCCTGCATTATGGACTGTGAGCCCTGATCACTGCCAGACTTCTCTTTGATGTCCCCCCCCCCACCCAGAGTGTGATATCAGCCCGGATCAGAGGACAAGGAGCCCGGATCAGAGGACAAGGAGCCCGGAGCCTGTGCTGGGTGACACCCGGATCACCCCCCAGGAGACACGACTCTCTGCTGGATTGCTAAAAACTTGGATTAAATAGTAGTTTGGGATAAAAGAAATCTCTGGATTATTGTCATCTACTTCTACAAGTACCCACTTCGGAGCCATCATTGAGAGCTAATTGGGATCCATACTGAGTGGTCTTGGGGAGACCGAATGTCCCTGTGCTTCATAAGACTGGTGCAAAACAGTCTTTCTTTGCGGTCAGCAGGCAATCTTACCTCACAAATGTTTGGTGTTTTCTCCCCTTCTCCATCTGGTGGTTATTGGACTTCATCTTACCAATTTCTCTTCACATTTATTTTCATCACCAAGAGTAACACCGGACTTTACTACTAGATCACTTATTGTTAGAAGTATTTCTCTTCTCAACTCATACCATATATCCTCAGTGTTATATTATATTTAATTACTGCTTTTGTTAACCCTTATCAATTTTTTTCACTATCACTATCTTCACTGGACTTTACTACTAGATCCTTGAACATTTATGCTGATTAAGTTCTCAGCAAGGTGTATATTAATGTTGTTTCACAAGTTTTTTTTACCTCATTTATTGATGAATGGTGTATCATATTAATTTTCCCAGTACTTTAGCGCTGCACCCTCTTATTTCTTATGCTTTATTGATTGTTGTACACGATTTTGTGCCAGCTGCTCACGCGTCCACTTTATCATTGGTATTCATTTTGATTAGCGCAGCGTCACCCCTTAGTGGGTTTTTTCTCTTGTTTTCTGCACATACAAACAGACTAGGTATATCCACTCTTGTTATTAAAGAGTGCATATACATTTCTGTAACCTAAAACATAAGAACCAGCCTAAACTTTTGAACTTTTTACATACCACCCAAAAAGAGAGTTTCATTTGTTTAGGATCCCTTCCTGCTTACTCAAGTTCTTTGGACCGTTTTTCTCGTACTTTCTGAGCACCACCCTTCTTAGATTTTGTTGTTTTACTCTCCATATTAATCAATATGAAACTGTAAAATGTATTTAATACCAAGATATGACAATGAGCTACAGAAATACAGCAAACATTACTAATTTTGCATCTCACAAACAAGCACATGAATGAAATCCAATACATCACAATAAAACTAGTCCAACAGAAAATCTTCACCCGTATCTATGCCAAAGTGATTCTAAGAATCACTCGCATAGATACCCGGGGAAAAAAACGGCGATACGACGGGGTATCTGAGATACCCCGTCATAGCGCCTCTGAGAATCTGGCCCTAACTGTGCAGCTCTATGAGGGTGGTAGAATTGCGATCTTGATTCTTTAACGATTTATCATACAGCTCTAATGCACATACAAACATAAGAAATAAGAGGGTGCAGCGCTAAAGTACTGGGAAAATTAATATGATACACCATTCATCAATAAATGAGGTAAAAAAACTTGTGAAACAACATTAATATACACCTTGCTGAGAACTTAATCAGCATAAATGTTCAAGGATCTAGTAGTAAAGTCCAGTGAAGATAGTGATAGTGAAAAAAATTGATAAGGGTTAACAAAAGCAGTAATCAAATATAATATAACACTGAGGATATATGGTATGAGTTGAGAAGAGAAATTCTTCTAACAATAAGTGATCTAGTAGTAAAGTCCGGTGTTACTCTTGGTGATGAAAATAAATGTGAAGAGAAATTGGTAAGATGAAGTCCAATAACCACCAGATGGAGAAGGGGAGAAAACACCAAACATTCGTGAGGTAAGATTGCCTGCTTACCGCAAAGAAAGACTGTTTTGCACCAGTCTTATGAAGCACAGGGACATCCGGTCTCCCCAAGACCCCTCAGTATGGATCCCAATTAGCTCTCAATGATGGCTCCGAAGTGGGTACTTGTAGAAGTAGATGACAATAATCCAGAGATTTCTTTTATCCCAAACTACTATTTAATCCAAGTTTTTAGCAATCCAGCAGAGAGTCGTGTCTCCTGGGGGGTGATCCGGGTGTCACCCAGCACAGGCTCCGGGCTCCTTGTCCTCTGATCCGGGCTCTTCTGTCCTCGGATCCGGGCTCCTCTGTCCTCGGATCCGGGCTCCTCTGTCCTCGGATCCGGGCTCCTCTGTCCTCGGATCCGGGCTCCTCTCGGATCCGGGCTCCTCTGTCCTCGGATCCGGGCTCCTCTGTCCTCTGATCCGGCGCTCACAAACTCACAAAAGGAAGACTTCCTTATGTGAGTTTGTGAGCGCCGGGCTATTCTACTCCGCCATCCATCCATCCATCCCTCCCTCCCTGCCTGCCTGCCTGCATTATGGACTGTGAGCCCTGATCACTGCCAGACTTCTCTTTGATGTCCCCCCCCCACCCAGAGTGTGATATCAGCCCGGATCAGAGGACAAGGAGCCCGGATCAGAGGACAAGGAGCCCGGATCAGAGGACAAGGAGCCCGGATCAGAGGACAAGGAGCCCGGATCAGAGGACAAGGAGCCCGGAGCCTGTGCTGGGTGACACCCGGATCACCCCCCAGGAGACACGACTCTCTGCTGGATTGCTAAAAACTTGGGTTAAATAGTAGTTTGGGATAAAAGAAATCTCTGGATTATTGTCATCTACTTCTACAAGTACCCACTTCGGAGCCATCATTGAGAGCTAATTGGGATCCATACTGAGTGGTCTTGGGGAGACCGAATGTCCCTGTGCTTCATAAGACTGGTGCAAAACAGTCTTTCTTTGCGGTCAGCAGGCAATCTTACCTCACGAATGTTTGGTGTTTTCTCCCCTTCTCCATCTGGTGGTTATTGGACTTCATCTTACCAATTTCTCTTCACATTTATTTTCATCACCAAGAGTAACACCGGACTTTACTACTAGATCACTTATTGTTAGAAGAATTTCTCTTCTCAACTCATACCATATATCCTCAGTGTTATATTATATTTGATTACTGCTTTTGTTAACCCTTATCAATTTTTTTCACTATCACTATCTTCACTGGACTTTACTACTAGATCCTTGAACATTTATGCTGATTAAGTTCTCAGCAAGGTGTATATTAATGTTGTTTCACAAGTTTTTTTTACCTCATTTATTGATGAATGGTGTATCATATTAATTTCCCCAGTACTTTAGCGCTGCACCCTCTTATTTCTTATGCTTTATTGATTGTTTATTGATTTTGTGCCAGCTGCTCACGCGTCCACTTTATCATTGGTATTCATTTTGATTAGCGCAGCGTCACCCCTTAGTGGGTTTTTTCTCTTGTTTTCTGCACATACAAACAGACTAGGTATATCCACTCTTGTTATTAAAGAGTGCATATACATTTCTGTAACCTAAAACGTAAGAACCAGCCTTAACTTTTGAACTTTTCACATACCACCCAAAAAGAGAGTTTCATTTGTTTAGGATCCCTTCCTGCTAACTCAAGTTCTTCGGACCGTTTTTCTCGTACTTTCTGAGCACCACCCTTCTTAGATTTTGTTGTTTTACTCTCCATATTAATAAATATGAAACTGTAAAATGTATTTAATACCAAGATATGACAATGAGCTACAGAAATACAGCAAACATTACTAATTTTGCATCTCACAAACAAGCACATGAATGAAATCCAATACATCACAATAAAACTAGTCCAACAGAAAATGGAAAATTGTATCAAATACTTACCGTAATTTTCCTTTCCTGATGCCAAGACATGGCAGCATACCTATGATAGAATGTGTAAAGAAAGCCTCCTCACTATCAGTGAACTAGTGTAATCCGATCAATGCCCACCGTGTCAATATAAATAAATATATATATGGAGGGAAGCAGCCAAATCTAAAGTGTTTACAATACACAAGTGACAATAGAAAAATGTGAAAGTGATCCAGCGCTACCCAAAAACAAACACTCCGTGATCCAAAACAAATATAAATATATAAATATAAATATAAGGTAACAGTGAAAGTATAAATATAAATATCAATATCAGCATAAATCCACATAAAGATCTCAATAAACATATGAGTCCATCAGTGAGCCCCCACATGCATTCAGTGAGCTGTGGTGCACATCAAAGTGGATCTGTGATTCATCCAATATCACCACATACAGTGCAAGTGCCAATCCGTGGAGAGTAGTCTCACAAGCCTCTCACCTCACTGAGAAAATTACTCGCATTATCTCAAACTCATGGACATCTCCGGTACATGATACACTTCCGTTCGTCTGCACTCCAAGTCTTCACCGAGTATCTGAAATCTATATCATACTCAGAGAAACAAAGGAGAGACGGACCTCCAATAGTGTAGTATGGTAAACCAGCACACAATTTATTCAAAATAAAATCTCCTTACATAAAATCAACAGGTAAACAGCATAAAACATAAACGGCCATGGCTGAGTTCTCACGTCACTCCCGGTGTCCGCTATTCCCTACGCGTTACGGCAAATGCCTTCATCTGGGGAACCTGATCGGGTGTGATGCATTCCTTTATATATGACCCCAGTGTCCCTTCCGCCATTTTCAACGTGTCGGCGGAAGTTGTCGTTCCGCCATTTGACGTGTCGGCGGACGTCATCGTCCCGCCATTTTCGACGTGTCGGCGGAAGTCGTCGTACCGAAATTTTTTCGAAGTGTCGGCGGAAGTCCTCGTTCCGCCATTTTGTCGAAGCCCGTTTGTATATAGAGACATTATTCATCCATGTGGTAAAACTCCAATTACTTGTGATCTGTTCTTCCTCACATAGACATAGACGAAGATATCGGAATTGATACATCCAATCCTAAACGTCTATTATTGTCCTATTACTATTCCGGGATGCAGCAGATATATGGCAAATATCAACCAAAAATCTAAAAATCCTATAGCAATCAGTACCTAAAATAGAAACGAATCTGTACTGGGAAGTAAAAATACTGGAATAAAATACATATATAGAAAAATATATAGAAAAAATATATATACGATAGAATGAACATAAAAACCATATGTTGGGCAAAATATCATGCTGCTCTTCAAACTATATTGCACATCGCAGCATGACATAAACCACCTACGTGTAGTCTAGGTGTCTATACCGTGTATATAATGTGAAATGGGGTACACTCTCCAATAAACTTTGGAAAATTGCCCGAAAATCTCTACATCATCTGAAGCTCGGTATAACGTGCACCTGGAGAGACGTTTGACATAATCAAAAATACATACGCTATAACTACATGAATCCATTAAAAATTGCTCAGGAAACAGTTCAGATCGAACTCTACGTTCAAACCCCCTGGTACTAACGTACGCATAGTGTGTATCCATTTGGATTCCATCTGGCTAATGGTCCTTACTAAGTGGCTACCCCTCCATGCTTTGTTGTATTTTTCAATACCCCAAAACTGTAACTGAGTAGGGTCTTTGTTGTGTACCCGGTCGAAATGTCTGGATACAATGGCCCAGATTCACAGAGCGATTACGCCTGCGCAACTGGTGTTGCGCGTGCGTAAGTCTAAATGTGCACGTGCGTTTAGATGCGCGCGATTCAGAAAACGATTTACGCCAGAAATCTACTTTTTTTTGTCCGGCGTAATTTCGTTAGACAGACGCATCCGTCCGCGCAAAAATGCGCTAGGCACACCATTGATTTGCTAGTCAAATATGCTAATGAGGGAGTTGCGGGGATCCACAAAAAAACGCAGTTGCTGCGCAGGCTACGCGATGTGCGCAAAAGCAAAATGTCCTGTCTAAAGTTAGAGCACATAAAAGCTGGTCTAAATTTTGAAAAAAACGTCTACATCTCACAGAAAGCAACACCGTTACTGAGGAGCAGACCACACACACGTGTTGCACTACAATTTGACTGCCAACATGCCAGGGGCATCGTCGCTCATAGCTGCACTAGTGAATTTAGATGACCAAAGAAGGAGGAGGGCACGGAGGATGGCACGGGAGAGGGTATACCGCACACGCATAGACCTCTTTGGCATGAGTGATTCTGAGGTGTATCGCATCTTCAGATTCCCCCCTCATGCCATCCTGGAATTAACCACAACCCTGCAGGAGGACATCACCAGCCCAACACAACGCTCACAAGCAGTGCAGCCACTGGTCAAGGTACTGGCAACACTCCATTTCCTTGCCAGTGGCTCTTTTCAGCGTACAAGTGGAGTGGTGGCTGGGATGTCACAATCCTCCATGAGCAGATGTGTGCACCAGGTTGTCCCTGCAATCCTCACACGCTTGGCCAACCAAATCATCAAACCCACCACTGAGGACCTGCGGCTGAAGGCAATGACAGATTTCTACAGAATTGCCAGATTCCCACGCACTGTGGGGGCCATTGATTGCACACATGTGGCACTCCAGCCCCCCCATGAGACAGAGCACATGTACCGCAATCGGAAGAATTGGCACTCCATCAACGTACAGGTGATAGTTGATGCCCAAGGCCTCATATGGCACGTCCGTGCCAAACACCCCGGATCCACCCATGACAGCTACATCTACAATCAATGCCACATCCGAATGGAATTCTATCAGAACGTGTATGGGAACACCTGGCTGGTTGGTGAGTGACATGGGAGTCAGGCATGACTATCCCCTCCCGTGATGCACACCTCACAAGTGGCACATGCATGACTAACATGCTCCTGTCTTTTCCCTTCCAGGTGACTCTGCATATGCACTGGGACCCCATCTCATGACTCCTATCCGGAACCCCCAAACCCCAGGGGAGGAAAGATACAATCAAGCACACATCAAAACCCGAGCAGTGGTGGAGCGCACCTTTGGCATCCTGAAGTCACGTTTCCGATGCCTGGATAAGTCTGGGGGTACACTGTTGTATTCCCCAAACTTCGTGTGCCATATCATCGTTGCATGTTGCATGCTGCACAATCTCGCAGTGAGGAAGGGCCTGCAGGTTGAGCTACGTGATGACCTGACCCCCCAACCAGACAATCAACCCCTAACCGAGGATACCCCGTCTTCTGAGGGAAGAGCAGTCAGGAGACAGCTCACATTGGGCATCTTTGCACGTTAAACACACACATTAATCATGGCACAATGAGAATGCATGCATGCACACCACTGTGGTCCCTAGCACACACACCCCACATCCTCATCAAATTGGATTGGCACCAGTCCACCATGCACGACTGGTGAGCAGTAACGCCACGTCAAGGCTCCAATTATGTCACTGTACATTCATACACCATTCACACAGACCTGGGAATCACTTCTCCCTGGTCCTGGGGAACCCTTCTCCACCAAAATTGAGGATGACACCCCTTTTCCAGCAGGAATGTCACCCCCACATTCAAACAGCATGCACAACCCAAAATAGAAAAAAAATGTCAGCCAAAAAAAAAGGGGGAAAAAAAAATTATTGCCCTCTGCGTGAGCCACGCCTGGGGCGCCCCCGGCCACGGCCCCGGCCCCTCAGGGGAGACTCATGGGGGAGGGGCAAACCCGGGGAAGGAGGAGCAGCCCCTGATATCTGCCCACCTGGCGGCCTGCCCTCCAAGGCCACGGCAATTCTGTCCAGGGAAGCACCAAGTGTTGCCGTGTTGGCCTGGATAGCCTGGGTAAGGGCCCTCACATCCTGCCCAACGCCTGCTGCTGTAGTCTGCAGTTCATTTAGGCAGGTTGTGAAAGCCCGGGAGTGGGAGTCCAGGTTACCCAGCGTATCCTTCATGGAGGACAGGCTCTCCTCCACCCGCCCAAAAGTCTGGCAGAGCTGTCCCAGATGGCGGGTCTGGAGGGCCTGGTCCCTTCGCAGACTGGCGGGCAGGAGATTGGGCGCCCCCCTGGTGCTCTGGGATGACATCCTGCCTCCAGCTGATGGTTGTGGGCGGGGAGAAGGGGAGGCCCTTGTGAGGGGAGCCATGTTGGGGGAGGAGGGGGGGGCTCCCCCTTAGGGAGGGCAGGCTTCTGCCAGCCAGAGGGGAAGAGTCCGCACAAACCACTCGTCCAGTGCCTGACTCCTCCTCCTCATGATCGTCCTCCTCATGATTATCCTCCTCCTCATGATCGTCCCCCTCCTCTTGATCGTCCTCCTCCTCTTGAACCTCCTCCGCGGACTGTGGCCTTGTTGGGGGGGCCTCATTAGGCTGCTGTCCTGGGGTTGGAGCGGTCAGGCCAGATGGCCCTGCACCCTCCTGCACATCTGTGGATGACACAAAACATTCACAGGTTGGAGGATCCACACACTTGGCACATATTCCCTTTCACCCCCTCCCCCACACATGCTACACACCTGATAGAAAAAAAAACCTTACCTGGCACCACGGGGACCGGACTTGTGTCAAAGCCTGGCAGGCCCTCCACTTCATGCCGGTGAAAGGTCAGGGCCACCACATGCTCCGTCGCTGTAAGCCTAATACGGCATGGTGGGCCCCCTCCTGTGCCCCTGGCATGGGCATGCATTGCGGCCAGTTTTTTTTTCACCTGACGCCGGAGATCATTTATTTTTTTGTCAATCCCAGACCGGGTCCGTGTCTCCCCCTCCCCCGATGAATTCACCTGCTCCGTGATCCTATCCAAAATCTCCCTCCTCCTGGCCGGGGTGGTGGTGGCACTCTGCGGGCCGTGGAGAAAACGCCCATACTCGCTAATGGCCCGGGCAAGAATTCTTTTTTCCCCCACAGTAAAATTCAGCTTTCTTTTTCTCTCTGTCATACTTCCAAACAAACTCACTACCAGTCACCAAAAAACAGTCACAAATACAAGCACAACCAATCAGGCAAGAACACACACAAAGAGAAAACGAACACCCAAAAATCACACTAGCACTCAGCAAGAAACAGTCACAAAAAATAAAAAATAAAAAATAAAGCAAGAAAACAAACGCTCAGAAATATATCAATCAAACAAACAGTCTCTCAAACACTTATCAAAAAACACTTTCACAAATATACCAACAAGCACTTGATCACACAGAACACTAATCTGACAACTACAAGACACACTGCAACGAACAACAGGAACAAAAGCACTTGGTTAAATGGGAAGGGACACAAAGGGATGTACTTTTGCAATGCAAGTGCGTTTGTGTGTGTCTATTTATGCTGTCTGCGTAGTTCACAACGTTGCCCTAGTCCATTTTCAATTTCACTGATTGCGCCGCTCCCGAGTTGTGAGCATGCGCACAGCGGAGCTGACATGGTCTCCTTCACGCGCGCATGCGCGAGCCGGCCGGCCCTTCATTTGCATGGGGTCACGGCTCATTTCAATGTAACACGCCCACGTCCCTCCCAATTTGTATTACTCCTCCTTACGCCTCTGGAAAAAACCTTACGCTTGCGCAATTTCCTGCGCAAAAGCTACGTGAATCGGGGGATTACGCGGCTAGATGGCGCAAGTCTAACGTAATGGCGGTGCGCTACGCCGGACCGATAATGCGCCGATGTACGTGAATCTGGGCCATTGTGTTTATGGCAACCTTTTAAAATCTTTTTGACATGCTCTTTGACTCTAACCTTTAATGCTTGTTTGGTTCTTCCAACGTATTGTAATTTGCAGCTACATTGGAGAACATATACGACTCCTTCCGTATGGCAACCAATAAATTCCCGAAACTTCTGCATTTCTCCTGTATTGGTGGATAGGAATTCCATCCTTTTTCCTTGAAATTTTTTACATGCAAAACAGTTTTTACATGGGTGGAACCCTTTTCCTGTGAAGAACGAAAAATCTGTTTTTCGGGGGAGGTTCTACTACTGTGTTGACAATTGTGTCTTTAAGTGTGGGGGCTTTTTTATACAAGATCCTTGGTTTCTCTGGTAATATGTGCTGTAAGTCTTTATCATTTTTTAGGATGTGCCAATGTCTATTAATGATCTTAGTCACATCCTTGTATTGGCTATTATAGTGTAAAACTAGAAAAGGTACAATTTCTGGGGAAATTGTGTGACGTGTTCTTGCCTTCACCAATACTCCAGACTGGAGCTCCGGTGCCCCTGGAGATGTAAATGTGATCCAACAATGTGTCTATCCATTTCGATCCATTGCCCCATCAAAAACTGCTTCATCAAAAACTACCCCATCAAAACTGCGCCATCCTATTTGCCCCATCAAAAACGGGTTGCTATGGATGGGTTGCTATGGAGGGGTTGCTATGGAGGGGTTGCTATGGAGGGGTTGCTATGGTCTGGTTGCTATGGTCTGGTTGCTATGGACTGGTTGCTATGGTCAGGTTGCTATGGTCGGGTTGCTATGGACGGGTTGCTATGGACGGGTTGCTATGGGCGGGTTGCTATGGACAGTTGCTATTGACTGGTTGCTATGGACAGTTGCTATAGTCTGGTTGCTATGGTCTGGTTGCTATGGAGTGGTTACTATGGACTGGTTGCTATGGACTGGTTGCTATGGACGGTTGCTATGGAGTGGTTGCTATGGACGGGTTGCTATGGAGTGGTTGCTATGGAGTGGTTGCTATGGAGTGGTTGCTATGGAGGGTTGCTATGGTCTGGTTGCTATGGATGGTTTCTATGGACTGGATGCTATGGATGGTTTCTATATGCAGAGTATGCAGAAGTTACACAGAGCCAAATACAGGCATACCCCGCTTTTAAGTACACACTAGGGTTTATTTACTAATGCTGGAAATCGCAATATCAGGCTCACTTCTGCAGAAAAAACAATAAGCTTCTAACCCCAGCTTGTTCAGTTAAGCCTGGTAATAAAACCTGGAAGCTCATTGGTTTGTGTGCAGAAGTGAGCCTTATATTGCGCTTTCCAGCTTTAGTAAATAAACCCCATTGTTTACTTAAAAGTGGGATATGCCTGAAAAATAGAGCCATATCACCTCACAGCTGTGTGGGAGGAGCTATAGAAAGCCCCTCAGCTGTGTGTGAGGAGACATCGTCTCCTAGGAAACCAATGTAAACACATGCAGGCAGCCACTCTAAACAGCCACTCAGATTCTGGCTTGTTTTTTACTGTGCTTCTTCAAATGATTGTATTTTAAAAACTATAAATCGCACAGCGAATATCTTTATATTTTACGAATCACAAGACCCAGACCTTCAACCTAATGTATAGTATGTCTCTAAAATATTAAATTTGAAGGCACAGTCGCAGTTTACAAATTGCCTTGCAATATTCAGTTTTCAATTTTCTTTCCTCCATTGACTTTCATTGAAATGATGGATGGCGTGTGTTGCAAACAAATGTCTGTATCTTGAAAACCATTTGACCGATCGCTTAGTCGTCAACACGTGTAGTGTCAGCAGGGACAGCTGAACATTTTGATATAAGATTTGTGTAGGTCGGCTTGAAAATGAGGGAGTGGTCGCAGTTTACAAATCATGTAATGAATTTTCCGTTTTTGCCATTCTGTGCTCTAGCTCTCACCATTCATTCCTATGGGAAAATTTCGCCGCAAATATGACGATATTTCACGAACGATTTGGCGAAACGTTCCACAAAGTAATAGCCCACTATTCGGGAACAAGCCGCTCGATTTGATATATTACTCGTCTATGTAGCGTAAAAACTGTGGGAGGAGTTAGGGTGGTAAATTTGGCTATAAAAATAATAATAATAATATATATGTGAGAGAATAGTAAGTGCTCTTGCTATGCAAGACCACTTAATAAGACTTGGGATCACTTGTTGTTTCTCATCCCTCTTCTTTTCTTTGTCTTTTAGCATACCCTCTCTGTCCATTTTTTTCACATCTTGAATTTGATTCTTGTGCCATGTATCCTCATATCCCTTCACCTTAAATCTTTTTCCTAACACTTCTGCCTGACATATGAAATCTTCCTCTTTAGTGCAGTTTCTCTTCAATCTTAGAAACTGCCCTTTTGGGATGTTGTAAAGCCACGGCTTGAAATGGCAGCTGTCCATCGACAGATAACTATTTGGGCCAGATTCAGGTAGATGGGAGCATCTTTGCTCTGGAGTAACATTTCTCATTTACGTTACTCTGGCGAAATTTTAGGAGCAAGTGCTGTTATTCATGAAGCACTTGCTCCTAAAGTTGTGGCAGCGTATCGTAAATGAGCCGGCGGAATTCAAATTGGGCGGGTACGGGGCATGTATTATTTAAACTAAGCGCGATCCCGCGGCGAACGTACTGCGCATGCGTCGACTGTCAATGCATCCCAGTGCGCATGCTCCAAATTCTGTCAGTGAACGTCAATGACGTCAAATCCCCATTCATGGACGTTTTACGCAAGCGACGCAAATTTTTTTTTTCGACGCGATGACGACGGCTATACTTAACATAGGATACTCCACTAGGGGGCTGCTTTATCTTTACACCGCGTATCGCTTACGGAAACGTCGGAAAGTCACTGCGTCGTGCCCGAATACGATCGTGAATTGCCGATTCCCGCTGATTAACATATTTTTTCAGCGTAAATCAGCGGGAACGGCCCCGGCGCCATTTTTAATTTAAAGTTGCGATGCGATGGCGAAATTCAATTTTGCCGATCGCATCGGAACTCCAACCCGGCGTTTCTTGTTTTCTGGTTACAGAAAACAGAAACGCCGGCTTAAAGTGACAGTTAGGCTGGAGTATCACTGATACTCCAGCCTAACTCTACCTGAATCTGGCCCTTCCCACGTGGAAGAAAAATATATTTTAAATATGTTTAAAAAAAACATTCTAAATATATTTTTCCCAAATATATTGCAATATATTTGAAATGCTACAATTTTGGCCAGATTCAATATATTTCAAAAATATATTTCAATATATTTGTGAATATATTATTGAATATATTGGGAAATGCATTGTGAAATATGTTGCAAATATACTCATACATATATGTTAAATGTACTTCTGAATGCATTTAGCAATATATTTATGCAGCCATAAATATATTGCAACATGCATTTTGGAATGCATTGTGAATATATTCAGACATATATTGCTAAATGCATTCAGAAGTACATTTAACATATATTTCTGAATACATTCACAATGCATTCCAAAATGCACTTTGCAATATATTTATGGCTGCATAAATATATTGCTAAATGCATTTAACATATATTTATGAATATATTTGCAACATATTTCACAATGCATTACCCAATATATTCACAAATATATTGAAATATATTTTTGAAATATATTGAATCTGGCCAAAATTGTAGCATTTCAAATATATGGCAATATATTTGGGAAAAAATATATTAAGAATGTTTTTTAAAATATATTTTAAATATAAATGTACTGAATGTAAAATAAAAAAAAATACATTCCTATTACATTTTGAAATGCTGTGCATTTATATATTGTATTTTATATATTGTAGGCCTATAAAACCAGCAAATATTTGGAAATAAAAACGATAACACAGTACAATACACACAACTTTATTATCATGTAAATATACAAACACTACAACACAGAGAATAGAAAGTGGTGTTAACTGTGGTAAATGACATACAAGTTTATTTGTGGTATTCTGATGGTTCCCGATGTTTCCCTTCAGGTGATATTTCAACACCGGAATTGTTCTCGTAAGAGCGTCACTGATCACACCGTTTGAAGTCCCAGGAAACTTTGCCAAAGTGGCAGCTTTAAAAAGTAAATGGAAAATATTAGACTTATTAGATTTTCCCTGTGAATCAAAAGCCATATAAGACCCTTTTCACACTGTAGCGCTGCTAAAGCTCCGGCGGTTTTTGCAACACTTTTTCGGCGTTTTTTTTTTTTTTTTAAAGGGAAAAAGTACAGTTTTTAATGCGCTTTTAAAGTGCTTTGGAAGTGCTGCCCATTAATTTCAATAGGCAGGTGTGTTTTAGGAGCGCTATTTATAGCGCTCCCAACCCGCCCCAGATGCTGCTTGCAGGACTCTTTCTAAAGTTCCGCAAGCGCATCGCCCCAGTGTGAAAGTACTCATTGCACTGAAAGGGATGCAGTTTCATGAGCTTTTTAGAGGCTATTTCTAGTGCTAAAACACCTGAATACTGGCTCAGTGTGAAAGGGGTCTAATAGATGCAGCTGAGTAAATAAAACAAACAAAATTAAGCATGTAAAAAAAAAATATTGTAGACTTTTAAAAAATCTGTATAAAAATCAACATCTTGCCTACAACTTGCCTTTTTAGTTCAGACTACTACCAGACTGAGCAAGATATCTTATTTTGACACAACAGTCAAATTGGCTTACAGTCTACATGTCAAAGCTGATGTTTTCATAGGGTCTAACTGTACTTGCTTCTCTCCATCTGTCAGCCGCTTGGAGGCACCTCCTTAAAGGTTACTTTTTATTGAAGTGGTTGTAAAGGTACAAGGGTTTTTACCTTCATGTATTCAATGCATGAAGGTAAAAAAAACTTCTGTGTGCAGCCCCCCTATACTTACATGAGCCCTCTCTCAATCCAGTGATGTCCACGAGAGCCTTGTCTCTCCAGGGACTTGCACTGCTGATTGGCTTTCTGTAGCGGTGGGAGCTATTGGCTCACGGTGCTGTCAATCACAGCCAGTGAGCTAATTAGGAGATGGGGTCAAGGCAAGGCTCAGTGTGTGATTGGACACACAGAGCTCTGGTTCAGGAGCACCGGCATGGGACCTGAGAAGAGAGGGATCTGAGCTGCTCTGTACAAAAACCCTTACACAGAGCAGGTAAATAGGAGTAGGATATGTTTGATATTTAAAAAAAAAGACAACCATTTAATGTTTCGATACCAAAAGAAAACCTACCTGTTTAGGCCACTTGACAAGGAGATGAGCTCAAGTCTTCAGATGGGACAAAAGGTGATGCACACGATACACCCACACAGGATGAACTTCCACCATCATTCTTCAGTGCTATTAGCTGCACTCTTGTTGTTTTCAAAAGATCCATTACACCAGGCAACTCTATGGAAAAGCATAACAACTTTTTAAGTAACATAATGGCCTATTTTCTCACTATATCCATTCATTTCATTTGTTAGAAATTGTGGAAAAATGTACTTAAATGATTAGAGGGTTTCCTCCAGTCTGCTGCTGACCCCCCCAAGAGGGTTTCTCCCAAGGTAAAAGTAAGGATGTTCCACAAAACAAAAATCCTACTTGTGCATATAGTATGTAGTTACCTCAGTACCTCAGGCTATAATGAATGTAGTACAGTAAACTTCCAGTTACTCAACGATCCCCATTGGTACTGTTATTTCTGGTTGCTTGAGATCTAATAGTAACTCTCAAGCATCCACCTCCCATGGCACCCTGACCCCCTCCCACTTAGCAGCTAAAGGGGGTAGGGATTGGGGGCAGGGTTTTACCACCCCCAAATTCACATGTGAATGAGCCTTAAAAGTGCTATTGCCAAATGCAACTTAGGGCTCATTCACAAGTGCGGTATGCAATGCTCCAATGCGCCTCTGAGAAATTCTGCAAGGTGGTGAGGAGGCAAAATGTTTACACCAAAAATTGCAGTGAAAGGCACACAATTGCAGCGCGGTAGTACGGCAATTATAGGTTTTAGTCAGGTGTGAGGAGGCAACATATGAGGAGACTGTGCCCTGTGATCTTTGACTTCTCCCATGTTGTTCAGGTAGATCTCCAACTCTCTAAGGTTGCCTACCTCTGCCTTAAAACACTGTAGAATGAAAGGGCAAATGATTGGTCAAACAGAAAATAAAGATAAAAATAACAAAGGCAGCAGAACTGGTGGAATAACACACAATAAATAGATAACAAAAATAAAAGACTGTGCCAATAAAAAAGATTCAATGAAAATTAAAATTGAAAAAATTTCACCAATACCAATTCCATTGAAAGATTGGCATCCAGGGGCTGATATGCCAAAAACGGTGCACAATAATTAACCAAAACAAAAAAATCAGAGTGCAAGGAAAAATTTGTATATAAATTCACAAAATGAATGTCAAATTATATGTATAAACAATGAGAGGTTAATACGCCAAATCGGTGATCCCAAAATTGTATGCCAACAGCACACAATTGGCAAACCAAACCTCAAAAATTCTTAATGATATCACCACAAAACTCAAACGCTGATGACCAAATGAATAATGAAGGATGATGCAGATATGATGATCAGATACAGTGCCAGTTTAATGCAGTGATATAAACCGCAATTAAGTTGTCCGCTTACCAAAGGCAAGTTGTCTCAGTTGTTGGTTTTCTTCTTCCAAGTGCTTATTCTGGTTTTATATTCACCAGCTGTCAGTTAGTCTTGGTCAGGTGCTTTGACAGCGGCTGGCGGCCCATCTGTCAGAATCCGCCAAAAATAAAAAATAAAAAAATTATCTTTCCACCTCCACACCCCCCATCCACTCCCCCCCCACCCCACACACACACACACACACACCCATCTTTCAAACCCCCCGCCCACACACACACCCCAGACACCGCTAACCTCCTTCTGCACAATTTATTTGATGGTAGCTGAATGTAAACAGCAGGCAGTGGGGGAACCATAGCCAGACTGCCATTGGCTGTTTCAAATTTTAAAATTAGGCTGACTATTGTGCCCCCTTCCCACTGCCTGCTGTCAATCAGCAGAGGAAGACCTGAAGAAGAATATTCTCCTTCAAATCCTCTCCTTTGCTGATTGACAGCAGGCTATTGATTTCCCTGCTATCTGCTCTTTTTTCCTGCATTCTGACAGTGGCCAGTGGCTGTTAGAATACAAAAAAAGGCCTAGATGTCAACTGATATCAGGCTACTTCTGGGGCAGCTGGATGTAAACATAATATCATTACCTCATATTGTTATCGGCCTGAAAGGTGGCCCATAATTGGTATCTGTATGGAAAAATCCATATCTAATGGCACCTAGTAGCAGGGCAGATAATAATATGCAAAAGGGGAGGGAGACATTGGTAGCACTATGCACTGACATTATGGGGTATATTTACTAAAGGCAAATCCGCTTTGCACTACAAGCGCACTTGGAAGTGCAGTCACTATAAATCTGAAGGGGACAAAAAAAAATCATTTTTGCCTGTACATGATTGGATGATAAAATCAGCAGGGCTTCCCCTCATTTCAGATCTACCCCTCAGATCTACAGCGACTGCATGTCCAAGTGCACTTGTAGTGCAAAATGGATTTTCCTTTAGTAAATCAACTCCTATGCTGCATGGCGAGTGGATATAGAATAGAAGCCATATAATATTGTATGCAGCAATGTACACTGAAAGTAAGTTACACAGTTACTGGATATAACATGGAAGCCATACATATTATATACAGCAATGTGCACTGACAGTATGTTACACAGTTACTGGATATAACATGGAAGCCATACATATTATATGCAGCAATGTACACTGACAGTATGTTACACAGTTACTGGATATAACATGGAAGCCATACATATTATATACAGCAATGTACACTGACAGTAAGTTACACAGTTACTGGATATAACATGGAAGCCATACATATTATATGCAGCAATGTGCACTGACAGTAAGTTACACAGTTACTGGATATAACATGGAAGCCATACATATTATATGCAGCAATGTACACTGACAGTATGTTACACAGTTACTGGATATAACATGGAAGCCATACATATTATATACAGCAATGTACACTGACAGTATGTTACACAGTTAGTTACTGGCCATACATATTATATATGTACATGGAAGCCATACATATTATATGCAGCAATGTACACTGACAGTAAGTTACACAGTTACTGGATATAACATGGATGCCATACATATTATATGCAGCAGGGTGACATGCTGTGGAAGAGGAGCCCTATAATATTACATTACTGTGCACATGCTGTATGGTAACTGGGAAGGTGAATGTACACAGAATGAGAACTATTCAGCAGGAAATAGACAAATACAACTTAACTCATACACCAAACTTTCACAATTCTAATATTATTACATAGAAGGCTCACCTTTCATCCAGGAGAATACATCCAGGGGAATACAGAGAGCGTCTCCACCATGCTGCCATGCTTTCCTTTTCAGACTAGGCCTTACCAGGAACAGGAAGTGAGAGGTGAAAGTTCACCCCTCTGGTTCCCACTGCTCACTTCCTGTCACACACCTCCTGTATTGTTTCCTGTATTACCATTGCAGTCTCATTTAAAGAGTTTTCCCCAGGGCTGAATTCACATATTATAAAATCGAAGGCACAGAATTCCAACCCACATCCCAATAAAAAGAATGAGATAAAAGAAATGAGAAAAATATTTATACATGTAAGTAAGTGATGGGAGATGCATTCTATATATATATTTTGTATCTTCATTCTGGTACATGTGTGTGTGTATATATATATATATATATATATATATATATATCAGATATACTCTATGTGTATGTGTGTGTGTATATATATATATATATATATATATATATATATATATATATATATATATATATATATATATATACTAAGGTGACCAGATTTTTTTTTTAAAATCCAGGGACACATTTTTTTTTACTAGTAATGGCGGCAATCAGCGTCTCTCTGCCCATCGCTGCAGCCGCCCACCACACAGCCTGCCAAGTCTTACACTCCGGGTCCCCGCTACTGCTTGGTGGGGAGCGGAGGAAGATAAGCAGGCAGGCAGCTGGCCGGGACTTGAGCCAAGGCAGAAGAACATGGAAGCGGAGCTGAATGGGAATGCACCTGAAACTGAAGAAATATTCCCTCTGCTCCGACCAACACATGATCATCAGAAAGGGGCACAGGTAATGGAAAAAATCCCCCCCCCCCAAGCTAGTAGGAGCGACAGAGTAGGGGGGTGTAATTCAGAATTATTATTTTCAGTCAGTCTTTGAAATTGCCCCAGCCCCTGTTCAAATCCAATGGGGACAAAACTGGGGACAGACTTGGTCTAGGGACAGTGTCCTTAATCCAGGGACTGTCCCCTGAAACCGGGGATGTCTGGTCACCCTATATATATACACACACACACACAGTATATCTGAGATATATATATATATATATATATATATATATATATATGTGTGTGTGTGTGTGTGTATATATGTATATATATATATATATATATATATATATATATATATATATATATATACTGTATTTGCTGGCGTATAAGACTACCTTTTACACTTAAAAAAACTGGGCAAAAAGCAGGGGTCATCTTATACACCGGGTCAGCTGCTCGGATGCCTGCTGGATGTGCGGTAATATCGCTACATACAGTATATGTAGCTCCCGGTCGGCAAATGAATAGCCTGCTCAGATTGGATACACCTCTGTAGTGCCTATACAGAACCGCTGAGCTTTGAGAGTCAATCCCGATGTGACCTCTGCCAATCCGAGGCTTTGTATTCAAATGAATATCGCTCGCCAGAGCCAGTAAGAATGAAGAAGTATATGCTCAGAAGGAAGAAATAGATTGGACGGGGGTCGTAACGGTGAGTAACAAAAAAAACTCTGTAAAATTGCCAACGCCTGGTCGCCTTATACGAGTGCAGGGAGTGCAGAATTATTACAAGTTGTATTTTTGAGGATTAATTTTATTATGAACAACAACAGTTCTCAAGAACCCAAAAAACCATTAATATCAAAGCTGAATATTTTTGGAAGTAGTTTTTAGTTTGTTTTTAGTTTTCTATTTTAGGGGATCTGTGTTGCAGGGCTTTGCTTAATTATTAGCAACTTAACAAAAAACAAATATATACCCATTTCAATTATTTATTTTTACCAGAAACCAATATCACATCTCAACATTCACAAATATCATTTCTGACATTCAAAAACAAAACAAAAACAAATCAGACCAATATGCACCTTTCTTTGCGACACTCAAAAGGCCATCCTGATGATGTTATCTGTTCAACCTCTGCAGCAGCAACCAAGCCTCCAAGCAGAGAGGTGTAGTTTTCCCTCCTTGTAAATCTCACTTTGGACCACAGGTATGGGGTTCATTGAACAAGGAGGCCATGTCATAGTTTTTCTTCTTTTAACCCTTTCTTGCCAGCCACTGTGGAGTATCGCGTGTGATGGAGCGCCGTGAAAATCATGTTTTCTTGAAGGATGGACTTCTTCCTACCACCTTGAAGAAGTCCAGTAGGACTGGGAGTTGAGCTTGACTCCATCCTTAACCCGAAAAGGCCCCACAAAGAATGCCCAAAAGTACTCCACCTCCACCTTGCTGGCTTCTGAGTCGGTAGCTCTCTGCCCTTTACCAATCCAGCCACGGGCCCATCCATCTCCAGACTCACTCTCATTTCAAGTCCATAAAACCTTAGAAGAAATATGAAGTATCGGAACGGGGGTCGTCTTATGGCCAAACGGTGAGTATCTTGGCAGGCTTGACTTTTCTCAGTTCATGGGCAATTTTGCGCCTTGGTTTTTCCAACGCTTCTTGCGACCCTGTTGACTATTTTGTGAAACGCTTGATTGTTCGAAACTCAGAAGCTTTTCAATTTTAAAGTGCTGCATCCCTCTGCTAGATATCTCACTATTTTTGACTTTTCTGGGTCGTCCTTCTTGACCCATGCCAAAGGAAAGGAAGTTGCCCAATAATTATGCACACCTGATATAGGGTGTTGATGTCCTTAGACCACACCCCTTCTCATTCAGAGATGCCTCACCTATACTTAATTGGTAGTAGGCTTTCAGCTATAAGCTTGGATAAGACAACACATAAAGAGGATGATGTGGTCAAAATACTAATTTGCCTAATAATTCTGCACTCCCTGTACACACACATACACACACACACACACAGTATATATATATATATATATATATATACACACGCACAAGAATGCAGCTCTCATCACTTACATATTTATCTTCCAGCACAGCCTAGCATTGGCAGTGCAGCTTGGGCAGGGATATGACATTTAAAGCGGAGTTCCACCCAAAAGTGGAAGCTCCACTTATTTGCCTCTTCCCCCCCCTCCCCACCTACTTTGCCAATGCTTTTCTGCATGTGTGTTTTTGATGCATTCCAGGGTATGTTTGGTGTGTTTTTAAAGCATTCCAGTGCATTTTCCCCTCTTTTTTTTCTTAACCTTAGATAAGGACATGTGTGTTCCAGTGTGTTCAGGTGCATTCTAGTGCGTTTTTGATGTGCTTTACAGTGTTCCATTACAGTCCAGTGCAGGAAAAATGCAGCATGCTCTACTTTTTTTCTGGAACTGCAAGCACTAGTGTGAATTATGCCATTGAAAACCATATAACTTACTTTCCATGCAGACAAAAAAAAAACGCACTGGGCTGCATGTGGTGTGAATTGTCCCTATATATAGGCAATGGAGGCAGCAGCACCCGAGAGCCAATGGAAACATTGGCTGGGATACCAACATCGCCGGATTCCAGGACAGGTAAGTGTCCTAATATTAAGTCAGCAGCTGCAGTATGTGTACAGTATGGGGGGTTATTTACTAAAGGCAAATCCACTTTGCACTACAAGTGCAAAGTGCATTTGAAATTGCATTGAAAGTGCACTTGTAAGTGCAGGCGCTGTAAATCTGAGGGGTAGAACTGAAATGAGGGGAAGCTCTGCTGATTTTATCATCCAATCATGTGCAAGCTAAAATGCTGTTTTTTTTATTTTCCATGCCCCCCTCAGATCTACATTGACTGCACTTCCAAGTACACTTTCCTTGCAATTTCAAGTGCACTTTGAATTTGTAGTTTGAACTTGTAGTGCAACGTGGATTTGCCTTTAGTAAATAACCCCCTTTGTGTACAGTAGCTGCCGAGTTTTAATTTTGTGCTGGGGGGAACTTTTTGCTGCTGGAATTACTCTTCGGCAGGTACGAAGTCCAAACAATGGACTGGACTTAGTATAAAAAGAATATACAGTATATATACAATATATATTTTATTGCCAAAAGTTTTGGGACGCCTGCCTTTACACGCACATGAGTTTTAATAGCATGCCAGTCTATAACAGCTTCAATTCCTCTGAGAAGGCTGTCTTATGGGAATGTTTGACCATTCTTCCAGAAGCACATTTTTGAGTTCAGGCACTGATGTTGGATGAGAAGGCCTGGCTCACAGTCTCCACACAAATTCATCCCAAAGGTGTTCTATCAGGTTGAGGTCAGGACTCTGTGTAGGCCAGTCAAGTTTCTCCACCCCAACCCACTCATCCATGTCTTTATGGACCTTGCTTTGTGCACTGGTCCAAATCATTTGGTGGATTATGGTGTGTGTGTGGGGGGGGGGATTATGGTGTGGGGCTGTTTTTCAGGGGTTGGGTTTGGCTCCTTAGTTCCAGTGAAGGGAACTCTTAAGGCATCAGCATACCAAGACATTTTGGGAAAATGTTATGCCCCCAACTTTGTGCGAACAGTTTGGGGATGGCCCCTTCCTGTTCCAACATGACTGCCCACCAGTGCACAAAGCAAGGTCCATAAAGACACTGATGAGCGAGTTTGGTAATAATAGTGCAACTTCTGATTCATGGATTAAACAGAACATTGAAGATTTATATCCAGAGTTTCTCTCTGTACTCTGTAAGCAGACAAGACCCTTGGACTGTGGAGGTGGATGTCTGTGAAGGTTCTCATTCATTCAGGTCAATCAATAAATCAATATAACTGTACTTGCTGGTCCGCCGACAAGCGTTCTCAATTCAGAATGACTTATACAAAAATTCTTTGGGAATGGAAGGTGGATGCGAGAGGTTTATCTGCTTTGTATTGAATGGATTATGTGCTTAAAATCTTATAAAAAAAATATATTTTATTTGAATCTTTTATTTTTTTTTAATTTATTTTAAAAGAGTAAAACAAGCCATTTTAAAATGGTAGTGGGTCTCTTATAAATGTATTCAGAATGTTATCTATGACATAGTTACAAAAATATCAGACAAAATATATGTTGAAATGTCTTTATTAGACATTAAATATTTTCAGAAAAACATATTTTAAAAATATATTTTCTAATATATAGCTTTGTAAAATATATTTAAATTATATTTTTGGAATGCATTTACAAGTATATTTAAAGATATATGTTTGAATGCATTTTTTTTATATGTTCAAAAATATCTGGACAATATATTTTCAAACATATATTTTCACATATATGCCTTTGGAAAATATATTAAAATTATATTTTTGGAACACATTTACAAATATATGTAAAAATATATGTTGAAAAAAATCTGAAGAATATATTTAAAAAATATATTTTTCAATATATGTCTTTGGAAAATGCATTTAAATTATATTTTGGAATGCCTTTACAAGTATATTTAAAAATATATGTTTAAATGCATTTTTTTAGATGCTCAAAAATATATGTCAAATATATTGAAAAAAATATATTTTAAAATATATGCCTTTGGAAAATATATTTGAATTTACATTTTTGGAATAGATGTAAAAATATATTCGCGTAGGCCAATATATTGTAAATATATTTAAAATATATAATTTTTTTAAATAAATATATTGGAAATATATTTTTCTTCCATATGGGTTAGTATCAACATTTTTTAAATAAGTCTTAGTCACGACTTTATTTGCTTCTATACTAATATTCAGATCTAGGAAATCGACCGACCGTTCGTCTATCTTCCAGACTAACTTGATATTCCTCTCATTTTCATTCAATTTGTTCAGGAAGTTTTCCAGGGCATCTTTGCTCCCATTCCATATTATATTAAGATCATCTATATATCTTTTGTACAAGGAAAGTTCTGGGGGGGTATCCTTATATACAGTACATTCTTCCCATTTTGCCATAAAGGCATTGGCCACACTCGGTGCAAACTTTGATCCCATAGCTATTCCTGTAGCTTGGGTATAATAGTCGTGGTGATACCAAAAAAAGTTATATTTCAAACAACAATCTAGACACTTCATTAAAAAATTTCTCTGTCTGCAGATCAAATTACTGTGCTCCCTTAACAGCCATTTTGTTGCATCAACTGCCTCATGGTGTCTCACTATTGTGTACAATGACGCAACATCTGCAGTTGCCAGTAGCGTTCTGCCCTCTAGCACCGGTATTGTATTACTTGTTTGGTGTCTCTCAAAAATGCCTTTGTTTCTTGTACGGCTGGTTGTATAAAGAAGTCTATGTACTGCCCCATCCTTGAGGTCAGGGAATCAATCCCGTTCACTATCGGTCGGCCAGGTGGGTTTTCCTTGGATTTATGTATTTTAGGTAAGCTATATATTATTGGTATTCTACAGGCCTCTGGTACAAGGTATTTGGACTCTTTTGTTTAGTATGTTTTTCTTTAGTCCTAAATTGACTAAAGCTTGTAGTTCTTTTTTGTATTTATTGGTGGGATTGCTCAATAATTTCTTATAGGTGGTTTCGTCTTGTAGTTGTCTCACAATCTCGTTGTGGTACTGCTCTTTGGATTGAATCACCACTGCCCCACCTTTATCCGCTGGTCGAATAACGATATCTTCTCTTTTTTTCAGTAGGTTCATGCCCTTCTTTATGTGAATTGGGTCCGTGTAATTTCTTATTTTCAGGGATTCCAGATCTTTTACGACTAATCTCTTAAACACCTCAATGTGTTGATTGTTAGTCATATGTGGATTATATACAGAATTATTTCTTAGGGAACTGTATGTCGGTTCTTCCTCTTTATTGGTTGCTATCATTTGTGGTTTGAAAGGATTATTCAATATATATTTCTTTATGTTGAGTTTTCTAACATACTTCTGTATTCCTATGTATGTTTCAAACTTATTTAAATTCTTAACTGGAGCATGTTTAAGGCCTTTGTCCAATACTGCCAAAACATCCATTGTAGCGGCAAAGGTAAGTGTGTAACAAACCAAAACAATGTGTAAAGAAAGCCTCCGCGCTATCAGTGAACTAGTGTAATCCGATCAATGCCCACCGTGTCAATATAAATATATATATATATATATATATATATATATATATGGAGGGAAGCAGCCAAATCTAAAGTGTTTACAATACACAATAGAAAAATGTGAAAGTGATCCAGCGCTACCCAAATACAAACACTCGGTGATCCAAAACAAATATAAATGTAAATATAAATATAAGGTAACAGTGAAAGTATAAATATCAATATCAGCATAAATCCACATAAAGATCTCAAACATGAGTCCATCAGTGAGCCCACACATGCATTCAGTGAGCTGTGGTGCACATCAAAGTGGATCTGTGATTCATCCAATATCACCATATACAGTGCAAGTGCCAATCCGTGGAGAGTAGTCTCACAAGCCTCTCACCTCACTGAGAAAATTACTCGCATTATCTCAAACTCATGGACATCTCCGGTACATGATACACTCCCGTTCGTCTGCACTCCAAGTCTTCACCGAGTATCTGAAATCTATATCATACTCAGAGAAACAAATGAGAGACGGACCTCCAATAGTGTAGTATGGTAAACCAGCACACAATTTATTCAAAATAAAATCTCCTTACATAAAATCAACAGGTAAACAGCATAAAACATAAACGGCCATGGCTGAGTTCTCACGTGGTGATTCAATCGAAAGAGCAGTACCACAACGAGATTGTGAGACAACTACAAGACGAAACCACCTATAAGAAATGATTGAGCAATCCCACCAATAAATACAAAAAAGAACTACAAGCTTTAGTCAATTTAGGACTAAAGAAAAACATACTAAACAAAAGAGTCCAAATACCTTGTACCAGAGGCCTGTAGAATACCAATAATATATAGCTTACCTAAAATACATAAATCCAAGGAAAACCCACCTGGCCGACCGATAGTGAACGGGATTGATTCCCTGACCTCAAGGATGGGGCAGTACATAGACTTCTTTATACAACCAGCCGTACAAGAAACAAAGGCATTTTTGAGAGACACCAAACAAGTAATACAATTACTAGACACAATACCGGTGCTAGAGGGCAGAACGCTACTGGCAACTGCAGATGTTGCGTCATTGTACACAATAGTGAGACACCATGAGGCAGTTGATGCAACAAAATGGCTGTTAAGGGAGCACAGTAATTTGATCTGCAGACAGAGAAATTTTTTAATGAAGTGTCTAGATTGTTGTTTGAAATATAACTTTTTTTGGTATCACCACGACTATTATACCCAAGCTACAGGAATAGCTATGGGATCAAAGTTTGCACCGAGTGTGGCCAATGCCTTTATGGCAAAATGGGAAGAATGTACTGTATATAAGGATACCCCCCCAGAACTTTCCTTGTACAAAAGATATATAGATGATCTTATTATAATATGGAATGGGAGCAAAGATGCCCTGGAAAACTTCCTGAACAAATTGAATGAAAATGAGAGGAATATCAAGTTAGTCTGGAAGATAGACGAACGGTCGGTCGATTTCCTAGATCTGAATATTAGTATAGAAGCAAATAAAGTCGTGACTAAGACTTATTTCAAAAATGTTGATACTAATAGTTATCTGTCGATGGACAGCTGCCATTTCAAGCCGTGGCTTTACAACATCCCAAAAGGGCAGTTTATAAGATTGAAGAGAAACTGCACTAAAGAGGAAGATTTCATATGTCAGGCAGAAGTGTTAGGAAAAAGATTTAAAGCGGAGTTTCACCCTTAAAACCACTTTCTTTCATCCCATCCAGCATACTGGCGTCAGCGCCAGTATGCTGTTTTTTTTTTTTTTTTAATCCATGTACTTACTTTATAATAGATCATTTAATTTTGGGCGCACCGCAGTGTATGTCGCCGCTATAAGGCGTCATGCCTTCCGGAAACAGCCGACCAGCTTTCGGCTCTTCTCGGCGCCTGCGCACAGACCCAGGAGCTGACTGCGCAGGCGCCGTAAATAGCCGGTCCTAGTTCGGCTTTTTTTGGAGGGCGTGACGCGGCTATATACGGCGCCTGCGCAGTCAGCTTCTGGGTCTGTGCGTAGGCGCCGAGAAGAGCCGAACGCTAGTCGGCTGTTTCCGGAAGGCGTGACGCCTTATAGCGGCGACATACACCGTGGTGCGCCCAAAATTAAATGATCTATTATAAAGTTAGTACATGGATTAAAAAAAAAAAAAAAACAGCATACTGGCGCTGACGCCAGTATGCTGGATGGGATGAAAGAAAGTGGTTTTAAGGGTGGAACTCCGCTTTAAGGTGAAGGGATATGAGGATACATGGCTCAAGAATCAAATCCAAGATGTGAACAAAATGGACAGAGAGGGTATGCTAAAAGACAAAGAAAAGAAGAGGGATGAGAAACAACAAGTGATCCCAAGTCTTATTTTACACTATAATAGCCAATACAAGGATGTGACTAAGATCATTAATAGACATTGGCACATCCTAAAAAATTATAAAGACTTACAGCACATATTACCAGAGAAACCAAGGATCTTGTATAAAAAAGCCCCCACACTTAAAGACACAATTGTCAAAACAGTAGTAGAACCTCCCCCGAAAAACAGATTTTCGTTCTTCACAGGAAAAGGGTTCCACCCATGTAAAAACTGTTTTGCATGTAAACGTGCACAAATATTTCAAGGAAAAAGGATGGAATTCCTATCCACCAATACAGGAGAAATGCACAAGATTCGGGAATTTATTGGTTGCCATACGGAAGGAGTCGTATATGTTCTCCAATGTAGCTTCAAATTACAATACGTTGGAAGAACCAAACGAGCATTAAAGGTTAGAGTCAAAGAGCATGTCAAAAAGATTTTAAAAGGTTGCCATAAACACAATGGGCCAGATTCAGGTAGATGGGCGAATCTTTAAGTTGAAGTAACGTTTCTCATTTACGTTACTCTGGCGAAACTTTAGGAGCAAGTACTGTTATTCACAAAGCACTTGCTCCTAAAGTTGCGGCGGCGTAGCGAAAATGAGCCGGCGGAATTCAAATTGGGCGGGTAGGGGGCGTGTATTATTATAACTAGGCGCGATCCCGCGGCGAACGTACTGCGCATGCGTCGACTGTCAGTGCGCATGCTCCAAATTCTGTCAGTGAACGTCAATGATGTCAATCCCCATTCACGGACGTTTTACGCAAACGACTCGAATTTTTTTTTTTTGACGCGATGACGACGGCCATACTTAACATAGGATACTCCACTAGGGGGCTGCTTTATCTTTACGCCGCGTATTTCTTACGGAAACGTCGGAAAGTCACTGCATCGCGCCCAAATACGATCGTGAATTTCCGATTCCCGCTGATTAACATATTCTCGGGGTTAATCAGCGGGAATGCCCCGCGCGCCATTTTTAAAATTGAAGTTACGATGCGACGGCAAAATACAATTACGCCGCTCGTATAGGAACTCCATTCCGGCGTTTCTTGTTTTCTGACTACAGAAAACAGAAACGCCAGCTCAAAGTGAGAGTTAGGCTGGAGTATCACTGATACTCCAGCCTAACTCTACCTGAATCTGGCCCAATGTATCCAGACATTTCGACCGGGTACACAACAAAGACCCTACTCAGTTACAGTTTTGGGGTATTGAAAAATACAACAAAGCATGGAGGGGTAGCCACTTAGTAAGGACAATTAGCCAGATGGAATCCAAATGGATACACACTATGCGTACGTTAGTACCAGGGGGTTTGAACGTAGAGTTCGATCTGAACTGTTTCCTGAGCAATTTTTAATGGATTCATGTAGTTGTTATAGCGTATGTATTTTTGATTATGTCAAACGTCTCTCCAGGTGCACGTTATACCGAGCTTCAGATGATGTAGAGATTTTCGGGCAATTTTCCAAAGTTTATCGGAGAGTGTACCCCATTTCACATTATATACACGGTATAGACACCTAGACTAGACGTAGGTGGTTTATGTCATGCTGCGATGTGCAATATAGTTTGAAGAGCAGCATGATATTTTGCCCAACATATGGTTTTTATGTTCATTCTATCGTATATATATTTTTTCTATATATTTTTATATATTTTTCTATATATGTATTTTATTCCAGTATTTTTACTTCCCAGTACAGATTCGTTTCTATTTTAGGTACTGATTGCTATAGGATTTTTAGATTTTTGGTTGATATTTGCCATATATCTGCCGCATCCCGGAATAGTAATAGGACAATAATAGACGTTTAGGATTGGATGTATCAATTCCGATATCTTCGTCTATGTCTATGTGAGGAAGAACAGATCACAAGTAATTGGAGTTTTACCACATGGATGAATAATGTCTCTATATACAAACGGGCTTCGACAAAATGGTGGAAGGAGGACTTCCGCCGACACCGCGAAAATGGCGGTACGACGACTTCCGCCGTCACGTCGAAAATGGCGGGACGATGATGTCCGCCGACACGTCGAAAATGGCGGAACGACTACTTCCGATGACATGTCGAAAATGGCGGAAGGGACACTTCCGCCGGGGTCATATATAAAGGAATGCATCACACCCGATCAGGTTCCCCAGATGAAGGCATTTGCCGTAACGCGTAGGGAATAGCGGACACCGGGAGTGACGTGAGAACTCTGCCCTGGCCGTTTATGTTTTATGCTGTTTACCTGTTGATTTTATGTAAGGAGATTTTATTTTGAATAAATTGGGTGCTGGTTTACCATACTACACTATTGGAGGTCCGTCTCTCCTTTGTTTCTCTGAGTATGATATAGATTTCAGATACTCGGTGAAGACTTGGAGTGCAGACGAACGGGAGTGTATCATGTACCGGAGATGTCCATGAGTTTGAGATAATGCGAGTAATTTTCTCAGTGAGGTGAGAGGCTTGTGAGACTACTCTCCACGGATTGGCACTTGCACTGTATATGGTGATATTAGATGAATCACAGATCCACTTTGATGTGCACCACAGCTCACTGAATGCATGTGGGGGCTCACTGATGGACTCATGTTTATTGAGATCTGTATGTGGATTTATGCTGATATTTAGATTTATACTTTCACTGTTACCTTATATTTACATTTATATTTATATTTGTTTTGGATCACGGAGTGTTTGTTTTTGGGTAGCGCTGGATCACTTTCACATTTTTCTATTTTTATACCTATGATATAGCCCCGCCCCTATATCCACCCACAGGACACGTGATAACTCTCTATAAAACTCTGACTGAGAGCTACCTCCCCCATTCTCCGTATAAAGTACAAAGATCAGAGGGAGGGTTCGTATGCTGCCATGTCTTGGCATCAGGAAAGGAAAATTACGGTAAGTATTTGATACAATTTTCCATTTTCCTGACGCCAGACATGGCAGCATACCTATGATACATAAAGAGCTTTCTAGAGGGAGGGTTTAATGCTGAAAAAACATAGAAGAGATGCCAATCTAAGTGCAGTAAGTTGATGTTTATTTCACCATGAGTATAAAACATTAAAATGACTACTCACAAAACTAGATAAATGCGGAGCCTTAATAGCGCTGTTAGTCGGGAGTCACCGCCATTGTTCTCCGGTATAATCCTCGTTTAAGGGCTGAGAGCCGTGGATGTTATGCGAGTCGTAGATACCAGGAAGGACAGGCAGATGCGGCGTGCGTTCCACCTTGGAGCGCAGCGTAGCAACGTCGCACTGGAAGTGACGCTGGAATCCCGAGCAGCCAATCGGATTACGCGTTTCACAGCGTCAGCTGTTTCGTCAGATCCATAGAGTCCGTACAACACAGACATGTAATATATGGGCGGAATGGCAGTGATTGGTTGAAACAAGCATACACACACAAGACGGATGGGATGACAACAGGAACTAATACGATATTACAGCGGTTTAACCAATTACAATCATAACAACAAAAACTAAAACTAGAAGAAGAACAGCATCATAGCAGTTTGAACAAATATATCGGGAATTGAGATAGAATATAGATAACAATACACAATGTTATTAAAAGCTGGATATATAAAACTTGAAAATGGACAAAAAATAATAAAAAATAATAAACTAAATAACAATGGTAATGATAAAAAATACTGATACAAATCATGATCATAAAAGGACCCATATGAAAAATAGAGGAATCATATTAAAATTAATATTAAAATTGAAAATATTACAAATAAGTGAAAAATTATATATATATATATATATATATATATATATATATATATATATATATACACACACACATGTATATTATTCAATAGACATGTATACACACATCTATTTATACGGAGGGACCCCAACAACCATATTATAATTCAATGAAGGTAATAATAAGAAGAAGAAATATTATAAAAAATATATATATTATAAAAAATTGTTGTAAAGAGTTGTTATGAAAAATATAAAAAAATAAAAAATATACAATATAAAAAATATCAAAAATATATATAAAAAAAATATATATATGAAGGGGCCACAGCAGCTTCAATCACCTCCCACTATTCTTCATTTTTTCAATTTTTTCAAGAAGGGGGAGTACATGTATCAAACGGTCACTATAAAGGCACACACATATCAATTTTGGCTGGAACTGGATAAATTATATTATATTATTAGTCTCAATTTTTCGTTTAAACCATGGGGAGACATCGTATTTAAAGAGTAGATACAGTAGGTTTCTTGTTTGCATAAAAGCTGGAATCTCTCTACAGCGGTAGGGGTCTCCGGTATGGCTTCAATTACCCATACTTGTAGTAGGGAGGTATCCTTATGGTGATGTGTAACAAAATGGCATGCTACACTATATTTGGGGTTGGCCGCTTGTACAGCCATTCTATGTTCCCCAAATCTTGTACGGAGAGCTCTAATTGTTCGGCCAATGTATAAAAGACCACAGGGACAAGAAATGCAATAAATGACATATGTCGTTGAACAATTATAAAAAGCATTCAGATTGAATGTTTTTTTGTTTGCTACAAAATTATTTTGCCATGAGGGACATTAACACAGGTTAAGCATTTTGTTTTCTTACACTGAAACATTCCTATCAAAGGAATAAGGGTGAGTTGTTTAAGCCTTTTTTGTTTAGAAGTATCAGATGGTTTGATTTTACTGGGAGCAATTTTGCTTTTAATGTTTGGGGCCCTTCGATATGCAAATTTGGGCACCATGGTTAGGGAGGACGAAAGATGAGGGTCTTGAGTTAAAATAGGCCAATGTTTTTCAAAAATCTTCTCCATTATCTTATGTTTAACGTGATACTGGGTAATGAAACGTGTAGTAGGAACTAAATCACTTTTTTTATTGTTTTTAGACTGAGGAGGGGGATCTTGCTCATACAGGTCATGAGCATCTTGAACAAGATTGGGGGGATAGCCTTTAGCAATACATTTATCTTTAAGATTTGTACTTAAAGACTTATAGTCTTCAAGTCTCGTACAGTTACCCTGAGTCGATTAAATTGACTTTTGGGGACATTGTTAATCCATCTAGGATGGTGACAAATGGAAAAATGCAAATAAGAATTAACTGCTGTAGGTTTAGTAAAGATTTTTGCACTGATAGTATCATTGGTGTGAAATAATTCCAAATCTAAAAAGCATAATGACTCAGTGTCATAGACAGAAGTAAAACTGAGACCAAAAGAGTTCTTATTGCAATATGTCACAAAGTTTGTAATGGAGTCAAGAGGTTCATCCCATATTATAATAATATTGTCAATATAACGACCATAGAATACCAAGTTGGCGCTAAGTCTTCTGTCCAATTCACCACATCTCAAGACCCTCCGGATATGCTATGAACTGTTTGAACCCTATGGACCCCTAGTGATCCATAGAGACTTTATTCTATGGTGATTCTAAACTAATGTTTTAAGGATTTATACTTTGCATGCTTGAGTTGATTGTGCGCCATCAAAACCTATTTTTTCAGGGTTTAATGCTGTAACTTAAAAAAGACAAAGAAGCTTGGATAAACTTCCTCCCAAACTCTACCGTAGTAAGAGCTGCTAGATCCACCCTGTGGTGTATTAAGAACATATAATGTGATGACCAGCTAGCCTCTTTGCAGACTGTCTACAGAGACAACCCTGCCTGTGCTATCCAAGAAGATGACATCACCCTGGTTGAGCGATGAGCTCTAACCATCTCTGGAGGATCCTTACCACCTCCACATGCCCAGTGAGTATTTTGACAATTCAGGCCGAGATGGTTCGGGCCGAAGCCACTTACTCTTTAAATCTTAATCATTCTGAATGTAGAAGTAGCCTGAGATGGACATTCCAAAGTCCTCAAAGCCTAACTTGAGTAGATCGGCATCTGATTGCACTGGGAAGGCTGGAAGCACCCATTCACTGGAAAGACAAAACATGGATGTCACGCTTTGGAACAAAAAGATCTCAGCCCAACCCTGTTTCGGAAGAACATGGAATGAGGTTCTGCCGCCCCAAATTTTGGAGTCGACGCATTTTCCCCCGAAATCAAGCCGATTTTAAGGAGATCTCCCATAAAAAGCAGTCCTCTGTCAAGTGTACAATGAGGGTTTGCTAGAAAATTGAGGACTACTGCCAGGTCCCATTAAAGGAAACCTGTTTCTCTTGGGAAGGCATAGTCTAAGTACCTCTCATGAAGTGATCCATCAGCAGGTTTGCTGCCCATTTTTTTTGGGGGGGGGGGGGAAAGCCAAGATGGCAGAAATTTTCACCCTAAGCAAACTGAGCTCCAAATCCAATTCAGATTGTAGAAAAGACAGGATTTGAGATAAATTTGGGTCACAAGAGTCAAACTGATGCCCAGCTGCAAAGCTTGTGGGCCTAATCCATACTCTGGAGTAGATAGCATCGATTGATCTCTTCAAAGAACTCTGCAGAGTTCTAATCCCCTCTGGAAAACTCTTGTAATCTCTGCCTTACAATTTCCAGGCTGCTAAATTTAGACGTGATGGTTGCCGATGTAGTCTATCTCCCTCAGATAAGAGGAGATGAGGAGTCACAGGCAGAATTATCGGGGTGCACACGCTGATACCCATTGCCAGAGAGACCCATGGTCTGTGAGGCCAGTAAGGAAAAACTGTGATGATTGTCAAAGCTCAACAATTTCTTTGATCCTTAAATACCTGGAGGGAAGGTATAGGCCAGTTGCCCAACCCAAGGCTTGGTAAAGGCACCTGTCCCCTCCACTAATGGATGAGGGTAGCGTGAGAGGAACCGGTTCCCCTTGTAGCAGGCCGATGAGGCAAAACAGATCCAGTTGTGCGAACCTCCACTCATGGATGATCCCTTGGAACACTTCAGGGTGAAGGGGCCATTCGTTGGGATCCTTGAATTGCCCGGATAGACAATCCGCTTCCAAATTCTGATAGGCTTGAAGATATATGGCAGATATATGGCCTTCAAATCTGGGAGATATTGCTGGGCCAAAGTCAGGATTGGTTCCACCTCTCCCAGGAGGGACTGGCTGTGCATGTCACCTTGTCGCTGTATATGGGACTGCTGCCACGTGGTCCAGACAGAGTAGGACTGGCAGACCCTATGTGTGTGGCAGTAAAGTGTTCAATGTCAATGCTGGTAGGAGTTCCAGAATATGGAAACTAGGCCCTGAGTGGGAAATTCCCACCTGCCCTGAATCCTGAGATGCTCACAGGTGGAGTCCCACCCTGCTGTGCTGGTATCTGTAGCAATAATGATCCATGGCTGCAGCCCTAATAGACTAAGCCATTTAGCAGTTTTTCTTTTTTCAATCACCAGAACTCTGGTGCCTCTGGCTAGACAAAACGCTTCCATTGCGTCAGGAAGCCTTGTCGGAAAACTGAGTTTCCAGTGAGCCCAGAGGATCATCGGAATGCAAGAAGCCATTGTCCCGAGAGGACTCATGCACTGAGATGCTGACATCACTGGTGCAGCCAACGCCTGTTGGAACATCTCCCTGACTTTGGGGAGTTTGAGGTAGCAAAGAAACTGAGGCTGCCTGAGTACTAAACCAGGCCCCTAGGTAGAGGATATTCTGCATAGGCGCCAACTAGTTTTGGCAATGCTTGCCCCTCAACTGAAAACAGATGGTATGACTGAAGGATCAGGACATGCTGATAGGTATACTGCAGGTCCACTGAAATCCTCCAGTAACCTTGTTGAATGACCTGGATTTATGGTATGGAGAGACTCCATCTTGAGTCTATCCGTATAAATTGATTCAGCCTCTTGAGGTAGTTCTGGAGGCTGCCAATTAAATAACCGATAACGGTCTTGCCATTGGTAATGATTAAGCACAAAATGAATGTGTGAAATGCGTCTATGTGACCTTGTGTTGGTGTCAACACATTGAACAATAAAAGAAATAACGAAATTCCTGGATGCGCAGCCATTTCTTCTCTTACATGGCCTTGCACCACTGAGGGCTGAAACCGCCATTCTTCGGTAGTGGTCTTACTGGAACTGGGTCACTTTGAGCCACTTGGCTCCAACTGCCTCCTGGGCAGGCCTGGCGTTAAAAGGGCTGCCCAGGAGCCGCATGGGTCTTGGCCTCCTGCGATCTTATGAAGGTTGAATGTGTACCCCTGTAACGCCTTCTGACGCCCTTGGATGGGCGAAAGCCTCCAAAATCGCAGTACCTGTTTGGCGCTCCTCTGAATGGTTGCCCCCTCTGGCTCTTCGATCCTGGGGCAGAAGATCTTATTTTCCTCTTATAACCCTGGAGAAAATGGTTTCCAGTATTTTGACAAAACAGCGCCTTCCCATCAAAAGGCAGCTTACAGCAATTCAGCTTTGAGGATGGGCCAGCCGCCCAGGATTTTGCCCCAGTGCACCTTTGGCTGCGACTGAGCCAAGCATGGCTCTGGATGACCTTCGAATGATGTCTATAGCTGCCTCACCTGTAGAGTCCGCTGAAAGTTATCTCGTCAAGAGCCTTGATGACTCTTCTCTTTGGCAGCTGGGTTTAATCGCATACTCCAGGTTCTGCGCCCACACACTCACATAGCACTTGCTATGGATGTTAAAGCAATGCGTCTCACAAGGATCTCGTGAAAGGAGGAAGAACCTTCCATCGGAAGTGTCACATTCTTGGTCAGTCTGGCGACTGCCGCATCCACCGTTGGAGGGTAGATAAAGGAGTCGCATCCTTCCCCATTAGTGGAAACAACTTCTGCAACCTATTGGTTGAGGAGGATTTTCTCTCTCCCTTTTCTCATTCCTCCTGAAAACAGGCTTCCTATTTCTGTCATAAGAGAAAAAGGGTAGCTTACCTGCTTCTTTAGATTCCTCCTATGGAACCCAAAGGCTTGCTCACACTTGCAGCAGGATCTGCCATTGCCCTAAAAGGCAATCTGTGCTTAGGTCACCTTTCAGAGGTATTTGAATTTGTCACTTAGAATAGACCAATGTATATGCAATGCGATTTTCAAAGAGCGATTTGTACACAATGTTGCAAATCGCATGGGTGTGGCCCATTAACTTGGTTGCCCTATGTGCGCAAATAGAAGCCCCTGCTCCTATTTGAGGGCGACCAACTTTGCACAATGTTTTGAAAGGTGCGTTCTCCAATGTGACCTATCACAGCAGAATCGCATGGCATTTGGGGTGCCCTGAAAGAATAACGGTACCTAATGCATATTGTACAGCAATTGTCACACAATTTTAAATCAGATTGTACGGTGTGTAATAACTGGTTTTCTCCTCCTTTGGAGGAGGTTCCGGATCCACCCATGACGATATTAGCATAAAACAAAGCCTCAACCTTCAGGATCTTCTGTTGAGGAGGAGGCAATATCATCTCCCTCTGCCTTAAAGGTTGGCTATAATACTGGGTTTGGGGAACTAGCCTGCTTAATCTGCTGGGCTGGAGTCACCCCCGAAGTGCCTGGTACCCCTCCAGTTAGAGAGGGTTGAATGGCTTGGTTTAGACCTGGTGTAGTGCCCATACTGTCTGACCACTACTGTCCCTGGCTGCCGGAGATGACTGGGAAATTCAGCCAGGGGGTTGGGGACTATTTTGCTGAGCAAGGTGACACCTGCTGACTCCCAAACTCCTCTCTGGCAAGCTGCCTGAAGCAGTCGCTGCAAAGTAGCTTTCCAGGCATAGGGTCATCTCCACATGACCATGCCTTTTCGGGCGCTGAGCCCTCAGAGGAGAAGCTGTGTGCGTTCTCTTAAGCGTACATTTGCACCCTTTGTACTGGGGTCTGCCAGGACTGGAGGAGACACCTTCCGCCCTGAAAAATCCCGATGATCCAGAGAGGGCCTCTGAACCTCCTTGAGCAGGTGTGAGCGGCCGGGGTTGCAACAGATAAGAAGGCACGCTCGTCAGGGCTCAATGCACTCTTTTCTCTCGCGTCTTCTTACTTACCAAAATTTGGCCCTCTACCTGATAGTGGGGGTGGTCTTTGTTATGTGGCAGTAGGCTAATGCTGATGGGAGTTACTGAAAGGTGCATGGGGGACTGCATGGACACAGAAATAAGGGAAGTGAAAGAGAAAAAATATATACATATATCTCAGCATTTTTTCTTTTTACAAATAGTAATAATTTAAACAAAATAATCTGGCAGAACCCCCATCCCCCTAGTAATACATTGCTCCTTACTCCTCTCTCCTCCCATATATCCCCATTACTAGGATAGATAAGACTTACCTCAGAAGGAGATGCTTAACCCCTTGCTTACCAGCCCATAGGGGAATGACGGCATGGTCATCCCCTCGCTGATGAGACTGGACGTTGCACAACGACCAGTCTTCACGGCGTTCTAGGGCGCACCCGCGGCACCACTCGCGATCCCGCGCGCGTGCCCGACGGCTGCGATTGCCGCCGGGCACCCGCGATTTTCGGCAATCACGTCAGGAGTGTGGATCTGTGTGTGTAAACACACAGATCCACCTCCTGTCAGCGGTGAGGAGATCGATGTGTGTTCCCAGTACAGAGGAACACACATCGATCTCCTCCCCCTGTTAGTCCCCCTCCCCCTACAGTTAGAACATACTTTAGGACACATTTTAACCCCTTCAGCGCCCCCTAGTGTTAACCCCCTTCCCTGCCAGTCACATTTACATAGTAATCAGTGCAGTTTTATAGCACTAATCGCTGTATAAATGTGAATGGTCCCAAAAACGTGTCAAAAGTGTCCGATATGTCCGCCGCAACGTCGCGGTCACAAAAAAAAAAAACGCAGATCGCCGCCATTACTAGTAAAAAAAAAAAATGCCATAAATCACCTATTTTGTAGACGCTATAACTTTTGCGCAAACCAATCAATATACGATTATTGCGTTTTTTTTTTACCAAAAATACGTAGAATAAGTATCGGTCTAAACTGAGGGGAAAAAAAGTTTTTTTTAAAAAAAATATTGTGATATGTATTAAATAAAAAGGAAAAAATATTGTGTTTTTTTTTTTAAATTATGGCTCTTCTTTTGTTTATAGCGCAAAAAATAAAAACCGCAGAGATGATCAAATACCACTAAAAGAAATCTCTATTTGTGTGGGGAAAAAACATAACGATTTAATTTGGGTACAGTGTTGCCTGACCGCGCAATTGTCAAAGTGCAACAGCGCTGAAAACTAAAAATTGGTCTGGGCAGGAAGGGGGTGAAAATGCCCTGTATGGAAGGGGTTAAAAAGCAAAGACATTACCTGTTTAACTGCTCCCTGCAATTGAATCACCTGAGACTCATGCCGCGTACACACGGTCGTTTTTTGCGATGAAAAAAAACGACGTTTTTTAAAACGTCATTTAAATTAATCGTGTGTGGGCAAAACGTCGTTTTTTGTCTTAAAAAAAACGACCAAAAAAAAATTCCAACATGTTTGAATTTTTTGTGTCGTTTTTCAAAATGTCGTTTTTTGTTTCACAAAAAGTCACCGTGTGTAGCAAAAACGTCGTTCGAAACGACGTTTTTCAACCCGCGCATGCCCAGAAGCTAGTTATGAAGCGAGCTTCAGTGGAAAAGAGTGGTGAACGTAACCTCGCTTTTTGTGAAAAAACGATGGTGTGTATGCAAAATTGTCTTTGAAAAGTGACGTTTCAAAAACGTCGTTTTTTACTTCACAGAAAACGTCTTTTTTTTTCATCGCAAAAAACGACCGTGTGTACGCGGCATTAGTCCTCTCTCACCTCTACTCTAATACAATTAGGAAGGCCAACACCCATCCACACAAAAGGACACTTAAGCTGGCTACACACCATACAATCTTCTGCAGATTTTTACCCTTCAGATTTATCAAAACCACACAACATGAGGCCAAACTCTAAAGCCTCAACCTGTATGCAATCAGGCAGGCACCACATGGTCCTGGCAACTCTAAAGGAAATCAGACAACAAAAGTTGCAGTTTGTAAGGGGCCTTTAAAGACATGAGAACAAGAAAGAAACTGACAGACCTGGAAAAGGCTTCCATAGGAAAGAAGGCATCATGCAGTCCCAGCTTGCTCAGACTCCATCACCGGCAATGCCAAAGGAGGACTGTCGTCTCTGATTAGAGAACACCTCAACCCCAGAAGACCACCAGAAGGGGTTCCCCACCTTGTTGGTGCATTTAGCGTGCCTAAGATGTGTGACCTCGAACTGGGAGAGGCTGAACCCTGCCGGAACTTCGACATAGTCGGCAGGTAAGGGATTATCCTGAATGAAACGGTCCGTAGGTTGATCTTGAGGACAAAAAAGGAGAATGGGGGAGGTAGCTCTCAGTCAGAGTTTTATAGAGAGTTATCACGTGTCCTGTGGGTGAATATAAGGGCGGGGCTATATCATAGGTATGCTGCCATGTCTGGCGTCAGGAAAATATATTTATTTTTTGCCAATATTATAGGGGGAAAAAAAACAAAGCAAAACACTTACCTAATGTAGGACACTTCTGCTCAGTTTAGGAGCAAACATGTGTAGTATGCAGACACATGGCATGTGTTGGCAGATAAGAACTACTAGGACCATCTAGACTGCCCAATTTGTGGCTCAAAAAAATTGAATACTTCCATTAGCCCCTGGCCTCATCATATCAAGAATAGCCTTATGCCTATGCCATGCATGCCTAACCTCTTATGGACCGCCGCATGTACATTTACGTCGGCAGAATGGCACAGACAGGCACATCAACGTATATATACGTTGCTGCCTTGACGTGGGTCGGGGTCCGATCGGGACCCCCCCTGTACATGCGGCGGTCCAGTTTGCTGTGCGAGCGATCCGTGCTGAGGGGGCGGCTGTTCGTTTTTGTCCGCCCCTTCCGGATCGCTCCCATCCAATGAGCGCGCTCCCTGCCGTGTCACTTCCTCCTCCTGTGTAAACACAGGAAGAGGGAAGTGATGTGATCTCTGCTCTCGGCGTTTTTTTCAACCGCCGCTGAGGAGAGAAACATCACATAGTAAGTCTGCACAACACTACACTGACACCAGGACATGCAGGCACATTAACCCCTTGCGATCACCCCCCACCCCTCCCCCTTGTCACAGTGTCACTGAATGCAGTGATCATATAAGTACTGATCACTGTATTTAGTGTCAGTGTGACAGGCAGTTAGTGTTAGGTCCAGGGTAGCTCCCGTACCCCCCCTAATAAAAGTTTTAACCCCTTGATCACCGCCCTAGTTAACCCTTTCACCCCCTATTGCCAGTGTCACTAAGTGATCATTTTTCTGATCGTTGTATTAGTGTCGCTGTTCCCGCTAGGTAGATATTTTTTTTTTTATTGCGATTTTTTTTTTTTTTACTAAAGACATGTGGCTAAATAAATTTTAGCCTAAATGTTTGACTAAAATTTAGTTTATTTGATTTTTTTTTATAACAAAAAGTAAAAAATATATTTTTTTTTTCAAAAATGTCGCTCTATTTTTGTATACAGCGCAAAAAATAAAAATCGCAGAGGCGATCAAATACCACCAAAAGAAATCTCTATTTGTGGGAAGAAAAGGACGCAAATTTTGTTTGGGAGCCACGTCGCACGACCGCGCAATTGTCAGTTAAATCGACGCAGTGCCGAATCGCATTTAGGGGCCTGGTCCTTTACCTGCATTTTGGTCCGGGTCTTAAGTGGTTAAACTCTTTCACTGTATTACCCTCTACCACTTCTGCAGGAAGACTATTCCATGCATCCACCAACCTAATACTTCCTGATATCACATTAAAACACAACAATATCATACTGAAAAAATAATGCAAAATTGTATCCAATGCCATGTATTATATTACAGTAACAAGAATATGCAAAGTGCTGCTTATACTTTTACATAAAAGGAAAATCCACACACAGAGCAAAGTGAAAGTATAGAGAATTAGATGTGAATTATATAAATATACACATCAAACAAATGATTTAGGGCCCTTTCACACAGGGCTGTCCATGTGCCGGCTCCGCATTGCTCAGCAGGGATCGCTCCTTCGATCTGTCTCTGCACACTGTGCAGGAACCAACCTGTGAGAGCGCCACTCTCCCCTATGGGGGATCGAATGACGATGTACCGTAGAGTTCATGTCACCGCTGACATCCGTGGCTCCATAGAGGAGCATGGAGCGTCCGTTCAGGTCCGCCTTAAAAACTGACAGGTGGACCTGAGTGGTCCGCCCGTGTGAAAGGGGCCTAAAGGGATACAGTTATTTGGATATCACCAAAACAAATTTGTTGCCAGGAGGTTAAAAACATACCAAGCAGAACCTATCGGTAAAAGCCAAATTACTCATAATTAATCTTTATGTGGACACAATTTTTTTATTTTTTTACCTGGGATTTGAATCATAATACCTCTGCATCCTTGAATATCTCTATGTTACTACTGCACCTCTGGACCCCTTTACATTACACAGCCGCCTGCACCACTGGACCCCTTTACATCACATAGCCCCCTGCACCTCTGGACCCTTTTACACCACACAGCACCCTGCACCTCTGGACCCCTTTACATTACACAGCCGCCTGCACCACTGGACCCCTTTACATCACATAGCCCCCTGCACCTCTGGACCCCTTAACACCACACAGCACCCTGCACCTCTGGACCCCTTTACACCACACAGCCCCCTGCACCTCTGGACCCCTTTACACCACACAGCACCCTGCACCTCTGGACCCCTTTACACCACACAGCCCCCTGCACCTCTGGACCTTTTACACTACACAGCCCTCTGCACCCCTTTACATTACACAGCACCCTGCACCTCTGGACCCCTTTACATTACACAGCCCCCTGCACCACTGGACCCCTTTATATCACATAGCCCCCTGCACCTCTGGACCCTTTTACACTACACAGCACCCTGCATCACTGCACCCCTTTTACATCACACAGCCCCCTGCACCTCTGGACCCCTTTACATCACATAGCCCCCTGCACCTCTGGACCCCTTTACATCACATAGCCCCCTGCACCTCTGGACCCCTTTACATCACATAGCCCCCTGCACCTCTGGACCCCTTTACATCACATAGCCCCCTGCACCTCTGGACCCCTTTACATCACATAGCCCCCTGCACCTCTGGAGCCCTTTACATCAAATAGCCCCCTGCACCTCTTTACATTACACAGCCCCCTGCATCACTGGACCCCTTTACATTACACAGCCCCCAGCACCACTAGACCCCTTTACATCACATAGCCCCCTGCATCTCTGGACCCTTTTACACTACACAGCACCCTGCATCACTGCACCCCTTTACATTACACAGCCCCCTGCATCACTGGACCCCTTTACATTACACAGCCCCCTGCACCACTAGACTCCTTTACATCACATAGCCCCCTGCATCTCTGGACCCTTTTACATTACACAGCCCCCTGAATCACTGGACCCCTTTACATTACACAGCCCCCTGCACCACTAGACCACTTTACATTACACAGCCCCCTGCACCACTAGACCCCTTTACATCACAAGCCCCCTGCACCTCTGGACCCTTTTACACTACACAGCCCCCTGCACCCCTTTACATTACACAGCACCCTGCACCTCTGGACCCCTTTACATTACACAGCACCCTGCACCTCTGGACCCCTTTACATCACATAGCCCCCTGCACCTCTGGACCCCTTTACATCACATAGCCCCCTGCACATCTGGACCCCTTTACATCACACAGCACCCTGCACCTCTGGACCCCTTTACATTACACAGCCCCCTGCATCACTGGACCCCTTTAAATTACACAGCCCCCTGCACCACTAGACCTTTACATCTCAAGCCCCCTGCACCTCTGGACCCTTTTACACTACACAGCCCTCTGCACCCCTTTACATTACACAGCACCCTGCACCTCTGGACCCCTTTACATTATCACAGCCCCCTGCACCACTGGACCCCTTTACATCACATAGCCCCTGTCATGGACCATGAAATCATACTTCATGTATTACATAAGATGAGACATTATGGATATGACATATTGCAGGATGCCTTTGGACATTATGAGGTGTCTGTCTAGATGGGGATTGAACTGAATCAGACTATTGAGGACTATTGAAAGGCTAAGTGGCTTGTGAAAGACATTCATTGTCCAGTGTATAGAGGTGTTAAGTCAGTCGGCTCTTTGACCTTTCTATTGTGTGATAACACTGTTTTGAGCCTTTTGATTATCAGGAGTATTGGATTAGCATGTCATTATCTAAAAAAAGTGTGATCTCTCAGGCCTCGTACACACGATGAGATATGTCCACTCAAACTTGTCCGACGGACAGTTTAGAGCGGACATGTTTTATCGGATTTCGGTCCGATGGCGTGTACACACCATCGGATCAAAATCCCCGCCGGCAGACAGCGTGGTGACGCGGCGGTGACGTTGACGCCGCCACGTCACCGCTACGTCACGCACCAGGAAGTAAACACTTCCGCACACATGCGTCGGATCCATTCACAGGATACGACGCATGTGCGGGAGGATATGTCCGCTGGTTTCCCGTACTAACCAGCGGACATATCCGACGGACAGGTTTGTAGCGGACAAACCTGTCCGCTAGCCCGTACACACGATCGGATTTGTCTGCTGAAACGGTCCATCGGACCGTTTTCAGCGGACAAATTCGATCGTGTGAACGCGGCCTCAGATGTAGTAATGACCTCCTCTCTATGCGGAGACAAGCTGGCTAGATAACGTATTCTGTTAACTTCACTGATGTCATTGTCTACAGGAATGTCATTCTCTCTGAGGTAGTAAAGTCATGCTAAATACATCGGTGCCGAAATGCCTCTGTATGGAAACATCAGTGTGTGAAAAGGGGGTGGAGATTTTATTGTTCTTTGATTGATGGAAGCTGTAACCTGTATATAACCAGCTGAGTGTTTCAATAAAGTTGAGTTCTGGTTGAACATTCATACAACTCGTTTGGTGTGTGTTCTTCATGGATCCAATCGGCACATAGCTGTAGGTTGGATCCTGGAATCTTGGATGACTGGACCATCAGATGTTGCAAGCTGCAATCTGATCCGATAGAAGCAGAGGAGTGTCGGGAGAGCAGGACCTGGGCGAGAAAGGGTCTCGTCACAGCCCCCTGCACCTCTGGACCCCTTTACATCACATAGCCCCCTGCACCTCTGGACCCTTTTACACTACACAGCACCCTGCATCACTGCACCCCTTTTATATTACACAGCCCCCTGCACCTCTGGACCCCTTTACATCACATAGCCCCCTGCACCTCTGGACCCCTTTACATCACATAACCCACTGCACTTCTGGACCCCTTAACATCACATAGCCCCCTGCACCTCTGGACCCCTTTACATCAAATAGCCCCCTGCACCTCTTTACATTACACAGCCCCCTGCATCACTGGACCCCTTTACATTACACAGCCCCCTGCACCACTAGACCCCTTTACATCACATAGCCCCCTGCATCTCTGGACCCTTTTACACTACACAGCGCCCTGCATCACTGCACCCCTTTTACATTACACAGCCCCCTGCACCTCTGGACCCCTTTACATTACACAGCCCCCTGCATCACTGGACCCCTTTACATTACACAGCCCCCTGCACCACTAGACCCCTTTACATCACAAGCCCCTGCACCTCTGGACCCTTTTACACTACACAGCCCTCTGCACCCCTTTACATTACACAGCACCCTGCACCTCTGGACCCCTTTACACTACACAGCCCTCTGCACCCCTTTACATTACACAGCACCCTGCACCTCTGGACCCCTTTACATTACACAGCCCCCTGCACCTCTTGACCCCTTTACATTACACAGCACCCTGCACCTCTGCACCCCTTTACATTACACAGCACCCTGCACCTCTGGACCCCTTTACATTACACAGCCCCCTGCACATCTGGACCCCTTTACATCACATAGCCCCCTGCACCTCTGGACCCCTTTACATTACACAGCACCCTGCACCTCTGGACCCCTGTACATTACACAGCCCCCTGCATCACTGGACCCCTTTACATTACACAGCCCCCTGCACCACTAGACCCCTTTACATTACACAGCCCCCTGCACCTCTGGACCCTTTTACACTACACAGCACCCTGCACCTCTGGACCCCTTTACATTACACAGCCCCCTGCACCACTTGACCCCTTTACATCACATAGCCCCCTGCACCACTGGACCCCTTTAAATCACATAGCCCCCTGCACCTCTGGACCCCTTTACATTACACAGCCCCCTGCTTTACTGGACCCCTTTACATTACTTGGCACCCTGCACCTCTGGACCCCTTTACATTACACAGCCCCCTGCACCACTGGACCCCTTTACATCACATAGCCCCCTGCACCACTGGACCCCTTTACATCACATAGCCCCCTGCACCTCTGGACCCCTTTACATTACACAGCCCCCTGCTTTACTGGACCCCTTTACATTATACAGCCCCCTGCACCACTAGACCCCTTTACATCACATAGCCCCCTGCACCTCTGGACCCTTTTACACTACACAGCACCCTGCATCACTGCACCCCTTTTACATTACACAGCCCCCTGCACCTCTGGACCCCTTTACATTACACAGCCCCCACAGCTCTGGACCCCTTTACATTACACAGCATGCATGCGTTTGCAAATGCGTGCGGACAAAACCCCTGTTTTTAACGCACATTGTTAGACAGGTTAATTGGTTGTTCTGCTAGCTGGTCGGTAAGTAGGCTTGGTTATTCCCTGGGCATTCCCCAGGTTTTTGTTGTTACATTACACAGCACCCTGCACCTCTGGACCCCTTTTCATTACACAGCCCCCTGCACCTCTGGACCCCTTTACATTACACAGCCCTCACAGCTCTGGACCCCCTGCATGTTACACAGACCCCCTTCAGTTCACACCCCCTTCAGTGCAGACACCCCCTTAGTGCAGACACCCCCCTTTAGTGAAACCCCCCAGTGCAAGCCCCCCCCCTTAGTGAAAACACCCCCAGTGCAAACCCCCCTTAGTACAACCCCCCCCTCAGTGCAAACACCCCCCCCCCCTCAGTGCTGGGGGGGGATTCTGGCTGAGTCTGCTGGTGGCAGGGGGGATGGCTGAATCTGCCGGATGGCTTCTATGGAGAGCAGAGCTGAAGGGGATACAGTGCTAGAGAGGCATGTCAGTATTACATTCACAGACTCAGACATCCACAGACCACACGGCACCTTACTTTACTTTTGGTTCAGTGCTGTGCTGTCTCTCTTACTCTGTCTCTTCTCTGCAGCCAGCCCACGAGTCAGATGTATGGAGCTCGCCCTGACCCTCCCCCGACGTGCCACTGCCACATGACCTTCCTGGCTTCCTACAACTCCCACAATGCAGTGCGGCAGCAGCCAGCCAATCGGCGGCCGCCGCTGCTGAGTTTTGGCAAAAAAAAAAACAGCGCTGCGGCCGTTTTAAATATAATGTGAGCGGCGCGGGGGGCAAATACCACTTTTCCACCTGGGCCAGTCCGCTTCTGCTTCTATCTGTATCTAGATGTTACAACAATAATGGTGATGCCACCCTGTTTGCTCTCACATACCCAAAACTGTATTTACAGTATAAAACTTAAACGCCAAAATATTTTCCATTGTCCCTTCAGGACACAAATCTCATTGCTCATCTTCCAGAAGACTTCAAAACTCCTCCCACCAACTTCCTGCTTATATATAAATGCTGAAAAAGGACTTCCTGTTGTATGCTCAGCTCTTAAACCCCAAAACCTAGTTTATTTACATAATGACAGGAAGCGGGAGGGGGGGGGAGGGGGAAGCCTATCTTCATTGCTTTGTCTCAACACATCAAAAAAATCCATGGACTACATATATATCTCCTGGAAGTATTATACAGTAGTAAACAAAGCCAAGACTGAATCTCCTGCGTTTTTTTTCTGTTAAAAACAAAACACCTTTGGTTCAGGAAAGGGAAAACAATCTCCTCTTAGGCCTTGTACACACAAGGTAATATATCTGATGGGAACGGTCCGACGGACCGTTCCCATCGGATCTGTCCACCGGATTGCTTTGATCCAAAGGCTGTACACACCATCGGATCAAATTCCCCGCCGGCGGACAGCGCGGTGACGCGGCGGTGACGTTGACGCCGCCACGTCACCGCTACGTCACCACCACGTGACCGCAGCCGGAAGTAAACACTTCCGCGCGCATGTGTCGGATCCATTCACAGGATACGACGCATGTGCGGCCAGATATGTCCGCTGGTTTGCCGTACTAACCAGCGGACATATCCGACGGGCAGCTCTCCAGCAGAAAAGTTCCAAAGCATGCTTTGAAACTTTTCCGCTGGAGAAATCCGGCCAAAACGGTCCATTTGCCCCTACAGACGAGGGGATTTTTTGGCTGAAATGGTCCGTCGGACCATGTTCAGCGGATTTATTCCCTCGTGTGTACAAGGCCTTATACTGCAGAATAGGAGTTGATCCCCCCTGACCCAACCATATTCAAAAACAATGAATTGCCCCCCTGGGAAACTCCCAAACTTTCAAACACAAAAACAACGCACACGGCTGTGCACAAAAACGCAGTCAAAGCCAGTCCCACAATCCATCAAAATTCAGTGCATGCAAAGCAGAGTCCCTGACCCAAAAACTAAATTCTACACAAAAGTCTCCACTCCTACACTGCAAAGTCAGCCGGTAGGTTAGTCAGATCCTGTATATAAATTGGCCCTAGTATGTGTCCACAAGCACTACTCGAAAGATAGTGCTTAAACTGCGTCTCAAAATGGCGAAACAAGCCAAGCCACAATGGCGCCATTTACGCTTGCAAAAAAACAATTTAACTGCGCCTCCAAATTGCCTTTTTACCACAGGACAGACCGTACTACACACACAAAGGAAAATGTTGTCCACCAGATCCCAAAACAGAAAAGACCATGCTACTCAATTCGCCCTAAACATAGAAATCTGCCCCAAAGGCTGCGAAATTCCACTGCACAGTCACATGTTATAACACCCAAATGAGAGGTGGCTGCACCTCCCCCCTAGGATTACCCACAGGCCAAACAAATTGTTCCCACCAAAATGGCCGCTGACGACCATAGCAGCAAACAAGATGGTCACCAAATGCAGTTTTCAAAACCTGCCTAGAATCTTTCTCCACAAAGACAGAAACATGGAACATCAAAAATGAACAATTATAGAGCATTTTTAAAATGTACTAATCTTCACGCATTTTAGGCTGCTTCAAATCTGACCTTTTGCTAACTAAAATAAAAACACTCTTTTCTCAAAGTTCATGTACACACTGTGGCATCACCTTTCATAACAAGCCATTTAAGAAATATACACAGTAAGGTCCTTTCAAACAAGCAGCTGCTATTGTCTGGCCACTTGAATATGCGGCGGGAAATTTCAACGTATTCAAAACACTTCCACACTCAGCCGCACACATCGCAGGGTGAATAATCCCACCTCTATACTGACAAATCATCCACAATATACAGTTTCCATATTGTAATGATGTGTATGCTTTGTTATACTTCAAGTTCAATTGTTATACCCAGTTCTTTATCATGTTGGGAAACAGTTAACAGTTTTGGTCATGTGATCTGGGGGTGGGGATCTGTGGTTAGTTCTAAGATGGAGGCTACTGAATAAAGACCAAGCTCATGTTCAAGCTCATGCTGTCTGCCTATCCTTAATGCTAAATCTTTACATGGTACCAGAAGTGTGGAACAGAAGAGTCATGGCAGCACACAGCAACACAAAGAACATTCCATCCCTGGATTTGGAGACATGAAATGCGCCTGAAAACTGGTCACAGTGGAGGGAGCTGAAAGAACTTGTGTTTGCAGGACCAGATGCAGACAGATGGTCTGACCAGCAGAAAAGCAGCTCACATTCTGATTTGTGTGGGACAAAAAGGACATGATGTGTGCAGAGCATGGCAAGCATGTGGGGACATCACTGCAGAGGACAAAAAGAAACCAGAGGTACTGTTTGCAAAGTTTGAGGCATACTGCACCCCAAGGAGAAACTCCACAGTGCAAAGGAAACTGTTTTATGAGAGGAAGCAGTGTGAAGGTGAGTCTCTGGATGAATGGGTGACACAGCTGCTCTTGCTTGCCAAAGACTGTGCTTTCTATGATGCTGGAGATATGATCAAAGACCGCATTCTGATGGGCAGTAAGTTTAAGGAAGTTCAGGAAAAGCTGCTACAGGAAGAAGACTTAAATCTTGAGAAAGCCATAAGGATTGCCAGAGCATATGAAATGTCAAGAAAGGACATGCAGGTACTGGACGAAACACAGCTCCAGATTAATGCTATAGATAATCACAGCAGCAGATATGGGCAAGAAAGAACACACACAGGAGTAAAAGGCACCTATGGCCCTGGGACAAGTAACACACAAGCAGCGTGTGGATATTATGGAAACATAAATAGCATAACAAAAATAGTGTCCAGCAAGGTGGCAGATATGCAATAGATGCAAGAAAAGAGGACATTTTGCCAAGGTGTGTAATCTGTCTTCACAAACTGGAAGGCCAAAAACACGTTCTGTACACACCATAGAGGACAATGATGACAATGCAGGGTCAGACTGCACCCCAATATATCTTGCAGCAATAAAAAAAACGCATCAGTCTGCAGATGAAGCAACTGTAACATTACAGATAGGTGCTAGCAAAACTCCAATAACTTTCAAAATAGATACAGGACCACAAGTGAATTGTGTACCAAGCCACATATACCTGGAACAGCTCACACACCTCTTGACTTTTTTATGCAGTTTGTTAGATCTTTGTTAGATCAGGTTAGATCAATCATCGTTTGCGTTAGATCTCACACAGAAGAAGCAATATTAACAGTTATTTGCTGGGGGGCTAACCCGTCATCAGCCCCCCCTATCAAATTTTCTGGCCAAAAATCATTCAGGCTAATAGATATTCGTTAGATCCGGTAAGATCAAGTGGTTTTAACGTTAGATCTCACATAATTAGAGACTTATTAAGTGATTAATGAGGGGGGCTGGCCCCCCCTTATCAATTTTTTGGGCCAAAAATCATTCTCAAGCTAATAGATATTCATTAGATCTGGTAAGATCAAGTGGTTTTAACGTTAGATCTCACATAATTAGAGACTTATTAAGTGATTAATGAGGGGGGGCTGCCCCCCCTATCAATTGTTTGGGCAAAAAATCATTCAGGCTAATAGATATTCGTTAGATTCGGTAAGATCAAGTGGTTTCAACGTTAGATCTCACATCGTTTCTGAGATATTCCACATAAAAAAATTGATTTTAGGTGGTACATATGCATGGACATATGGACGGATTGGCCCCCCCTTATCAAATTTTCTGGCCGAAAATCATTCAGGCTAATAGATATTCGTTAGATCCGATAAGATCAAGTGGTTTTAACGTTAGATCTCACATAATTTCAGAGATATTCCACATACAAATACAGATATTGGGTGTACATATGGACTAATGAGGGGGGGGGGGGGGGCTGGCCCCCTCTTATCAATATTTTTGGCCAGAAATTATTCAGGCTAATAGATATTCGTGATATTAGCACATTTTGGAAAAGATTGGAGGTTTACACCGCTAATTATACATTATTATATGTGTATGGAGATTGCACATCATATGTTTAAATACGATTGGAGTGTATTAGTACTTGGATTATCCTTGGGTGTTTCCACCATCTTTCACAACAATTTTTTCACATATAAATATAATTATAGGGGAAGGTTGTGCTGCATTTTTTCCATTTACATTTTTTGGGCCTCTAAGAGGAGCACTGATATAGGGGGACTCTGATCTAATGGGGGTCCTCTGAGGGGGGCCCCTCAATTATGGAGGGGTAACACCGACCCCTGTATTATGGGGGGTAACACTGACCAATAAAGCATCCCGCATTATTGCTCTCCTTAGTGCACCCAAAGGTGTCCCGGGTTTTTACAATCCTATAGTGTATATTAATTTAAATGTGAAAAAACAATTGTGAATGATGGTGGAAACCACAAAGAATAATCCAAGTATTAATACACTCCAATCTTATTTAAACATATATAGCCGGATTCACATACATACGCCGCATATTTATGCCGGCGTATGTATCTTCTTTACGCTACGCCGGTGCAACGCAGAGAGGGAAGCATGGAATTCACAAAGCAAATGCTCCCAACATTGCGACGGCGTAGCGTATAGTCGTAGGCGTAAGGCAGCGTAAGTCAAAGTGGGCTGGAAGTGGGCGTGAAACATTTAAATGAAGCGTGACCCCATGCAAATGATGGGCTGAGCTTCAAAAAAGTACTTAAAATGAACGGCGCATGCATCGTACCTTGGACGCATCCCAGTGCGCATGCTCACTATAACATCAAAACAACTTGCTAGGATCACTAGAATCACTGCCTACGACGTGAACGTAACCTACACCCAGCCCTATTCACGTACAACGTAAACGATGTAAAACTCGGCGGCGTTTGATCCCTGGTCCATACCTTTGCATGAGTTGCGCCTCCAATATGGGGAATAACTTTACGCCGGCCGTAACCCCTACGCAAATTGCTTAAAACATGCGCCGGGCGCAAGTACGTTCGTGAATCGGCGTATCTCCCTCATTTGCATCGAAAATCAATGGGAGCGCCAAATGCGTCCAGCGTAAATATGTGCCCACTATACGCCGGCGTAGGCAAGTTACGTCAGTCGGATGAAGTCAGTTTTTTGGCGTATCTTAGTTCTTAGTTCGCATAGATACGACAGCGCATATTTACACTTACGCTGCGTATCTCGAGATACGTCGACGTAAGTGCTTTGTGAATCTGGCTAATACTGTGCAATCGCCATACACATATAATAATGTATAACTAGAGGTGTAAATCCATTCCAAAATGTGTTGTGCTAATATTTGCCATGCAGCTTTTTTTCCAATTTTTTTTTGCCATGCACCTCCAAAGTGTTCGGGTTTGGCTTAAAGAAAAGGTGGCAACCTTAATGAGAACCGATCTACAGATCTTCATAAACAGGCACTCAGAGGAGAGCGATTTCCCCTAAGAATGCCTGAGAACTGAATAGCGGTATTTTACCGCACTTTCATAAAAGGACACCCTGATGTACTGACGGCCTATCTCAATTCTTGAGACCCTAACAAGCCAGAAAATTACAAATACCCCCCAAATGACCCCTTTTTGGAAATTAGACATTCCAAGGTAGTTAGTAAGAGGCATAGTTAGTTATATTAATTATTTCTCTCACATGGCATGTACATTCCACAAATAAAACCCCAAAAGAGGATATTTCAACCTATCACATAACACACTGCAGAGTATTCCACCCACCTATGATACACTGCAGAGTATTCCACCCATCTCATGACACACTGCAGAGCATTCCACCCATCCCAGGATACACTACAGAGCATTCCATCCATCCCATGACACTGCAGAGTATTCAACCCCATGGCGGAACTACCAGGATTACAAAGGTCACACTTGTGAAGGGGTTCCGCTGCAGAACATGTGAAAAGGTCCCACTGCGGGGTCATAATAAAGAGACCCACAATGGGAGAAAAGGGGGCCAGGCTCAGAAGGAAGGGCCTTGGGACCAGAAAGTAGGTTAGCGGGGCCCTTCATGGCTTCTTGCCCCAGGCCCGTGAAAATTATAGTTACACCTCTTAAGTTCTATTGTACCAGTCGTAAGGATCTCCATTTTAATGTGTAAATGGACTGGCTACCTGTCATTCAGAAATTTTTAGGCAGGTGTCAAAAAATGCTGTAAATTAACCACTTAAAGGAACACTAAAGGTTCGTTTTTTATTAGATCAATTGATTGCTGCAAGCTAGAGCATTTAAATATCACTTACCTTGTTTTTCCTTTTGACCTCCAAAATACAGTAATCCAGGTTTGAATATGCCATTTCCTGTCTCTCCTCTTCTTGCTTTCCACCAGCATCTGAGCCGTTTTGCATGGTGGAAAGCAGAATGTGCTCACCCCCTCCCTATGACTACAGCCCTACAGAAGATGCTCTCTTATCCCTCACAGGCATGGAGGCTAAGCCTAATGGAAACTGTAGTTCCCATTAGGCCATGATGTAGCAAGAATGAATGCGCGCCGCAAACCAGGAAGTCAGTGAGAATAACGATTCAGGAGTGACGGAGGTGAATAAAACAACTCGATTTCAACAGGTATCAAACTAGTTATAATGCAAAATATAAATTTTTACTTCATCAGCTACTGTCAGACTTTAATTTAAGAGGAAAATATTTTTGTCTTTACAACCCCTTTAAGGACCGGACCAATATGCTGCTAAAAGACCCAAGGTGTTTTTACAATTTGGCACTGCGCTGCTTTAACTGGTAATTGCGTGGTCATGCAATGTTGTACCGAAACGAAACTTGCGTCCTTTTCTTCCCACAAATAGAGCTTTCTTTTGATGGTATTTGATTGCCTCTGCGATTTTAATTTTTTGCGATATAAATAGAAAAAGACTGTAAATTTTGAAAATAAATTATTTTTCTTATAACAAAAAGTAAAAAATATCGAATAAACTAAATTTTACTCAAACATTTAGGCCAAAATGTATTCAGCCACATGTCTTTAGTAAAAAAAATCGCAATAGGCCTATATTTATTGGTTTTCGCAAAAGTTATAGCGTCTACAAACTAGGGTACATTTTTCTGGAATTTACACAGCTTTTATTTTATGACTGCCTATGTCATTTCTTGAGGTGCTAAAATGGCAGGGCAGTACAAAACCCCCCCAAATGACCCCATTTTGAAAAGTAGACACCCCAAGGAAACTGCTGAGAGGCATGTTGAGTCCATTGAATATATTATTTTTTTTTGTCCCAAGTGATTGAATAATGACAAAAAAGTTGTCACTAAATGATATATTGCTCACACATGCCATGGTTATATGTGGAATTGCACCCCAAAATACATTGTGCTGCTTCTTCTGAGTACGAGGATACCACATGTTTGGGGCTTTTTGGGAGCCTAGCCATGTACGGGGCCCCGAAAACCAAGCACCGCCTTCAGGATTTCTATGGGCATACATTTTTGATTTCACTCCTCACTACCTATCACAGTTTCGAAGGCCATAAAATGCCAAAATAGAACAAAACCCCCCCCAAATGACCCCATTTTGGAAAGTAAACACCCCAAGCTATTTGCTGAGAGGCATGTCGAGTCCATGGAATATTTTATATTTTGACACAAGTTGCGGGAATATGACAAACTGATTTTTTTTTTGCACAAAGTTGTCACTAAATGATATATTTCTCACACATGCCATGGTTATATGTGGAATTGCACCCCAAAATACATTCTGCTGCTTTTCCTGAGTACGGGAATACCACATGTGTGGGACTTTTTGGGAGCCTAGCCGCGTACGGGGCCCCGAAAACCAAGCACCGCCTTCAAGATTTCTAAGGGCATACATTTTTAATTTCACTCCTCACTACCTATCACAGTTTTGAAGGCCATAAAATTCCAAGATGGCACACCAACCCCCCCAAATGACCTCATTTTGGAAAGAAGACACCCCAAACTATTTGCTAAGAGGCATGTTGAGTCCATGGAATATTACATTTTTTTGCCCCAAGTGATTGAATAATGACCAAAAAATAAAATAGAATAAAAATTATAAAACGTTGTCACTAAATGATATATTTCTCACACATGCCATGGTTATATGTGGAATTGCACCCCAAAATACATTCTGCTGCTTCTCCTGAGTACGGGGATACCGCATGTGTGGGACTTTTTGGGAGCTTAGCCGCGTACGGGGCCCCGAAAACCAATCACCGCCTTCAAGATTTCTAAGGACATAAATGTTTGATTTCACTCACACAAATCTTGAAGGCGGTAATTGGTTTTCGGGGTCCCGTACGCGGCTAGGCTCCCAAAAAGTCACACACATGTGGTATCCCCGTTTCTTTAGGAGAAGCAGCAGAATGTATTTTGGGGTGCAATTCCACATATAACCATGGCATATGTGAGAAATATATCATTTTGTGACAACGTTTTATAATTTTTATTTATTTTTTTGGTCATTATTCAATCACTTGGGGCAAAAAAATTAAATATTCCATGGACTCAACATGCCTCTCAGAAAATAGCTTGGGGTGTCTTCTTCTTTCTAAAATGGGGTCATTTGGGGGGGTTGTGTGCCATCTTTGCATTTTATGGCCTTCAAAACTATGATAGGTAGTGAGAAGTGAAATCAAAAATGTATGCCCTTAGAAATCTTGAAGGGGGTGATTGGTTTTCGGGGCCCCGTACGCGGCTAGGCTCCCAAAAAGTCCCACACATGTGGTATCCCCATAACCAGGGGAAGCAGAAGAATGTATTTTGGGGTGCAATTTTACATATAACTATGGCATGTGTGAGCAATATATCATTTAGTGACAACTTTGTGCAAAAAAAAATCAGTTTGTCATATTCCCGCAACTTGTGTCAAAATATAAAATATTCCATGGACTCGACATGCCTCTCAGCAAATAGCTTGGGGTGTCTACTTTACAAAATTGGGTCATTTGGGGTTTTTTTGTTCTATTTTGGCAGTTTATGGCCTTTGAAACTGTGATAGGTAGTGAGGAGTGAAATCAAAAATGTACACCCTTAGAAAGCCTGAAGGTGGTGATTGGTTTCTGGGGTCCCGTACGTGGCTAGGCTCCCAAAAACTCTCACACATGTGGTATCCCCGTACTCAGGAGGAGAAGCAGCAGAATGTATTTTGGGGTGTAATTACACATATGGGGGGTGTATGCTTTGCGCGTGGGTGTAAGCGTTACTGGCACTAACTAGCTACCTAGCGGCACTAGCGACACTAATACAGCGATCAGAAAAACGATCGCTTAGTGACGCTGGCAATGGGGGGTGAAAAGGGTTAACTCTAGGGGCAATCAGGGGTTAAAACCTTTATTAGAAAATGTATGGGGGTACCCAACGCTATAAAAACCTGGCGGGCGAACCTCAAAAAATAACTAGCTACCTAGCAGCACTAATACAGCGATCATAAAAAACGACTGCTTAGTGACGCTGGTAATAGGGGGTAAAAGGGTTAACTCTAGGGGCAATCAGGGGTTAAAACCTTTATTAGAAAATGTATGGGGGTACCTAACGCTATAAAAACCTGGCGGGCGAACCTCAAAAAATAACTAGCTACCTGGCGGCACTAGCGACACTAATACAGCGATCAGAAAAACGATCGCTTAGTGACGCTGGCAATAGGGGTGAAAGGGTTAACTCTAGAAGCAATCAGGGGTTAAAACCTTTATTAGAAAATGTATGGGGGTACCTAATAAAGGTTTTAACCCCTGATTGCCCCTAGAGTTAACCCATACACCTCCTATTGCCAGCGTCACTAAGCGATCGTTTTTCTGATCGCTGTATTAGTGTCGCTAGTGCCGCTAGGTAGCTAGTTATTTTTTGAGGTTCGCCGCCATGTTTTTATAGCATTAGGTACCCCCATACATTTTCTAACGCTATAAAAACATGGCGACGAACCTCAAAAAATAACTAGCTACCTAGCGGCACGAGCGACACTAATACAGCGATCAGAAAAACGATCGCTTAGTGACGCTGGCAATAGGGGGTGAAAGGGTTAACTCTAGAAGCAATCAGGGGTTAAAACCTTTATTAGAAAATGTATGGGGGTACCTAATAAAGGTTTTAACCCCTGATTGCCCCTAGAGTTAACCCATACACCTCCTATTGCCAGCGTCACTAAGCGATCGTTTTTCTGATCGCTGTATTAGTGTCGCTAGTGCCGCTAGGTAGCTAGTTATTTTTTGAGGTTCGCCGCCATGTTTTTATAGCATTAGGTACCCCCATACATTTTCTAACGCTATAAAAACATGGCGACGAACCTCAAAAAATAACTAGCTACCTAGCGGCACGAGCGACACGAATACATCGATCAGAAAAACGATCGCTTAGTGATGCTGGCAAAAGGGGAGTGAAAGGGTTAACAAGGGGGTGATAAAGGGGTTAAAACCTTTATTAGGGGGGGGGGGTAGGGGGCTATCCTGGACCTAACACTAACTGCCTGACACTAACTGTCTGTCACACTGACACTAAATGCAGTGATCAGTAAATGATCACTGCTATTTAGTGACAGTGTGACGGGGGGTGACTGGGGGGGATTTGTGTGCCTATGTGTCCTGGTGTCAGTGTAGTGCTTGTGTACTCACTGTTGTGATGTCTCCTCTCCTCCGCCGGACGAAAATACCGGCGGGCCGAGCGGTGACATCACTTCCTCCTCTGCCTGTGTTTACAGTGCAGGCAGAGGAGGGCAGGGGAGCGAGCGCATTGGCTGGGAGCAATCGCGAGGGGGCAGACAAAAACGAATAGCCGCCCCCTCATACCAGATCGCTCCCAGAGCCACGGGAACCGCCGCATGTACCGGGGGGGGTCCTGATCGGGCCCCCAACCCACGTCCAGGCAGGGACATACAGGTACGCCAATGTGCCTGTACGTGCCATTCTGCTGACATATATGTACATGCGGCGGTCCTTAAGTGCTTAAGAATGCTTTCAGAAATAGAAGTGTTAATAGCAGTGGCGGCCCATCCAGCACTCTCAGCCATTGACTGAGAGTGCTGATCGGGAGCTGGTCAGCAGACCTTTTTCGGTCATGCCCGTGTCGGACTGGCTGCAGTACACATGGGCCGAATGTCGGGTAGTTTCTATTGAGCCGGCTGATGCCTCCCGACATTCGGCCCGTGTGTAGGAGGCTTAAAACTTGTTTCAACGTTAAAAGGTATGGCTACTTGGCTCCAATTCTTCCATGAGGACCACAATCATTTGACAATTACAGCAGGACAGGAGAACATTCCATGTCAAAGTCAAACCGGAGTATCAAGTACCAGCAGAAAGTGTAGAATCTGGAAAATCAACTATTGTCACAGTTTAGAAAAAAAATTCCCAGGCTGACCTTTTCAGGTACTTGTATTGTAATACATTTGTATTTACTTTTTAGGTTCAAGAAAGTGTTGTGATTTGAGGTTTATTTATTGCAAATGATTGTACCACTTTTACACCTGCGGACCGTATGTCCGTTTTTCATCCATCCGTTTTCGGTTTAAAAAACGGACATACATGTACCCCTATGGGCAGGAGCGTTGCTAGGTGCCAAAAAGACCAGGGACTTCAGCCCGAAGCCAAGCCGGTCATGGAGTGGCATGGGGTGACCTACCTGACACACATACCTTGACATACGTGTGTGTGTATGTGTCCTCCATACACTGATCTGACCCACTGACCTGTCCAACAAACACTGACCTGACCCACTGACCTGTCCAACAAACACTGACCTGACCCACTGACCTGTCCTACATACACTGACCTGACCCACTGACCTGACCTACATACACTGACCTGACCCACTGACATGTCCTACATACACTGGCCTGACCCACTGACCTGTCCTACAAACACTGACATGACCCACTGACCTGTCCTCCATACACTGATCTGACCCACTGACCTGTCCAACAAACACTGACCTGACCCACTGACCTGTCCAACAAACACTGACCTGACCCACTGACCTGTCCTACATACACTGACCTGACCTACTGACCTGACCTACATACACTGACCTGACCCACTGACATGTCCTACATACACTGGCCTGACCCACTGACCTGTCCTACAAACACTGACATGACCCACTGACCTGTCCTACATACACTGACCTGACCCACTGACCTGTCCTACCTACACTGACCTGTCCTACATACACTGACCTGACCCACTAACCTGTCCTACAAACACTGACATGACCCACTGACCTGTCCTACATACACTGACCTGACCCACTGACCTGTCCTACCTACACTGACCTGTCCTACCTACACTGACCTGTCCTACCTACACTGACCTGTCCTACCTACACTGACCTGTCCTACCTACACTGACCTGTCCTACATACACTGACCTGTCCTACATACACTGACCTGTCCCACATACACTGACCTGTCCCACATACACTGACCTGTCCTACATACACTGACCTGTTCTACATACACTGACCTGTCCTACATACACTGGCCTGACCCACTAACCTGTCCTACAAACACTGACATGACCCACTGACCTGTTCTACATACACTGACCTGGCCCACTGACCTGTCCTACATACACTGGCCTGACCCACTGACCTGTCCTACATACACTGGCCTGGCCCACTGACCTGCCCTGCAAATACTGACATGACCCACTGACCTGACCTACATACACTGACCATTCGGGGCTCCGGCCCCCCAAGCCACACCCTAACAACGCCCCTGCCTATGGGATTGCAGATGTCAATGGATTAACATCCGCTGACATCTGATCTCATAGGTGTCCGCTATGCTCCGAATCTGCAGACGGAGGAAAATCCTATTTTTCCATCCGTCTGCGGATCAGATGAACACGGACAGATGGTCCATGTTCATCCATTCCTCCCATAGAGGAGAGCAGAGATCTGACAGGGCGGTCCCTGCACAGTGTATAGTGTATAGTGTATAGCTGCATTACATATGTGGGAATCCATTCATTTACTATACACCATTCACATTTAAATAGGCACATGTATGAGCTTTAAATATTGATAAAAACAAACAATGGGCCAGATTCACAGAGCGATTACGCCGGCGTAACAGGAGATGCGCGGCGTAAGTCTAAATTTGCGCATGCGTTTCGATACTCCGCATCCCCAAAACGAGATACGCAAGAAATCTACTTTTTTTTTGTCCAGCGTAATTTCGATAGACAGGCGCATCCGTCCGCGCAAAACTAAGCTAGACACACCATTGATTTGCTATTCAAATATGCTAATGAGGGAGTTACGGGGATCCACAAAAGAACGTTGGTGCAGCGCAGGCTACGCGCTGTGCGCAACAGCTGCACGGCCTGTCTAAAATTAGACCATATAAAAGGTGGTCTAAAATTAGACAATTCGTCTACATGTCAGAGAAAGCAACACCGTTAGTGAGGAGCTGAGCAGTCACACGTGTTGCACAACAATCTGTATGCCAACATGCCAGGGACATCCTCGCTCATAGCTATACTACTGACTTTAGAGAAGCAAAGAAGGATGAGGGCACGGAGGAGGGCACGGGAGAGGATATACCGCACCCGCATAGACCTCTTTGGCATGAGTGATTCTGAGGTGTATCGCATCTTCAGATTCACCCCTAATGCCATCCTGGAATTAACCATAACCCTGCAGGAGGACATTACCAGCCCAACACACCGCTCACATGCAGTGCAGCCACTGGTCAAGGTCATGGCAACACTCCATTTCCTTGCCAGTGGCTCTTTTCAAAGAACAAGTGGAGTGGTGGCTGGGATGTCACAATCCTCCATGAGCAGATGTGTGCACCAGGTTATCCCTGCAATCCTCAGACTCATGGCCAACCAAATCCTCAAACCCACCACTGAGGACCTGCGACTGAAGGCAATGACAGATTTCTACAGAATAGCCAGATTCCCACGCACCGTGGGGGCCATTGATTGCACACATGTGGCACTCCAGCCCCCCCATGAGACAGAGCACATATACCGCAATCGGAAGCATTGGCATTCCATCAACGTACAGGTGATAGTCGATGCCCAAGGCCTCATATGGCACGTCCGTGCCAAACACCCCGGATCCAGCCATGACAGCTACATATACAATCAGAGCCCCATCCGAATGGAATTCAAACAGAACGTGTATGGGGACACCTGGCTGGTTGGTGAGTGACATGGGTGGCAGGCATGACTGTGACTGTCCCCCCCCCCCATGATGCACACATCACAAGGGGCACATGCATGACTAACATCCTCCTGTCTTTTCCCTTACAGGTGACTCTGCATATGCACTGGGACCCCATCTCATGACTCCTATCCGGAACCCCCAAACCCCAGGAGAGGAAAGATACAATGAAGCCCACGCCCAAACACATGCAGTGGTGGAGCGCACCTTTGGCCTCCTGAAGTCACGTTTCCGATGCCTGGATAAGTCTGGGGGGACCCTGTTGTATTCCCCCAACTTTGTGTGCCAGATCATCGGTGCATGTTGCATGCTGCACAACTTTGCAGTGAGAAAGGGCCTGCAGATTGACCTACGTGATGACCTGACCCCTGAACCAGACAATCCCCCCCTAACCGAGGTTACCCCGTCTTCTGAAGGAAGAGCAGCCAGGAGACAGCTCACATTAGGCATCTTTGCACGTTAAACACACACATTAATCATGGCACAATGAGAATGCATGCATGCACACCACTGTGGTCCCTAGCACAGACACATCACATCCTCATCTAATTGGATTAGCACAAGCCCACCATGCTGGACTTGTGAGCAGCAACACCACGCCACGGCTACAATTATGTCACTGTACATTCATACACCATTCACACGGACCTGGGAATCACTTCTCCCTGGTCCTGGGGAACCCTTCTCCACCACAACTGAGGGTGACACCCCTTTTCCGGCAGGAATATCACCCCCACATTCCAAAAACATTCACATCACAAAAAAAAAAAATGTCCAGCCAAAAAAAAAAAATTTCCAGCAAAAAAAAAAAGGGGAAAAACAAATTAATGCCGTTGGCGTGAGCCATGCCTGGGGCGCCCACGGCCACGGCCCCGGCTCCTCAGGGGAGACTCATGGGGAGGGGGGGGTAATCCGGGGAAGTAGGAGCAGCCCCTGGTCTCTGCCCACCTGGCGGCCTGCCCTCCAAGGCCACGGCAATTCTGTTCAGGCCAGCACCTAGTGTTGCCGTGTTGGCCTGGATAGCCTGGGTGAGGGCCCTCACATCCTGACCAACGTCTGCTGTTGTAGTCTGCAGTACGTTTAGGCAGTTTGTAAGAGCCCGGGAGTGGCAGTCCAGGTCCCCAAGCGTATCCTTTATGGAGGACAGGCTCTCCTCCATCCGCCCCAAAGTCTGGCTGACCTGTCCCAGATGGTGGGTCTGAAGGGCCTGGTCCCTTCTCAGATTGGCGGGCAGAAGCTCGGCCACCCCCCTGGTCTTCTGGGATGACTTCCTGCCTCCAGCTGAGGCTTGTGGCCGGGGAGAAGGGGAGGCCCTTGGGAGAGGAGCCCTGTTGGGGGAGGAGTGGGAGGGGCTAGCCCTTATGGAGGGCTGGCTGCTGCCAGCCAGAGAGGAAGACTCCTCCAAAAACAACAATCCACTGGCTGACATGACATCCTCCTCCTCCTCAAACTCTTCCTCCTCAACCTCCTCCGAGGACTCCTGCCTTGTCGGGGGGTCCTCATCAGGCTGTTGTCCCTGGGATGGTGCGGTCAGCCCAGATGGCCCAGCACCCTCCTGCTCATCTGTGGATGACACAAAACATTCACAGGTTGGAGGGTCCACACACTTGCCACATATTCCCTTTCACCCCCTCCCCCACACATGCTACACACCTGATAGGGCAAAAAAACCTTACCTGGCATCACGCCTTCATGACTTGAGTCATAGCCGGGCAGGCCCTCCACCTGTTGTCTATGAAAGGTCTGGGTCACCGCACGCTCCTCCGCTGTCAGCCTAACAGGGTATGGTGGGCCCCCTCCTGTGGCCCTGGCATGGGCTACCATTTTGGCCAGCTTCTTTCTGACCAGACACCGGAGGTCATTGATTTTCTTTTCAATCCCCGACCATGTCCGGGTCCCCCCCCCCCCGATGCATTCACCTCGTCAGTAATGTTCTGCAAGATATCACGCCTCCTGGCCGGGGTGGTGTTGGCACTCTCCGGGCCATGGAGGAAACGCCCATATTGGGAAATGGCCCGGGCAAGAATTTGTTTTTCCCCCAAAGTAAAATTTAACTTCCTCTTCCTCTCAGTCATACTCATACAAAAACTCTCTCCCAAACAATCAGCAAAAATCACTCACAAAAACAAGCAGGAAAAATCAAGCAAGAAAACAAACAAACCAAAATCTATCAACCAAAAAGTCTCACAAGCAGTCACCAAAAAACACTTTCAAATATCTTCTACAAAACACTAGATTACAGAGTCCACAAATATAACAAAGACAAATCACAACGCAACTAACAACAGAACAAAAACACCTTGCTGTATAGGGAGGGATACAAAGGGATGTACTTTTGCAAAGGAAGTGCGTTTGTGTCTGTCTATTTATGCTGTCTGCGTAGTTCACTAATTTGCCCTAGTCCACTTCCAATTTCACTGATTGCGCCGTTCCCGAGTTGTGAGCATGCGCACAGAGGTGCTTACCATGGTCTGCTTCAAGCGCGCATGCGCGAGCCGGCCGGCCCTTCATTTGCACGGGGTCACGGCTCATTTCAATGTAACACGCCCACGTCCTTCCCAATTTTAATTACTCCGCCTTGCGCCTCTGAAATAACGTTGCGCAGGCCAACGAGAATAGGGTGATTGCGCCGCTACATTGCGCCAGTCTAACGTAAAGGCGGTGCGCTACGCCGGTCTAATAATGCGCAGATGTACATGAATCTGGCCCAATGTTTTTTAATAATTAGGTTAATGTATATTGTTTGGTGGGAATGTAACTTTATTATTTTTTTAATATGTGGTGTATAATGTGTGCTGATTCGTGTTCAACTTTTGTATTTTTCACTTCCTCGTACTGTAATCCCACTACATCACGTGAGATTATAGTGAGAGGAGCCGTTCTCAGGAGTTTCTAGGCATTTGTAGATCACTCCTCATCTCAACATGAGAACCGATCTACAGATCTTCATAAACAGGCACTAAGAGGAGAGCGATCTCCCCTGAGAATGCCTGAGAACTGAATAGCGGTATTTTACCACACTTTCATAAAAGGACACCCTGATGTACTGACAGCCTATCTCAATTCTTGAGACCCTAACAAGCCAGTAAAGTACAAATACCCCCTAAATGACCCCTTTTTGTAAAGTAGACATTCCAGGGTAGTTATGTAAGAGGCATAGTTAGTTTTTTGAATTATTTCCCTCACATGGCATGTACATTCCACAAATAACACCCCAAAATATATTCTCCTACTCCTCCTGAGTATGGTAATACCACATGTGTGAGACTTTTAAACAGCCTGGCCACATACAGAGGCCCAACATTGAAGTAGCCGTGGGGTTCTAGGAGCATAAATTACACATTTAATCTCTCAACTACCTATTACACTTTTGAAGGCCCTGGAGCACCAGGACAATGGAAACGCCCACAAAGTGACCCCATTTTGGAAAGCAAACACCCCAACGTATAATCTATGAGGCATAATGAGTCTTTTGAACGATTCATTTTTTTTGCAGACGTTTTTGGAAAACGTGGAAAAAAATTAAAACACATTTTTTTTTACACAAAGTTGTCCATTTATAAGATATTTCAACACATAGCATGTACATAGCAAAAATGACACCCCAAAATATATTCTGCTATTCCTCCTGAGTATGGCGATACCACATGTGTGAGACTTTTACACAGTCTGGCCACATAGAGGCCCAACATCCAAGAAGCACCATGAAGTGTTCTAGGGACATAAATTACGCATCTAATTTCCATACAATCTATCATATTTTTGAAGGCCCTTCATATTTCTAACACATAGCATATACATATCAAGAATTACACCCTAAAAATACATTCTGCTGAGTAAAGGGTAAACAAAATATTACCTGTGGTTTTAGTAGTGCAGTTGTCCACAGGAGGAGAGCCCTGATCCAGGCAGCAGGCAGGGACGTGGTCAGCGTCAGTGAATGGAATTGTCCAGGCAGCAGGCAGGAATATTGTCCATAGTCAGTACAGGCAGGAATACAGTCCAGTGCAAGTAGAGACATTGCCAGCAGTGCCAAAATATTGGTCCTGGTAGTAAGCAGGAACATGGTCCAAGTAGCAGGCCAGGAAAGAATGGGGACAGTGATAGAGGCTTCTCCCACCCAAATCTCTTTGAAGCCTCCGAGTCTCCAGACCCTAATCCGGGAATGAGAAAACTAAAAATGTGTTTTCCCCATCCAGAAAAACAATTTTGGAGCCCCTCACATATGTGAGACCCCTGTGTTCCCACTAGCATACCAGTGTAAAAGATCAATCCAAGAGGCAGTCAAAAAACCTGGTCAAACAGTCCAGGGTCAGTTCCAGAGCAGGCAGAGTTAGGTACAGTTTAACGTTAGGCAGAAGCATAGTCGTATAACAGACCAGCGTCAGTTCCAGAGCAGGCAGAGGTAGGTACAGTTTAGCGTTAGGCAGAAGCGTGGTCATATAACAGGCCAGGGTCAGTTCCAGAGCAGGCAGAGGTCGGTACAGTTTAGCGTTAGGCAGAAGCGCAGTCGTTTAGCAGGTCAGGGTCAGTTCCGGGAGAAGGCAGCGGTATGTACAGTGGCATAAGAGGTGTGGCGGTAAATGACAATTATGTTTACCATACTTTACTAATAATGTAGAAAAGTATGGTAACAGCAGAAACATTCATCCAAACAAAGGCCTGGTTGCGAAGGACAATCGGGGCAATAATATGTGGCGTCTCTTCTAGTTCCTCCTTTGGTGCACGCCCGGCATCTCTTCTGACGTTTTCGGTCTGTTTCATGGTGGGGGATACACTCCAGAACATTCCACCCATCCCATGACACTGCAGAGTATTTTACCCCATGGCGGAACTACCAGGATTACAAAGGTCACACTTGCGACCAGGCCCTCATGTTCCACCACCCTGGTTCCGCTGCAGAACATGTGAAAAGGTCCCACTGCGGAGTCATAATAAAGAGACCCACAATGGGAGTAAAGGGGGCCAGGCTCAGAAGGAAGGGCCTTGGGACCAGAAAGTAGGTTAACGGGGCCCTTCATGGCTTCTTGCCCCGTGCCCGTGAAAATACTAGTTACACCTTTTAAGTTCTATTGTACCAGTCCTATGGATCTCCATTTTAATGTGTAAATGGACTGGCTACCTGTCATTCAGAAATTTTTAGGCAGGTGTCAAAAAATGCTGTAAATTAAGAATGCTTTCAGAAATAGAAGTGTTAATAGCAGTGGCGGCCCATTCAGCACTCTCAGCCATTGACTGAGAGTGCTGATCGGAAGCTGGTCAGCAGACCTTTTTCAGTAATGCCCGTGTCGGACTGGCTGCAGTACACATGGGTGGAATGTTGGGTGGTTTCTATTGAGCAGGCCGATGCCTCCCGACATTCGGCCCGTGTGTACGAGGCTTAAAACTTGTTTCAACGTTAAAAGGTATGGCTATTTGGCTCCAATTCTTCCATGAGGACCACAATCATTTGACAATTACAGCAGGACAGGAGAACATTCCATGTCAAAGTCAAACAGGAGTATCAAGTACCAGCAGAAATTGTAGAATCTGGAAAATCAACTATTGTCACAGTTTAGAAAGACATTCCCAGGCTGACCTTTTCAGGTACTGGTATTGTGATACATTTGTATTAACTTTTCAGGTTCAAGAAAGTGTTGTGATTTGAGGTTTATCTATTGCAAAGGATTGTACCTGTCAGGGTCATTACCGTGCCAAACAGACAGCAAGGCGTGGTCGCGCCTCAGGTGGCCCTGGGTGGAGTTGAACCCAGGACCTCTCCGTTGCTATTCCAACACCTTACCTATGAGCCACTTCTCAGGTTAAATTCTGTTTGCTGTCCATTGAAGCCTGGTGCTGAACTATGTGCTGATTGCCTGATCTCCCTGCAATCTGCACTTGACTACCCTGGTCCAGCTGAGGCAGGTTACAAAATTAACCAGGGTATAAAGTCCTGCCTCACTCTGAGAGCCTTGTCAGTTCATTCTGATCTGATCATCCTGTCTGTGCCACAGTTCCTGTGTTTGATTTTCTGCTGCAAGACTGACCCCGGCTTTTGACCCTTGGCTTTGTTTTTGGACTGCTGCTTGCCTGAACCCTTGACCCCGGCTTGTACCTTGGATTGCTGCTGTCTCTTGCCCTTTGACCCCGGCCTGTACCTTTGGACTTCCTCTGCCATCTCCAGCCCTTGACCCACGGCTTGTGCCCCGGATCTGCTACCCTCAGTCTGCTCCCTTCTGAACCGTGTACTGGGACTGTACCACATCTGCTCAGCTACAAGACTAGCCCCCGTGCACGGACTCACAGCCCAGGTAGTGTCTACCTTATTACTGTGAAATATATGCAAAGAGATTACCGCGCTAACATGCACAAATAACAATAACTACAAGCAGCAACCACTAAGGCCTCGTACACACGATCGGACATATCCGATGAAAACGGTCCGCGGACCATTTCCATCGGATATGTCCGATCGGGAGTTTGATCAGATGGCGTGTACACACCATCGGATCAAATTCCCCGCCGCCGGACGGCGCGGTGACGTGGCGGTGACGTTGACGCCGCCACGTCACCGCACCAGGAAGTTAAACACTTCCGCGCATGCGCCGAATCCATTCGGCGGCGGCGGCGGTGGGGGACGACATGTCTGCTGGTAAGTGTACTAACCAGCAGACATGTCGGGCGGACAGATTCCCACCGGATAGATTTCAAAGCATGCTTTGAAATCTGTCGGGTGGAGAAATCTGTCCGCTAGCCCATACACACGAGCGGAGATGTCTGCTGAAACGGTCCATCGGACCGTTTTCAGCGGACATATCCCCTCGTGTGTACGAGTCCTAAGTGTTATACATACACTATATTATGCAAGAGAAAAAGATTGGAGTTGCGCTAAAAGAAAAAATTAATATGTTAGAGAAGAAATTATAAACAAATGGTTGCAACCAAGTGTGAATGAATGTCTTAATATGAATCCAAAGTCCAGTGTACTCGAGTGGCAAACATAAACGGCAAACATAGACTTAATAAAGTGTTGATAGTGAGCCAAAAAACATTAGAAGCATCCTTCAAGGGCAGTCCTAGGAAAGAAACATGTGTGTATCTAACGCCAGAATAATAGTGTGATAAACAGTGAAGGCTTACCAGAAGGCAAGCATAACACGCTTGCGGCTAAAACCCAGCCAGGGCCTTTGGGGGGTCCACAGTAGGTTAATAAACAGGATACAGATTGTGAGAGGCTCCAGATGCATCAGCAGTTGATTGCCCAAAAAAATGTTTAAAAATATATAGTGAAGTACGTCAACAACACATAAAAAAAATAAAATAAAGCTTAAACTAGGATGTATACTATCCTAAATTGTGACTAGATTAATACCACCACCGTGTCACCAAATAAATTGAAGGCTTACCAGAAGCCAAAAAAGGAAACCGCATGAAAAAAAGGAAGCCTTGATTCCGGGAAAGGTAGAGCAGTTAATGCCAGGATGTATTGTAGATCCTCGAGATGTCAGCAGTACACCGGAAACAAGTAAATAGCCCACATAGTGAAGTATGTTTTTAAAATTCTTTAGAGGTTTAATAAAAGTTGCACTTACATATAAAAAAGGAAAACAAGCATAGAGAAATGAAAGCCGGCCGGCTTACACAAACGCCCGTTCCGCTCGGATCGTCACGTCAAAACGTCAGCACGTCACCTTCCCGACGTACGTTTCGTCATAAAATCACGTCGTCTGGGGCACGGGCGACGCATCGCGTGAAATAGTAAACAGAAGAAACCAAGCCTCGATCTGACTCTGAGTGCTGAATAGTAATCCATGGTGACCTGATGGAACCAGAGCCAAGCCTCGACTTGGAACAAGCGGACTGGATGTCCACATACGGTGGTCCAATGGGCCCAAATGTAAACACTGAAAGCAAATGGCTAAAATTAACCTAAAAATAAAAATAAAGATAACCTGGCTGACATTGCGATCGGGAAATAATCTAAAATATTCGCCAGATGTAAAGATCCATCAAAAGTTTGAAAGCTAGATGAATCGATCAGGTGGTGAACTCGATCTGACCTGCTGGTTGGTCCCCATGGTGTCTTTTGGCTGATCATTGACGAGAAATCCAATTTCGATACACTGATATACACCAGGACTACAAACTCCTTTGATATTGACATAACTATAGCCTATTCCCACTTTATCTTATTTCATTTTATTTTATCCTAATTCAATGACTAAATCATTTGCTAGGATTGTGGGTATGCTTATATATATATTGTTTCCTTATATGGTTTAATAATCATGAATAAAATAGCCCCTGCATGAAAATGCATTTTTTAGGTATTCGACCCATATACCCACTTACATGCTTTTCTTTTTATATATTCTGTATATATAATTTTTTATATATTTTTATATATTTTTATATCTTTCCATATATTTAACATTGTATTATTGCCAATCGATATCCTTATTGAGCCGTTGTTCTAAGTAGTTATATATTAGGACACAATGTTCTGATCGATTCATCTAGCTTTCAAACTTTTGATGGATCTTTACATCTGGCAAATATTTTAGATTATTTCCCGATCGCAATGTCAGCCAGGTTATCTTTATTTTTATTTTTAGGTTAATTTTAGCCAATTGCTTTCAGTGTTTACATTTGGGCCCATTGGACCACCGTATGTGGACATCCAGTCCGCTTGTTCCAAGTCGAGGCTTGGCTCTGGTTCCATCAGGTCACCATGGATTACTATTCAGCACTCAGAGTCAGATCGAGGCTTGGTTTCTTCTGTTTACTATTTCACGCGATGCGTCAGTGCGTCGCCCGTGCCCCAGACGACGTGATTTTATGACGAAACGTATGTCGGGAAGGTGACGTGCTGACGTTTTGACGTGACGATCCGAGCGGAACGGGCGTTCGTGTAAGCCGGCCGGCTTTCATTTCTCTATGCTTGTTTTCCTTTTTAATATGTAAGTGCAACTTTTATTAAACCTCTAAAGAATTTTAAAAACATACTTCACTATGTGGGCTATTTACTTGTTTCCGGTGTACTGCTGACATCTTGAGGATCTACAATACATCCCGGCATTAACTGCTCTACCTTTCCCAGAATCAAGGCTTCCTTTTTTTCATGTGGTTTCCTTTTTTGGCTTTCAATTTATTTGGTGACACGGTGGTGGTATTAATCTAGTCACAATTTAGGATAGTATACATCCTAGTTTAAGCTTTATTTTTATTTTTTTATGTGTTGTTGACGTACTTCACTATATATTTTTAAACATTTTTTTGGGCAATCAACTGCTGATGCATCTGGAGCCTCTCACAATCTGTATCCTGTTTATTAACCTACTGTGGACCCAGAGCTGTATCCTGGCCTAGGCCAACAAGGCCCAGGCCTAGGGCAGCACTTTGCAGGGGGGCAGCACAAAAAGAGTCCCCGCCGGCTTGCGCTACACTAGCAGCCGCGCTGCTTCTGGCGGCCGGCATTCCGCAAATTTGGGGGGGGGGAGCGCTTCCAATTTTGACTGTTTTATCATCCTGGACCACAAACCTTCCTCACTGTGCTATATGTTTCTGCTGCACCATCTACTTAAAGTAGAACTATAGGCAACACTTTTTTTTTTTCATTTTTATTTTTTTCATTTTTGGTAGAGTAAGGGAGGGTTATAGCCCCTGTCAGTTTATTTTTTACCATCCCTGTCCCATTGCGAAAATTTACCTTCACTTCCTGCTCTATGGGCAACCAGGAAGTAAGAGGAAATCTAAGTAAATTAAGGGAATCCATTGCCCCCCCCCCCCCAGGCCCTCAGAACTAGTATCCTCACCGGAAAATTTCAGGGCGGGTCTTAAACAACACAGGGTGTGGCTGTGACAGGAAGGGGTGGGTCATATTTAAATTAGGGGGTGCACGAGTTTAGTCTGGCCTAGGGCAGCACAAAACCTAAATACACCTCTGTGTGGACCCCCCAAAGGCCCTGGCTGGGTTTTAGCCGCAAGCGTGTTATGCTTGCCTTCTGGTAAGCCTTCACTGTTTATCACACTATTATTCTGGCGTTAGATACACACATGTTTCTTTCCTAGGACTGCCCTTGAAGGATGCTTCTAATGTTTTTTGGCTCACTATCAACACTTTATTAAGTCTATGTTTGCCGTTTATGTTTGCCACTCGAGTACACTGGACTTTGGATTCATATTAAGACATTCATTCACACTTGGTTGAAACCATTTGTTTATCATTTCTTCTCTAACATATTAATTTTTTCTTTTAGCGCAACTCCAATCTTTTTCTCTACCTTATTACTGTGGGCTGTGTGTACCTGCAAGGGTGAGCTTACAATCTGCAAATGGACTCCACTCAAGGTAAGCCCTCACAGTACCACTTAAAATGCAAAAAAAAATTGTGATATCATTACTATATAACCAAGGATCACCTGGAAACAGATTGAAGGTATTTTTTTTTTTTTTTATAAGGGTCCTTTCACACCTGCGGACCGTATGTCTGTTTTTCTTTTTTTTTTCAAATTTCTTTATTTATAAACAGAGAGGCCAGTCTGTCCAGACCATATCACATACAATTCACATAACATAGAGGAGAAAAGGAGAAAACAGCGCAGTCAAAATAAAAAACAACATAGAGATACAGACAAAGACATTCAATACATGGTTCCAGAGTGTCACTCATGGCCTCTGGTAGTAGTGAGTCCCCGAAGAACTTGTGTCGACCGTGTATGGCCATAAGGGCCCGAGTGTGGGAACCACGGCAAGTCAGTCTCTTAAACCCAGCATGACTCTAGCAGGCTGTCTCTATCCCTCCCACCCAACATGCGGGGCTTTATGGGCACTGGTGGAAATACCAGCGTCTGGGCCCGGATAACGTAGCCTCTCCTCCAGTTTCCGTTTTTCCAAGTGGATTATAACAGAAGCAGTTAAAGTTGAGAGGAGGGAAAGAGATGAGAAAGAAAGTTAAGAGAAAAGGGGAGGGGGTTTTCACGAGCACCGGTAAAGCAAGGCGCCCCGAAGGGGTGAAACCTACAGTGGTGGGTATCTCATGGCTTGATCGCATATGAACAAGTACTATAATGGTGCGATCAGGGGTCACTCAGCTTCTCTCAGCGACTGTCCCTCCCCCGAGTATCTAAACATGTCCCACAACTGCCAGGTGTTGGTGTACACCTCCTGTCTCTGCTGGTTAGATAGGACCAAATCCTCCATGCGGCCTATCTCGTCGACCTTTCTAAGCCAAAGCGCAATCATCGGCGGCTGAGGGGACTTCCAGTGACGAGGCACGCAGGCCTTAGCCGCGTCCAAAAGGTGACGTATCAAGGATTTTTTGTAGGCCCCAGCTGACATGTCCGTCGCATGTAGCAGAAAGTACGCCAGATCATCCGGCACCACACTCTCCGTGAATTTCTGGGTAATGCGGCGCACCTCCTCCCAGAAGCCCCTGATCCGAGGACATGACCAAAAAACATGCAAGAGTATACCCCTGGCCTGTTGACATCTCCAACAGGTGGCTGAAGAGGTGGGAAAGATTTTATTCAGGAGATCCTGGTGTCCTGTACCACCGTACAAGAATCTTATAATTCGTCTCCTGTGTCTTGGAGCAGAGAGAGGATTTGTGGGTGAATCTGAGTATGTTTAGTTTCTTGGCAGTGGAATATTGAGTATTCAGTTCCCTTTCCCACTTAGTAAGAGCCGGTATTTGATAATCGTCAGGGGGGGAAATCAGCATGGAGTACATCAGAGAAAGCCCATGAGGTAGAGCACCTGGTTTCCACACACAGGGTCTCCAGAGTCGTGAGGGGGGTTTGTGGCCCTAGAGGGGGTGAGAGGTGATGTAAGAAGTGGTTCAATTGATTCGCCCTCAAGAAGTAAAGTCTATATACTCCGGCGGGATCCGCTAGTTCAGAGGCAGACTTCCATCTGCTTCTATCACTGAAATGGGAAGCCTGAAAAAGCCCAGCTCCCTTGAGTTCCAAAAAACGTCGGTCTCGCAACCCGGGTTCAAATTTGGGGTGCCCAATAATAGGGCGGAGGGGGGAATCACAACTAGACAAGGAGAACTGCGAAAAAAATTGTGCGCAGGTTCCAATCATGGTTCCCAACAACGGATGTCTCGTTGTTCGCGTTGGCAAAGCCGACAGGCACCAGGGGGCCCTCTGCAGCGGAACCCTCCGATTGTTCCTGCTCCACTTGTATCCAAAGCTTGGAGTCACTATGGCGACACCAGTCAAGGAGTCGCACCAGGTGAGCCGCCCAGTAATATGTCCTGACCTCCGGTAATGCTAAACCACCCTGAAGTTTCGGCAGTGAGAGCACCTTCCGTTGTAGACGTAATCTCTTCCCGGCCCACAGGAAGCGGGTGAATGCCGCGTGTACCTGTCTGAAATAGCTTCCGGGGATGCGGATCGGGAGGGCCTGTATCAGGTATAGAAACTTGGGTAATATGGTCATTTTAAAGGCTGTTGCAACGGCCTACCCAAGAGTGTAGGCCGCCGGTCCACTGTTGGAGTAACTTTTGGACTTCCCTCAGGAGAGGCGGGAAATTTAACTTGAAAACCTGTGAGAGGGAAGGGGGTATATATGTCCCCAGGTATTTCAGCGCCACCTCTGTCCAATTAAAGCGAAAGTTGTCCTTGAGGTGAGACAGTCGTGTTTGCGGTATCCCTATCCCCATGGACTCAGATTTAGTAAGGTTGATTTTTAAATTAGACAGCCGTCCGTAAGTATCAAATTCTCGTAGGAGGTTTGCAGAGAGACGTCTGGGTTGGTGAGGGTAAATAGTAGGTCATCCGCGTACGCGGACACTTTATATTGCCTGTCTCCAGTTCGTATTCCAGTGATGTCGGGGTTCAGCCGAATATGGCATAGAAAGGGCTCTAGGGAAAGCGCGAATAGAAGTAGGGATAGAGGACACCCCTGCCTCGTCCGTTGCTAATGGGGAACAGGTCAGAAAGCACCCCATTGGCCTTGACCCTCACCGTCGGACCTCTATATATCGCTGAAATCCAGCTCTGCATTCTGTCTCCCAGGCCTATATGTCTCAGGGTCAACTTCATGAACTGCCAGTCCACCCTGTCGAACGCCTTTTCGGCGTCCGTCCCTAGAAACAGGCAGGGTATTTTACTGTCGGTTGCTATGTGCAGCAGGTTGAGGACTTTGGTGGTGTTATCGTGGGCTTCCCTGGAGGGCACAAACCCAACCTGGTCTAGGTGGATCAGGCTCGGGAGATGTTTCTGCAACCGAGTCGCCAGGATTTTGGTAAATAATTTAGGATCTGTGGATAATGGTGATAATTTGTACCTATTGAACTGACCAAGATCAAGGCTGTTGTACTCAATAGGTTAAATGTTCTCCGTGCTTGATTAAGTGATGGGAGGGCCCCAAATACTACAAATACCATGATCCTTTGGTGACTAGGCACGCGCCCTGAAGACGTTTGGAGAACGAAACGTACGTCGGCAGCGTACCTAGTCACATGGTTTTACACGCAGTTCGGGTTATCCGGTTGTCAGAGTCGTAGAGTGGAACGCACGCCGTTGCAGAGCAGACCAGGCACCATACGACCTACGAGCGAGCAGCCTTGATGCCGGGACAGGCATCTTTTTAATGTAAGAGGCCATTTGGCTGTTTTATTTTCATTTTAATAAATTGTCAGAACCATTGACGTATCTGGGCATAGAGCCTACATATACCGTCAGAATGTTTATTCTGAACTTATAAAATATTATTGTATTTATGGAAATATGTAAATCTGTGCTTTGGGAGATATACACTTTTCCTATGATACAAGATATCAGAATTCTTTTATCCGTGCTATTTTGAGGACGAGTAATAACAAATGAAAATTTCATATATATATATTTATTAACTAAAGATATAGTGCAAAAATTTAAATCAGGTACAATTCGTATCAAAACAAATAAATTGATATGCTTCTACAATAGAGATAAATGACGCTTGAATGTCCAGATGATATTTACATTATATGACAAGGTATATTCCTAGCTCTTATTTAAATCATCCTGGCGTACTTGAGACCTTTTAGTTCTTATTGACATAACCTTGACATTGTATTATTTCTTCTCAATATCAAACAGATCTCTTGCTACTACTTATTTATATACGTGTACATAACAAATGTTATATTGTACACAAGCTTTTTGTTCAATTTGGCCAGGATATATCTTCACATACGCCATCACTCTCAAACCACAATAGTTGGCACTTAGCTTTTTAAAGACAAACGTAACACGCGTATGTCTCCTAATATTTGGAATACAATTATCTCGTACTGCAGTTAGACATAATTAACACCCAAATTATATTTGCCAAGTATATTTAAATGGTCTTAGTGGAGTGTATGTGAAAAACCTCCGAATTACCAAAAAGGTAAATAATCAAAATTCAATCTTACCAGTAATTAAGAGTCCTGTTTGAGAAGGGAAAGACCCTAATGAAGGATTCCTGTGAACTCCTTACATGTTTGGTCACTCTCTCCGCCTTCCGGCTTCCTTCAGAGATCAGAGCAGCTTCCAGCCATCAGCCCTGCCATCTCTCTCCCATCGAGCTTCTTCTCATCGACCTTCTCTTCTGATTGTCCTGTGTAATACTTTTATCTTTCCCAAAGAAGTGGGTGTGTATTCCCCTATCACGTGACTGACTATGTCACATGATAATATGTTTTGGTGGGTGACCAACTTGAACCATGCCGATATTAACCTGTAGGGGGCAGTGGTATCTACGGAATAATTCCTAATTTTTTGGGTTATTCTGAGTAAATCAGGATTTATGACCCCTGTGACCTGAATCTTGGTATAGCATCATAAATAGTTTTATATGTCAAACAACATGACAACAAATCTAGACATTCCGGCGACCCCGAAATTTATGATTGAGATAAGGTGTGATAATCTACCCCCATGCCTAGGAAAGTTCCTTTAAACTAATGCTGGGATGTGATCAAAGCCATCTAATACTTTGAAATATTATAGGATCTTATACCTGGGACCCCAGTAATGTCTATGTATTTGCGAGTATACTATGTGAACAACTAATACACATATATTGTCATGGCATAATGAAGACACAATACTATTTAAGATATATATATATATCCACTGGGATAGTGAATAAGCCCCTCTAGTCTCACAGTTTAGTGTCTTGCTGTGCCAGGCTGTTAATTCTCTTATCTTATAAGTGTCAAACCCAAAGAGATATGACCCGGGATATGGCACAGATAGGCTCTTTACAACATAGAAGCAGTGTCTATTCATGCCTGAGACCCTATATTTAAACTTTGACAGGGAAAGATGGTTGTGCTAAGTTCACCATATCCATGTATATGGAACATTATGAAACATATATTATGTGCGATCTTTATATGTATTCTTTTAACCCCAAATGTTCTGACAAAATCAAGCAGTATTATGCGATGTGGCATTGTTATTTCTCTTTTGCATATATCTCACCGAACCTAACCTGGAAATGAGGCTGCCTTAAATCCTGTCACAACGATGTGCCTGCAGTCACATAACTGCTAATGCTGTATCTGACTTTCTTTTTAATTAGAGAAGTCAGTGCGTTCTGGTAAGCGCATTAACTATTTGAGCACTTTTGGGTGTATTCAGTTGAAGTGTGGTGAAGGTATACTATCTACACGTATTCAAGACTTGGGAAGAACTTCACAAGATTCACAGCAAATATTGCACAGCAAATATTGCACTTATTGGGACTTTCTGGATTGTACCATTAGTACTTCATTGTATTTGTTGCACTTATGGACATTACTAATTTTTATTTAATTTAATTAATTTTTATACGAGAACACCGATTTGGTTGAACTCTAATTCAATAGCGCACTTTTTTTCCCATATCACAAATTTAAGATCTGTGTTCAGGAGGGAGATAGGGCGATAGCTCCCACAGTGGGTTGGGTCCCTGCCCCCCTTGTGGATTACCGAGATTTGGGCCTGTAACGTGGCAGAATGGAAGGGTTCCCCAGACCCCAGGTCATTGAATAGCCTCACCATATGGTGACCGAGAGAGGGAAACAGGGTCCTGTAATAGGCGATGGTTAGTCCATCCGGTCCAGGGGCCTTCCCCGGTTTGGTGCTCTTTAGGGCAAGTTGTAACTCGGGCATGGTAATGGGGTCCTCTAAGCTCTCTCTAGCCTCAGCCGGCAGGGAAGGCATTAAGGACATAGAGATATAGTCCAGCGCTGAGTCCTGGTCAGTCGGGATTTTGTCAAGATTGTAAAGGGAGCTGTAAAAGTCTCTAAATTCCTGTGAAATCTGTTGGGGCATTGAACGTCTTTTCCCAGTCTTGGACATAACACAGGGGATATAGGACGCCAGTCGTTGCTTTCTCAGGGCATTAGCTAAAAGCTTGCCACATTTGTTACCCGATACGTAAGCTTTTTGTCTGCACACTTGTAGCGCTGACTTAGCCTTAAATTGTAAGATGTCCTTCACCTGTGAGCGTACCGTATCAAGTTCCGCGCCAAGCTGTCTAGTAGGGGCATTATTATGTGCAGTGTCCAGGGTGTGCAATTTATCGAGGAGTACAGCCAACTGTGCTGTCCTCTCGTGTTTCAGTCTCGCTCCATGTTTCATAAGTATCCCGCGGAATTACGGCTTTGTGTGCCTCCCAAATGGTTCCCATCGTACTATCTGGAGTGGTATTAGCGGAGAAGTAGTGTCCAGCTCCCTGACCACATCCGCCACTATCTCAGCATCCTGCAGAAGGCTCTCATTAAGTCTCCATACAGGTCTATGACCGCCCTCTGAGTCAGCAATGGTGTATTTCAGGGTAATCGGGGCATGGTTGGACCAAGTAATTGATCAGATGGAAACCTCCCAAATCGCATGGAGTTGTCCGTGTGGTAGCAGAAAATAATCAATCCGCGAGTCGGATTGGTGTGGCCTAGAGAAAAAGGTGTAGTCTCGTTCTCCTGCGTGCATCAGACGCCAAGCGTCTACCAGTTGCAGGAATGTAGAGTCTCACCTATCCGTCTGCGTGAGTCGCATGTCATGGATGATTTCCCAGAGGTCGTGTCCTCAGACAGAATCAAGGGAGGCGTTTAGGTCACCACCCATTATCAGATGGCCCTCCGCGAAGCGGTGAAACTTCATCAGGTGTTTCTTAAGGAAACCATCTTGGTGGACATTGGGGGCATATAAGTTAGCAAAGGATACCTTCCTGTCTCCAATCATACCCTTCAGGAACAGAAACCGACCATTGTCGTCTGTCTGGACGCTGAGTAGCTTCCATGGTATCCTCGCAGCAACGAGAATGGAGACCCCCCTGATTTCGCCTCTGTGAACTGGGAGTGGTAGGCAGAAGGGAAATATCTATTTTTCAGGAGGGGTAGGCTGCTGTCCCTGAAATGAGTCTCCTGTAACATTACAATATCATCTTTCATGGAACGCATGTCGCGCAACAGCATGCGTCTCTTTTCGGGCGTATTGAGGCCCTTAGCATTAAGTGATACTACATTAAGCACCTCCATACTCGTGCAATGAGGGAGGGGGTAAAGAGCGGGTGGGGAGGGGGGGGGGGAGAAAGGAGGAGATAGGTGTTTTAGAGAAGGAAAGCAAAGATAGGAAGATCAGTAATGAAAGAGAGTAGGAGCAAAGGGCCTACACTAGGGCGTATAGCCAAAGGTCTACTATAGTAGCCAAATAAAATGGCTAAGGCGCTCACCGGGAATACCAGGTAATCAAGCGCAGTCCTAGGTGGGGGAATTAACCAGACAGGGCCGGGAAACAAGCCCCCAATCCCCCACCCAACCCCGACAAGAAAACATAAATCCTCATTGAACAATATATAACACGGCACAACGTATAAGACAGACATTGCAGGCATTACGGCATTTAACACAGCAATTGAGGCATAGGTAAAAACAGAATAATAAGTACAAACTGAAAGTGCAAATAAACTTGTATGGCATTGGTCCCATCACTGGGAGCCACCCCACGGCATCTAACACAGGAAAATCCTCTTCCACCCACCAAGCCCCTCCAAGTAGGTTCCCCCTCCCTCGTGCACTCGACACCTCAAGGTAAGGCAGAATGCTGCCTGTTTCCACAACCCCAGAAGCAGGTTGTCACAAGGGGGGTCACAATCTCCAGGCTCAGTTCCACCGGGGCAGGGAGCGGGATCAGGCAAGAAACGTGCGTGGATAAGGAGGGAAGGGGTATTCAACAAGGGGGCAAAACGGAACCGTCATAGGGTGCGTGGATCAGCGGGTACGGGGAGGGCAGGGGACCTGCAATGCAAGCCACCAGCAGTGGCAGTGTCTCAGAGCTGAGAGTGCGGGGGAACGGGGATGCATGGCCCAGGGCCTACTCATGTGCCGCCTCCCCTCAAACCCAATCGGCGCCTTCTTCTGCCTCTTTGTTGTGGGGGCTGCATGGGACCCCGGTAAGCTGCGACACCCGATCTTCCGGTTTGGCAGGGGAAAAACTGGAGCCAGTCAGGACCCGTGATGGGGTCAGTCCCCATAAACCGGAACAGCGCCATAAGGTCTGCTGGTGCCTGAAGTGTGAAGGCCTGCGAGTGCTTGCGAAAGGTAACAGCGAGGGGGTAGCTCAATCTGTAGGTGTAATCCAGCTGCCTGGCGAGGTCCAGTAGGGGTCTCAGCAGCGCCCGGCGGCGTAGTGTCGCCCTGGACAGATCAGGCAGAATCCGGAAACGCGACCCATCCATCTCCAGCTCTTCTTGGTCCCAGGATCTACGCAGGATAGTCTCCCGCAGAACGTAGCGGTGGACCCGACACACTATGTCTCGAGGCCTGTCCGGATCCGCTGGCTTGGGGCCTAGTGACCTGTGCGCTCTGTCCAATTCGACGGTGGCCTCCGGGTCCCCCAGGACTTTCCTGAAGAGCTCCGTGACTCGTGCCCCAACGTCCTCCGGTCCATCGGACTCAGGCACCCCCCGGATCCGCAGGTTGTTGCAGCGGCTCCGGTCCTCCACATCCTCCAGGTGGAGCTGTAGGGAGATCGCTGCTTCTCGAGCGCCGCGACCCGCGCCTCCAGCGAGGAAACGGACTCCTCTCCGGTCGTTACCCGGTCGGCAAGGGTGGACACCTCCCCTCTCACCTCCTGGATGTCGCGCATGTGCGTCTCCTCCAGGCGCAGTATCAAGGCCCCGGGGGAGGGGGGTGAAGCGAGGCTTGTGTCGGGAACTGTACCTCCAGGGAACGGTATCTGGGCCTCCGTCGTCGTCACCACGTGGGGAACCGTGCGGCGCTGGTAAGTCTCATCCTGGGGGGAGCTCCTGCAATAGTTTGAAATACTTTTGTATTTCTCCCGAAATTTTTCCAGCTGGGGTCCCCCGTGTAGTCGCCCTAGTCTTGTACTTTTTGGCAGAGTACATGCCGTTTTCAATCGTGTTTTCAGCCGGGAATCGGGTGGACAGCCCGGGAGCTCTGAGAATAAGCTGCCCCACTCAGCCATGTCCAGGCCACGCCCCCGGGTTCTGTGTCCGTTTTTCATCCATCTGTTTTTTGTTTAAAAAACAGACATACATGTATCCCTATGAGCAGGAGCGTTGCTAGGTGCCAAAAAGACCAGGGGCTTCAGCCCTAAGCCAAGTCGGCAGGGGGGGTTTGGGCGCGGTCGGTGGAGTGGCATGGGGTGACCTACCTGTCACATACCCTGACATAACCTACATACACTGATCTGACCTGCATACACTGACCTGACCCACTGACCTGTCCTACATACACTGATCTGTCCTGCATACACTGACCTGTCCTACATACACTGACCTGTCCTACATACACTGACCTGATACACTGACCTGTCCTGCATACACTGACCTGACCCACTGACCTGTCCTACATACACTGACCTGACCCACTGACCTGACCTACATAAACTGAACTGACCCACTGACCTGACCTACATAAACTGAACTGACCCACTAACCTGTCCTACATACACTGGCCTGACCCACTGACCCATCCTACAAACACTGACATGACCCACTGACCTGTCCTACGTACACTGACCCACTGACCTGTCCTACCTACACAGTGTAGGTAGGACAGGTCAGTGGATCAGGTCAGTGTATGTAGGTCAGGTCAGTGTATGTAGGTCAGGTCAGTGTATGTAGGTCAGGTCAGTGTATGTAGGTCAGGTCAGTGTATGTAGGTCAGGTCAGTGTATGCAGGACAGGTCAGTGTATGTAGGACAGGTCAGTGTATGACATGACCCACTGACCTGCTGTATACATCCAGACTTGTATGTTTCCTGCAGAAAGTGTGATTGTTTATTTCTTGCATTCTTAATCATTCAAATGTCTGGATTATGTACTTACTTTGTCTGACTTGAACATCTATAAATAAACAAGTAAAAAATTACCCACTGACCTGTCCTACATACAATGACATGACCCACTGACCTGTCCTACATACACTGACCTGTCCTACTGTCATGGACTTACCTCCTTCCTGGCTTCTTATCACTGACATGTGCTGGCAGCCATCTTGCTTCCTGAGCTTCTTGTAACTTCCTCCTCCCTGCGGCTCCTCCTTCCCATTGGGAGGAGCTGGATGCTCAGCACATATATACCACGGCTGTTGCAGTACTCCCTTGCCTTACAGCCTCCTGTGATCGTGCTGCTGTTTGGATCACCGACCCGGCTTCTACGGACGTTCCTTTTGGTTCCTGATCCCTGGCTTCGTCTCACCACCCTTTGGCTACTGACTCCGGCTTGGCTGACTTCCATCCCTGGCTATCGACCATGGCTTCAGCGGAGGACCCTTCTGGCAGTTGATCATTTGTTTGGACTTTACCTTACTGTTTGTTTTTTTAATAAAGACCTTCTTCTTCATTTACATCTGTGTACGTCTGATTCATGCTTCCTGACATTAGGACCAAGCCATGAATTCTGACAGTACAGGGCCTCCTCCACTACTCATTCTGGTTGCCAGACTTGATCAGCAGGATCACCTGCTGGAGCACTTTGCTCAGATGTTGCAGACCCTGCTTGCACGCACTGCTCATCTCTTTGATGTTGCTGATAGGCCGTTTGTCGATCCTGGTACCGCTCCCACTGCTGCTCCGAGTAACGCTCCTGGGCCCGCTCCTACTGACGCTCCGGTTGATGCGCCAGAGTCTAACCCGGCACCTGTTGTTGCGCATATGGTGTCTCGGGGTATGTCCGGCTCTGCCCCCCTCCCGCAGCGCTTCGGGGGAGAGCCAACTCCGTGCCGAGGTTTCCTTAACCAAGTGGGCATTTATTTCGAGTTCCTGCCACATGCCTTTCCCACTGAGAGATCGAAGGTGGGCTTCCTGATCTCACTGCTCTCGGACAAGGCCTTGGCCTGGGCAAGCCCCTTATGGGAGAACAACAATCCGGTGATTGCCGAGTTTTCCTGTTTTGTTGCTTCTCTTCGGAAGGTTTTCGATGTGTCGGCTCGCTCTGCCTCTGCTGCGAAGCTCCTCATGTCCATCAAACAGGGTTCACGATCGGTAGCCATTGAGTTTCGTACCCTGGCAGCAGAGGTGGGCTGGAATAATGAGGCTCTGGTCGCTGCTTTCTCTCATGGTCTCTCGGATGCCTTAAAAGATGAGGTTGCGGCTAAAGACCTACCTGTGGAGCTTGACGCTTTCATTTCCTTCCTGATATTGATTGACACCAGACTCAGGGAGAGACCTTCCTTTAAGGAGTGCCTGCGGAGGTGCCTATGTTTGCTGTCCCACCCGTGCCTCCCTCTCCTCCCACGCCTCCTGAGGCTGACCTGCCTGGGGGTGAGCCCTTGCAACTGGGGTTTGCTCGCCTGTCGGAGGGGGAGAGGGGCATCCCGGAGACGCGAAGGTCGATGTATGTACTGTGGCCTCAGTGGGCATTTTCGGTTGTCATGTCCGAAACGTCTGGGAAACGCTCGCACCTGAGATCCTGTCGGGGACAAATCTTGGGTGGAGTCTCTTCGTCCCCGGTTTCCCGTGCCTATAAACCTCTGATCACCATTGTCCTCTCCTGGGTCGGAGGCTCGTGACGACCCAGGCGTTGGTGGACTCTGGTGCCGGTGGGTTTTTCATTGACAGTGAATTTGCTGCCGCAAACTCCATTCCTCTGCAGGCTCGTGTTTTCCCGCTGGTCCTTGAGGCGATAGACGGCAGACCCCTCCAGCCGTCGCAGGTTACACATGAGACCCTTCCTGTGGAGATAGCCATTGGGGCCGTTCACAAGGAGTCGGCTCCAGAAGCATAATCCGATCTTTAATTGGAAATCGGCCGAGATCCTCTCGTGGTCCCCACAGTGTGGGGCTAGCTGCATCCATGGGCCTGTCAAGTTGTTGTGTGCCTCCTCGCTCTCTGGGTTGCCTCCTGAATACGAGGAGTACCTGGATGTATTCGATAAGGTTTGCGCTGTTGCCTTGCCTCCGCACCGCCCTTACGATTGTGCCATAGATCTACAACCTGGTGCCATTCCTCCTCGTGGCAGGGTATATCCTTTGTCGGTTGCGGAGAATGAGGCCATGGAGGAGTATGTGAATGGAGGCTCTTTCCCGGGGGCACATTCGCAAATCCTCCTCCCCGGCAGGGGCTGGATTTTTCTTTGTAAAGAAAAAGGGCGGAGAATTGAGTTCCGTTTGATTTCCGAGTTGTTTGACCGCCTCAGGGGAGCAACGGTCTTAACCAAACTCGACCTGAGGGCTGCGTACAACCTTGTAAGGATCAAGGTGGGCGACGAGTGGAAGACCGCGTTCAACACCAGAACCGGTCATTATGAATCCCTGGTTATGCCCTTTGGGTTGTGCAATGCGCGCGCAGTCTTTCAGGAATTTATCAATGATGTTTTCCGTGACCTGTTGCAGCAGTGTGTGGTGGTCTATTTGGATGATATCTTGGTATACTCCGAATCCATGGAGGCCCACATTCTGGATGTCAAGCGGGTGTTGCAACGGTTACGAGAGAACAAGCTTTTCAGGGGGCGTGGCCGGACCTAGCTAGGAGATGGACGCCTGAGCTCCGAGCTCCTGCCGCCTCGGACCGAAACGTTACAATCAGCGGAGAGTTTGGACCATCACCCTCATCTTGACGATGGGAACTGCTTCTAGACACTCGTCGGCCTCCCGTTCTCCGAGGGAGCAGACCGGCGCACTGAGCCAACACATCCCGGAGATGTTTCGAGCGGGCCGAAATAACATGGCGACTTCCCGCCAAGGTTCCTCTCAGGGAAACCCTCAGGCTCAGCCAGCACTGCAACCTGAAATCATTCTGACAACGACTAATTTGGCTCCCCCAACGTCCTCCGGGGCTCAATCGGCTGGGGTTTACCCCCCTCCCCACCACCACATCAGCATCCTAGACCTGAGGGCTGTCGCCGCTGACATTAAAGACACCCTATCCGCCGCCATCGCAGAATTGAGGGTGGATATCCGCGCACTGAACGATCGCGTCTCGACTACCGAGAGGGTTCTGGATGACCATGACCAGGTCCTTCAGAGGTCAACAAAAAAGATTGACGCCCACACCCTACAGCTCCGTGAGGTAAATCGCCACTTGGAGGACCTGGAGAACCGGAGCCGACGCCATAACCTTCGCGTGCGGGGTCTGCCTGAGGAGATCGAGGGAGATCGGATGCCCCAGGCTGTGAGGGGCCTCTTCAACTCAGTGATTGGCAGGCCTCCGGACGAGCCGATAACATTTGAGCGGATACATCGAGCCTTACGCCCCCGCGGCAAAGATACAGACCCCCCGAAGGATATTGTGTGCTGCCTGGTAGACTATGTCTTGAAAGAAGACATCCTGAAACAGGCAAGAGGACAGCGCCTTTCTCATGCTGGCGCCCATGTTCAGATCTTCCAGGACCTGTCGGGCATCACTCTCCAGCACAGGAGAGATCTTAAACCACTTCTGGAGGTGCTCCGCTCCAAGGAAATACGCTATCAATGGAAATTCCCATTCTGCCTGACAGCGTCTCATCTGGGCCGCACGGCATCCCTCAAGGTCCCGGAGGACCTGCCCCACTTTTGCGAGACTTTGGGGTTACCCCTTGTATCGGTACCGGACTGGTATGCCATCTACCGTCGTTTGGTGGGCAGATGGGAAAAGTCGCCAGAGGAGCGAATGGAAACTCAACCCACCAGTACCCGCAGGAGGAGATCACCATCTGGAACCAGGCACCCCCCCGGGGCCACTGCCCCACGAGGAGACCAGGGATCCCAGGCTCCCCCCAGGGCTAGAAGAGCCCGCAGAGATTACTGATCACTTGCATGACGTTATGAACATTGCATTCTCCTGTATTGCATGATATGGCCTACAGTTCAAGTTCAATACCCTCCTTTTCTTTTGTGTGTTCGTTATATTTTGTTGCACTCTCTTTATTTTTCTTGCTGAAGACTGCCCGATACGGCCTCATACCGGCCCTGGTGACACAATGACACTCGCTGTATCGCTAATACACTGTCAGTTTACGCCCGGACCGGTGACACGAAACTTCCAGTCTAAGATTCCTCCCTGAGAGTTTTGCGCAGCTGACCCCTCCCCTACTACAACTCCCGTGATGCATCGCAACAGGAAGCCTCAGCCCACGGACAGGAAGCAGTCCTCATGGATCGTCGTCCGGCTCACGCTGTGAACCTGATGGGACACTTACCCGCTCTCTTCTCGGCCCGTCACAAGCCTGGAGCATCAAGATCGGGCACGTTACACCCTCCGGATGGCCCACTTCCACGGCCGCTGTTGCCCCCTGTTTGCTCCTCAGCCTGAGCACACGCACCCCCGACGGACAGTGGCATATCAGCCAGTCGCGAGAAGGACCCCCATGCTCGCATCTTGGTACAACCAGGACACGATATGCGGACCGAACACCGGCAAGCCCCATACCACACAGGAGGCAGGGATGCCTTGGGACTGTTTTGCTAGCCCTTTGAAGTACTGCTCCTGATCGGCTCTCCCCAACCCAGATGGATCACGTCACAAGGCATGAACACTGGGGCGCAAACGGGACTGGAGTTGCCCCACGCATACCCCTCCTGCTGTCTGAAAACACCACCGAGGAAGGATACGTAAGATTGTGACTCGGGGTATAAGGCCGGTGGGTAATGAAACTTGATGCTATGGGAATATGCAGGATCATCCCCCCTTTTCAGGATGGGGTTGGCCTGTGCAAGGATTTAAGTATTATGTGTTTTGGAGCCATGCATCCCCCATCTCACGTAGTTCCCATACCCCTGGCCTGGGGCGTGACCTGACGGACCTCTGAGGACGCGAGGGGTGATGCATTACTCAATAGTTTAACAGTTTTATTGGTTATTGGTTATGCACTTGGGCTATAACGTTAGGGCAGGAGTGCAGTACATTGCTATGTCATGCCGAGCGCCGGCGAAATATGCCAGACACACCAAGCCCACTCACACACACTGGCCTAGTGTGCCGGTCACCTGTCATCAGGTCTTACTGCCACCAATTGCTGGGGAGGGAGGCATGATAGTCTATTACCAAAGCCCCCCCACCCCCCCGACTGGCCCGGGTTGCTCCCGCCCAGTTGGAGACGGATCATCACCTTGGGCTGTTCCCTCCCCCTCCCCCATAGGGAGTTTTTCGAGCCATACCTCTCCTTACAGCTACACCATCTAACGGTTCGTTTCGAGGTGGCACTCCATTACAGTTTCCCCTCTTAGTGTTTCTGCTTTTGGGCGGAGCTCCGGCTGAACCCCACACGGTTGCTCGAAGCGGCGACTACACGCTATACAGTGTGCGGGAACCCTTTGGGCGCCGTACTGCTCCGATTTGTAAATAACCCTCTCAGGTGCTGGGACGTGGTCCCGTTACCTCATCGGTATACTTTGTCTCTAGGTTGACTTTAGATATTTTTTGGCTATAACACACTTGTTGGGCCCCCCCCCCTTTTTTTTTTTTTTTTTTGGTGTCGTCCTCCCAGTCCCGATTCCCCGCCCCGCCTCCCACACCCTCTCCGCTCCATTTACCATGATTGACGGATCAACTCCACACATGCCCACCCCCCCTCAGACGCACAAGCCTCCAGTACTCAAACTGCTCTCACTTAATACCCGGGGTCTGAATACCCCGGAAAAACGCTCACGTCTTCTGTATACGCTTCACAGGGACAAACCACATATTGTATTCCTTCAGGAGACCCACTTCCGCACCGACTCCGTTCCCAAGCTTCAGGACCGATACTTCCCTGAGGTGCACCATGCCACCAACGATGAGGCTAAATCAAAGGGGGTCTCGATCCTGTTCGCCAGACAATGCCCGTTCCAAGTCTCTGATATCCAAAAAGATAGGTCAGGCAGATTTCTTTTCATCAAAGGCACACTATATGGCAGGATGTACACATTAGCAAATGTCTATGCTCCTAACTCCAAACAAGTCTCTTTCTTTCGTGATACGCTTTATCAATTGACTGCATTTAAGAGTGGCACGCTGATAGTGGGAGGGGACTTCAATGTCCCCCTCTCGCCCTCGGACACGTCTAATGGGTCGACTTGCCTGTCTTATAGAGCGCTGCGTGCCATTAAAACGCAGCTCAGTACACTCACTCTACACGACACGTGGCGCACACTCAACCCAAGGATGAAGGACTACACTCTTTTCCCCCTTACACGACCAATATTCCAGGATAGACCATTTTTTTCTTTCACAACCCGATCTTACATTCCTATCAGGGGCAACGATAGAACCCATGACATTGTCGGATCACCACCCCATTACCATGTCACTGATCCTACCCGACCATTGCGCTAGGTCCCCGATATGGAGAATGGCCAATTCCCTACTACTCGACCCGGAGAATTTCCGATTGCTATCGGAACGGCTCTCCCAATACTTTGTCGAATGACACCGCCGACACCTCACCAGTCACCCTATGGTCGGCGCATAAATGCGTCATCAGGGGAGAAATGATTACACTAATGGCCAGACGCAATAAGCTCAGAAAGGCCAGGATGAATGAACTGTCCGACCGCATAAAACGTCTCGAATGCCCACAAACTCACCCTAGCGACCCAAACATACTCCGACCTCCTGACAGCTAGGGAAGAACTGCTAGACGAACTCCACACAGCCTTGAAGCGCAAATTCGCCTTTACTCACAAATTATTCTATGAGGCCATCAGAACTAGTGTCCCCACTTGAAAATTTCAGGGTGGGTCTTAAACCGCAAGGGGTCTGGCCTTGACAGGAAGGGGTGGGTCATATTTAAATTAGGGGGTGCACAAGTTAGTCAGGGCTAGGGCAGCACAAAGCCTAAATACACCCCTGCCCACAGCGCAGCCCAGCTGAAACAGAGACCCCAATCAAACACTGAAATTGGAATCAGTCACCTACATTCTGATTGGAAGTAACCCGGGGCTACAGATGCTTTGCTGGTACTTTTTGTTTTGTGTTTCCGGTGACAAACTGCCTGCTGTAGCTAGGAATATTTATCTGCAGAGCACTGGATTGGTGAAAAATCCTTTGGCGGGAAACATCTAGCCAATGAGTGTAACCTTTTACTTATATCCTCTCCTGTCACTGGGTGGAGTCAACATTTACCTCAGGTCTGTCAGCTGGACTCACCTCTGTAAAAAATGTAGGATGGCGTTAAGATATTCAGAGTTATAATCTAAAACCAAACTAAATGGACAATAAATTAATAAACCAATGAATAAATCGATAGTCCAATTAATAGTCCAAAAGTGAAATGGATGGTGGTCAGGCACTAGCAGAAGCAGGCTCTGAAATGCATATTGAGAAAAAAGAAAAAGGTCTGCCAGACAAAGTGCACTAATACTGAAAGTTTATTAAAAATATAATAGACACTCAGCCAAATGGCTACTCACAAAGGATGAGCGGTAAGGGAGCATGTAGATATCAGTGTGGTCCGGTGTCACTTAGTAGTCCCGATGTGTATGGCAACAATCGCTAGTTCACTAAAAGGTCCTCGGCATACAGGGGAGCTGATGATGGTATAGATGTAATCCCAGATCCATCTGATGAAACAGCGGATGCTGAGAAATGTATCATCCCATTGGCCCGTTCTGTCCGAGACGTCACTTCCGGGTTGACGACACAGCGTCGCGCTCCATGCTGAGGAGCAGCACTTCCCGTCCTCGTCCTTACTAGTGGTCTCTCCCTGCGATTACATCTATACCATCATCAGCTCCCCTGTATGTCGAGGACCTTCTAGTGAACTAGTGACTGTTGCCATACTCGTCGGTACTACTGAGTGACACCAGACCACACTGATATCTACATGCTCCCTTACTGCTTATCCTTTGTGAGTACCCATTTGGCTGAGTGTCTATTATATTTTTAATAAATGTAGCGCCTGTGTACTTTATGGTACTGGTGCTAGTTAAATTTAAGGGTAGATCAGAGTGTAGTTAAACTCTGATCCAGATTGTTAAGTGCAAAACAGGGTCTCTGTCTCAGCTGGGCTGTGAGCTATTCTGTTGCGCTGGGTGTTCTTCTAGCCCCGTTGCTGCAGGTGGCAGCAGTGGAGTCAAGGCTTGGGTGCTCATTCCCAGCAGCCAATCAGGAGTGTTTGACCTTGCTGTGCATGCTGGGGAGGGGTATTTATGAGGCAGACGCCATTGGCTCTGGGTCTTCTTCTTCGAGTGTTGCACCCACCTTTAGGGTGGCCACATCCCGGCATTATGGCCTACCTGGCTGGGGCGTGCATGCCATGTGGTGTTCCTGGTTCCGGCACCATGTTGGCCCGAAGCATCTGAACAGCAACAGGGACCCAGTGGATCCCAAGCTGTACTGCTGTTCGGTGGGGAGTCTGTCTGAGGAGCAACATTGAGAGGCTGGCGATCCAAAAGAGCCTCAACAAACCACCGGGGATCAAGGTAGCCGGACACTGAGGGATTGAAAACCTGTAAGTCGGTACCTAGGCGACAAGTTGAAAGAGATCCAGGCGTAACTCATCTAAGGAGGGATATCTCCGTGATTACAATCCAGGGAGGGCCTGTGGCAGAGACTTTTCCTCAAGTTCAAGTTCACCAAGGAGAGTCTGTGGCAGAGACTTTTCCTCAAGTTCAAGTAACCAAGGAGGGTCTGTGGCAGAGACTTTTCCTACAATTGTCCGAGTGATACTCCAACTGCCAGGTCAGTGAGAGAGGCCTGTCCGGGTACACTAAACCCACTCAGGCAGGAGTGGCGCAGAGAAGTGTTACGCTTGGGAGCAGGACGGTTTCCCTATCATCACGCAAATCTGCTGTTTTCTCCCCTTCTTCAACTTTACTTTCCTCACCACAACTTTATTGTTTTTACCCAGGTGGGTAATAAAGAGCACAGCAAAGAACACCTGTTGCGGACATTGCTTTACTTCTACTCAATGCAATACGCATCATTCACCCCTAGGAATTCGGGGGAGCCATGAGGTAAATGTGCCACCCAAACTACCAGCAGCTCTTTCAGGGGTAATTCTACATAAACTTTCAGTATTACTGCACTTAGTCTGGCGCACCTTTTTCTTTTTTTTTCTCTGGACTCACCTCTAGACTATCCTCAGCCTTCCTTCTGGATCTTTTGACCTGCTCTCCCACCTTGCCTCTCCTTTATTACCCCTCGTTGCGGTCCCTCTTTATGTGGGTAATGTCGTCCACTTTGTGGGTGGACAGTGGTTGGTACGCTGTTACTTGTTTTATATAAGATATTACTGCTTAATGTGGCAGGCGCAGCACTATGAAGTGCCTCATGCGCTGTGGCATTAGAAGAATTGTGATATCTCTGACTTTTCAGTCCAACAAGACTGTCTATTACTCTGAAATTCCTCTATTGCCATTCTATGGAAGCAGTAGGTTTAAAGAGCACACCAAATGCTTAAAATAACTTCTTTATTAACTTCTTCATATATAATGCTGCTGCTTTGCAGCAGACAGTCCATGTACAAAAACACGTGATGAATAAGTATAACAGAAAATGGTGGTTCAAATATTCAATCTTGTCATTTAACATAAGATGATAGATAAGAAATATATCTATCATCTTATGTTAAATGACAAGATTGAATATTTGAACCACCATTTTCTGTTATACTTCAGTATTTATACTCTCTCTCTCTCTCTCTCTAAGTTATTAAAGCATTCTCTGATTTCTCTGAAAGGTATAACTGTGGTTATAACTTGGTTTGCAGGGTTGCTTTTGCAGGGTTAGCTTAGTTGGGTTTGGTTTGTTTGAAGGCATGATTTGATATGGTTCGGTATGAAGGTATGATGAGTGGTAGAACTACAAGTGAACACACAGCTAGATCAGTATTCAGTTCTAATCACACTATTTACAATAAGAACACATATATAACTGTGTACCATACCTAATTTACCCTGTTGCTTCCATAAAACTGCTCTGCTGTCTGCATGTGGAAAGAATTTGCAGACCATGTGCTGGAAACTTCCTGACAGCATAGAATGCAAAGCTGGCTGTGATTGGTCAAAACTCTGCTCAATGTGAGATTGGCTGTGATTGGGCCAAGGCTTATGATGAGTCACAAAAGCTTAACTCTATGCTTTCTGGCATGAATTTTACTGTGAATTGCCTACCTACTGCTGCCATACAAACAAATGACTCTTAAAGGCATATTTTTTTCTTTTGCTTCTGTGAACACAACATACAACTGTTATACAACATCCAAGCATAAAATCACAGTGAATAACTCTGCCTTTGTTTTTCACATATAAACATGTGCACTACATTAGGTTCTTAGCATGTTTAGATGTATATACATGTAGGTTATATTAGCTACCTAGGACAGGTTCTAGCTGGCCAGCTACACTCCCACCAAAATTATCTATAATTCTTGTTCCCTGTAGTAGGATGTGAACATGAATTTGGGGAATTTTCAGGTTCTCAACTTTCCAAGTGTTTTTTATCACTCTCAAGTAGAACAACTAACTTCTGTATAGGACGTTCCAACTTGAGTGGAGTAGTGAGACGTTTCCCTTTTTGTCAAGTTTTGAGTCTCCTACGTTTTTGACTGTATTCCATTTTGAACATCTGGCTAGTCTTTCAAGTATATCATCTTGACATTTGGCAGCAGTGCTTAATGTTTGTACAACCTTTACTTCTGGATCACCCATAGACCATTCTGTGTAACCTTCACTGGGTATGATCTCCTTTTCCCAAAGGAACTCTGGACCGGTGAACCAATTAGAATTTTTCAATTCTGATACATTCAGACCTCTTGAAGCATGATCTGCCGGGTTATGCTTTGTATCAATGTGATGCCAATGTTCCGGAATTGTCATTTCCAGAATTTTCTGAACTCTGTTGGCGACAAAGACATGGAATCTTCGAGCTTCGTTGTTTATGTATCCTAGGACAACTTGTGACTCTGTCCAAAAATATTCTTCATCTATTTTTAACTCTAATTCTTCTCTTGGAAACTTGCTTAATGATGCTGAAATAACAGCTGCTGTCAGTTCAAGTCTTGGTATTGTCTGAATACTGGTAGGTGCAACTCTGGTCTTTCCCATAACCAGGGCACAATGTATTTTTCCTTCTCCTATCACTCTGATGTAGGAGCACTGCCCATAGCCATAACTACTGGCGTCTGAAAAGTGATGAAGTTCTATTTTCTTGTACTCTCCAAAATCATGAGGTACAAAACATCTGGGTATCCAAACTTCTTTCACATTTTGCAAGTCTCTTATCCAAGTCTCCCACCTTGGCCTCAAATCTTCAGGTATGGGTTCAACCCATCCCAACTTCCGTCTGCATAATTCTTTGTAGTAGTTCTTTTGCTTTGAGGATTACTGGGGCCAAGAATCCCAGTGGATCATATATAGAAGCCACTGCAGAGAGAATGGTACGTCTGGTTGCAACTTTCTCTTCAAAGGATACTTCAAAGAAGAACTCGTCGTTCTCTACATTCCATCCCAAACCAAGTACATTCTGAACTGGAAGATGATCATAATTGAGATTTACATTCTTCATTGTTGATGCACGTTCAGAGTCACTGATGGATTCCAGTACCTCTCTGTTGTTTGAGATGAATTTGTGAAGGGCGCAGGTTTCCTCTTGCGCATAATTCTTGGCTTTCCTTTACTAATTTGATTGCAGATTCTGTGGACTCTAGACTTTTAAGACCATCATCTATGTTTTTTCTAAGTTTTTCTTAAAAAATTTGTATAAGATGGAGGTAGATTTAATGTGAGGTTCAGAGGCGTCGTTAGACCCTGGCTAGGGGGGCTGGAGCCCCGAATGGGTCCCCGAAAAGCCCCGAGTCCCAGGCATTGAAGACTCCATTATTAGCCCCGAGTGGCGAGCGCCGGGACGATCTGATCCCGACCCTTGCCAAATGTGGTCGAGTCCTGCCGAATCTACGAGTTCCCACACTCTGGAAAACTTCCGCACTGTCCTAGCTTTGCAACAGCACGGACAGTTCATGGCCGAATCTACGGAGGTGTGCTGTACCCGGCCCGCCCCTCAGGAAACACCTATCAGGATGAAACATGTGCCTGGGCAGTGTTGCTAAACTTCAGTAAGAAGAAGCTGTCGGGGCAGGGCGGGGCGGGATGGACGGACAGGCTGGCTGCACCTGTGAGTGTTCATTTCCCCACAAGACAAGCCAGCACACTCCCCCTTTTTGCAAAGACTGGACAGGAGAGAGATATTGATTTGCTCATCCTCCTCCCGCCCCTCTCCTCTGTGTCTGCCCCACCCACACTCCAAACCATGGCTAGTACTGTGCACGAGAAAGTGGTGCTGTGGGCGGGAAAATGTAAGCAATGGAGGAGACAGATCCACCTGAGTATATGATTGCTATAGCCACTGTCGGAGACTGCAGAGACCAGCCTTGGGGTAAGTGAGTTTTACAATACTACTGGCCTCTCCCCAGGGAGTGAATTTATGGGAGGGGTGGAAGGCTGCAGTCTCCTCATGCTGTGTAGAGGACTGGTGACAGCCCACTATGCTGGGACCTGTAGTACACTAGACTAGAGGGGACTGAAGAATGCATTCCCACTATGCTGGGACTTGTAGTGCCCTCTGTGGGGGGACTGAGGAATCTTCAGTACCCTCTAGTCTAGTGCACTACAGGTCCCAGCATAGTGGGAATGCATTCTTCAGTCCCATGTAGACTAGGGCACTACAAGTCCCAGCATAGTGGGAATGCATTCTCCAGTCCCCTCTAGTCTAGTGTACTACAAGTCCCAGCATAGTGGGAATGCATTCTCCAGTCCCCTCTAGTCTAGTGCACTACAGGTCCCAGCATAGTGGGAATGCATTCTCCAGTCCCCTCTAGTCTAGTGCACTACAGGTCCCAGCATAGTGGGAATGCATTATTCAGTCCCCTCTAGTCTAGTCTGCACTACAAGTCCCAGCATAGTGGGAATGCATTCTCCAGTCCCCTCTAGTCTAGAGTACTACAGGTCCCAGCATAGTGGGAATGATGCATTCTTCAGTCCCCTCTAGTCTAGTGCACTACAGGTCCCAGCATAGTGGGAATGCATTCTTCAGTCCCATGTAGACTAGGGCACTACAAGTCCCAGCATAGTGGGAATGCATTCTCCAGTTCCCTCTAGTCTAGTGTACTACAGGTCTCAGCATAGTGGGAATGCATTCTTCAGTCCCCTAGTAGTCTAGGGCACTACAGGTCCCAGCATAGCAGGCTGCTCTGACAGAACAGAAGGAGCTTGAGAAGATGATTGTCGCCGCTCTGTGTGATCCAGGGGCACTGCTAGGCTACACTTAGTGGGCACTGGTAGGCTGCATTTGAGGCATTGGTCTCTTGTATCATGTCTGCAGTCTCTGAATATCTCTTGTAAGGTGAATGAATGAGGAAAGTTTGTGATAATGGTTTGAGTGAATGAGTAAGCTATGTCTGCTGTATGTCTGGGGGCTCTTTCTAACAGCTCTCTCTGTGTCTGTTAGAGAGACCCCCCCCCTCCAATTCCAATTTGAGCACTCTCTTCCTGTATGTTGTTTATTGTTAAGGGATCATAGGAGGATCCCAGGGTATCAAAGACTCCTCAGGGCAGAATCTCTGTGTTTAATTTGTTGCCATAGAAACATTTATAAAGGGGAGGAGTTAGTATAATGAACACACCCATGCAAGGGCGCCAGAAATATTTTTGCGCCTGTGACCCTATAATGGATGCTGCAGACTCCAGAAGGCGGGAATTATTACAATGTGGCCGCCGAGCCACATTGGCGCTCAGCCCAAACCCCCCCCCCCCCCCCCCCCGCTTCTGGCCTTCGACCTTGGGCTGAAGCCCCTGGTCTTTTTGCCATCTAGCAACGCCCCTGGTGAGGTTTGAAGGAAGTCCTCTAACTCTCAGTCCTTTAACCTTTTGACTGTTCACTAATGTGTCTCTCCCCGTCATTGTGGTGAGCTTGAGCTTCACTGGTTCTGTAGCCACTTGTAATTTCTTGCAGATTTCTTGATCAATGAAGGTGACGTCGCTTTGGGCATCCAGTAGTGCATAGGCGTATACCTTCTTGTTCCTCCTTTTAGGATTTGAAATGCACACTGGTACAACCATTGATGTGCCGTTGCTTTTTCCTTCCCTTATTCTGCAAGAGAATACTGACACTTTCTTTTCTTCCTCAGCATCTTTAGGTATTGAGGATTCATCCTTCTTTGGATGTTCTTCATGTAGTGGCATAGGATGGCGTCCTTTGCAGACGCTGCATGTAGCCTTTTTCTTACACTCCTTAGTAACATGGCCTTTTCTTAAGCATCCAAAACACAGTTGGTTATCAAGTACAAATTTTTTCTTTTCATTTGAGGACTTCTCTTTCAATTGTTGGCACTTGTGTATGGAGTGGTTCTCTCCACAGAACATACACTTAAAGGTACAGTGCCTGCCGCCGAGAATGTGTTTATAGCACGACAGCATCGCGCTGATTCTCGGCGACAGGCTGCCGACATCTCGCACTCGCTGGAATAGTAAAAGCACATTCCAGCGAGTGCGTCATAGAAGCGACGGGGATCCGACGTGGATTCCCGCCAATTCTACACGTGGGCGGAGTTTGTTATGAATCCTGAGAAGGAAGTCCCCGCCGGATTTTAAATAAAAATCCGGCATGGGTTCCCCCCTCAGGAGCATAACAGACCCTTAGGTCTGGTATGGGTTGTAAGGAAACCCCCCCCTACGCCGAAAAAACGGCGTGGGGGTCCCCCCACAATCCATACCAGACCCGTATCCAAAGCACGCCGGCCGGCCGGCCGGTCAGGAGGGGAGTGGGGGGCGAGCGAGCGCCCCCCCCCCCCTCCTGAGCCGTACCGGGCAGCATGCCCTCAACATGGGGGGGTCAGGTGCTCTGGGGCAGGGGGCGCACTGCGGCCCCCCACCCCAGAGCACCCTGTCCCCATGTTGATGAGGACAGGGCCCCTTCCCGACAACCCTGGCCGTTGGTTGTCGGGGTATGCGGGCGGGAGGCTTATCGGAATCTGGAAGCCCCCTTTAATTTAGCACGTGGTACCTACCGGAGCATGATGGGACTGCGACGTCACAAGACAGGCCTATATAACTCGCTGCGAGCCGCGCGCCAGCCATAACAGCGGAAGGAAGCGTCACGTCAACATCTGGAGAAGAGAAGAAGAAGAAGAAGACGTCACAGAAGAGGGGACACGCCGCCGCCAGTATTTGAGCTAACACGAAGATAGCGGCGGCGAGTCCTGAAGAAGAAGAAGACCCCCGGAGAGCGGAGAAGACCCCCGGAGAGCCGGAGAAGACCCCCCGCCGCCGAAGATGTCGAAGGAAGCCCGCCGGGTGGTGGGCGCTTTTATCAAAGCGCCCACCCCGGTGGCGGAAGAGAACCAGATGGCGGTGAAGAACAGCGGCACCCACCCCCCGCAGAAGCCCGCCGGAGGGGGGCGCTTTTATAAAAGCGATCATACACACCCCCCCCCCGGCGGCCAACTAATAAAATATTTCAATACACTGTGTGGTTTATTTGTGTTTACACTTTTCTTGCAGGTGAATAGGTAGGGGTACAATGTACCCCATACTCATTCACTCAGGGTGGGGGGCCGGTATCTGGGGGCCCCCTTATTAAAGGGGGCTTCCAGATTCCGATAAGCCTCCCGCCCGCATACCCCGACAAGCAACGGCCAGGGTTGTCGGGAAGGGGCCCTGTCCTCATCAACATGGGGACAGGGTGCTCTGGGGTGGGGGGCCGCAGTGCGCCCCCTGCCCCAGAGCACCTGACCCCCCCCATGTTGAGGGCATGCTGCCCGGTACGGCTCAGGAGGGGGGGGGGCGCTCGCTCGCCCCCCACTCCCCTCCTGACCGGCCGGCCGGCGTGCTTTGGATACGGGTCTGGTATGGATTGTGGGGGGACCCCCACGCCGTTTTTTCGGCGTAGGGGGTCTCCTTACAACCCATACCAGACCTAAGGGCCCGTTATGCTCCTGAGGGGGGAACCCATGCCGGATTTTTATTTAAAATCCGGCGGGGACTTCCTTCTCAGGATTCATAACAAACTCCGCCCATGTGTAGAATTGGCGGGAATCCGCGTCTGATCCCCGTCGCTTCTATGACGGCTTTGTCTCCATCGCGGCAAGCCAGCTCGGCGCTGGCTCCCGCGATGGGGCTCGCAAGTGCTCAATCTCGCCGAGAAAGGGAGCGAGATTGACACAATATCGCGGTCAACCACTGTAGTCTGAGGATTTGTCGGTTCTGACTCTTTACTGAACCCAGTATTGACTTTAAGCTTGCTTTCACAGGTATCTAGACCTTTAGCTGCTGTAATGATTGCAAAGCAAGTTGCTCTTGCACGTTTTGTATCTCTCGCATGCCTTTCTTATAAGGATTTTAAGGCGTAAGATGCTGTTACTGGATTACATGCTATTCGTGCTTCCCTATTAACGAACTCAGAGAACTTTTCAAAACTTGGGAAGTCCTTATTTAGATCTAACTGTTCAGTCGCATAGCGATTCCATCTAGAAGCCACTTCTTCAGGTAGCTTGGCTAGCATCCTGTGATTTTCTAGATAGTCGTTCAGTACTTCTAGTTCTCGTACATGTGGGATGGCATTGCTGCATGCTTGCAGGAAATCACCATACTCTTGGAGTTTGAAGTGTTCCTTGGGACCTATTTTAGGCCAGTTATTCAATTTCTCCCTAAAGGCTCTTTGTACTAAGAAAGGATGACCAAATCTTGCATTTAACTTTTCCCAGGCTTGCTTATAGGCTTCTTCGTCTGTTCTATAGAAGTTGCTGATGATCATTTCAAAACTTGCCTTCCACTCTATGAACTTCAGTATGTCTCCTGAAAATACAGTAGGTTCTGGAATGGGAAGTCTTGCTGGGATTGTTCTCTGCCGTCCTGCTGGGATAATAGTCGCAACATTCTCCTGATCATTGTAGTGACATCTAGGAGTAAAATTATCCTGTTTTATTTTTTCACTTAGTTATAAATTAAGTGAGTCTCTCTTTTCGTCTTTCTGAGCAGGGATGAAATGGCAATGACTTTTTCCTTCACTACATACTGGAGGTTTCCTTTCATTCTCCTGGATGTATGGAGGTGAGTAGGAGTCTGCTTCATCACTTAGTACAGATTTGGACCTATGACTACCATTCATGTCCTCTTCGTGTACTCTTATGCCGCGTACACACGATCACTTTATGTGATGAAAAAAAATGACGTTTTTAAAAACGTCAATTTCATTGACCGTGTGTTGGGGAAAACGTTGTTTTATGTCTTGTAAAAAACGACAAAAAAAAAATTGAAGCATGCTTCAATTTTATGTGTCGTTTTTCAAAACGTCGTTTTTTTGTCACTGTGTGTAGCAAAAAACGTCATTTAAAACGACGTTTTTCAACCCGCGCATGCCCAGAAGCTAGTTATGAAGCGAGCTTCAATGGAAAAGAGTGGTGAACGTAACCTCGCTTTTTGTGAAAAAACGATGGTGTGTAGGCAATATCGTCTTTGAAAAGTGAAGTTTCAAAAACGCAGTTTTTTACTTCACAGAAAACGTCGTTTTTTTTCATCACATAAAGTGATCGTGGGTACGCGGCATTAGTCTGGCTTCTATAATCTTAACTTCTTTCAGTATTTCCTGACTTTCCATTTGAGCTTTCATTTGATGGCGCTGTGCCTCCATTTGATGGCGCTGTGCCTCAATGGCAGATTCCATCTCGATTTCTGCTTTTTTGACAGCAAGTTGTTCAGCAAGTTCCTTTCTTTTGGCTAGAGTACTTGAGGACTCTGATGTGTGACTGGCACTTCTGCTAGTGAAGGAAGTCCCTCTTGAGATTGTGGTTCCCCCTAAGGACCTAGCATAGTCTCTTGTGAAGAGCTCGTTCATTCTCTTTCTCGCCTTAACTTCATCATAGTTGGCTTCAGATGATAATTCTGTCATGAGCTTTACTAAATCTTTAGTGACTGCAGTACATGTGTCCATGTTCCTCACAACATCCTGGGTAGGTGTCGTGGATGACCGCAGATTGACATACACTGCCATAAGCTCTGATTCACACTCTTCTATCGTCTCTACCAGATCACTCAAGTTTTCTTTTATACTAACTTGCTTTAGCTTTCTACGAGCATCTTTAATGTATACTTTCCACTTATCATATATTCTGGTGAACCTTTTTCCTTTTAATGCTGCTTCTTGCTCCAAATTTTCCTGCATTTGTGGGGTCGGTTTTCTGATACGTTCTGAGCGTCTTAGCTCACTTGTTTGGGGCAAGGCTAATGCTGCATCAGACTCTTCTACCTCAGACAGGTTCACTTGCTCTTCACCCTCTATCCTATCTATCTTTGTATCCTCTAACAGTGCCATGGTAATACTAGACTTAGACATTTTACTTTAAATGCTATAACAATAAATGCAGGCAATAATTTTTTTTTTTTTCTCAAACAAAGGTTTTTATTGAACCAAAATATCAATACAAGCAATGAGCTCCAGAGCAGTAATATATCATCAGGAGAGTGTGGCGCAGCACACCCAAAATCAGGAAAACAAGAAAAGACAAGAAAAGATCAAGAAAAGAAAAAAACTTTATATACAAATGTGCTCCCCCAACTCGCCCTCCCAGCATCTCATGTACAGTAACTCAAGCACAAGCCTCCACCCCCCTACACCTAACTGTGGCGCCCCACATATTCGGCATCCTGTATAGTATTATAGCCACTCCCAACCCATGACCCTAGAATAGACGATCATACACCAGATCTATCAGGGCCAAACCCGGGACATCGAGCCAAGGGGCCCATGCTTTTTCAAATTTAGAATCAGTGCCTCTATGTTGAAATATGACTTTTTCCAACCGTAATGTGACCCCCATCTGTTTGATCCATTCGTGCACTGTGGGGGGTTCAGTGTCCTTCCAGTGCCTCAGTATCATCAGACGGGCCTGAAATAGGGCTGTACAGATAGCCTGTCTAGAACCATTCTCCACCGTCAAGGTGTCGCATATTCCCAGCAAGCAGGTCTTGGGGTCTAGCAGTATCTGCACCTGAAAAGCCCCGTTAAGGGTATCAATGACCTTCGTCCAATAGAGATGCAGTTTCGGGCATCTCCATAGTAGGTGGATAAGATCACCATGATCTCTGCAGCACCTAACGCAGGTGGGGTCGACCCCCAGCCCCATTCGTGCCAGTCTAGCCGGTGTGTAGTGTACTCTCAGAAGAATGTATAGTTGCGACAGTCTGTGTGCTACGTTCAGGGAGCACACAAGAATTGCCTGCAATGCCTCCTCCCATTGTCCCTCCTCAAATGCTCCCACATCTTGTTCCCACCGGGTCATTGCCCTCAAAGGGGTATCCGGTATGAAGAGATTCTGAAGCATAGAGTAACAACTTGATATAAAGCCCTTGTACGTTTCAACCTCAAATAAATAGTTGAAGACAGACGCCGGGTCCAGGGACCAGATATCTGCCTCTCCCTGAGCGTCTACTGCATGTTTAAGTTGAAGGTAATAAAAGTACATAATATTATATAATAAGATGCGCTAATATTAACTTATAGGTGTAAATCATACAAACAAACAAATCAGGGAGAAACAGTCTCCATATGTGTTAGAATTCATGTGATTAGTCCTTAATCAGGTGCACAGTGAAGGCAGCAGCACGGATTCCATAGAGGAAAGAAACATAACATAACATGAACGATGCCCTCCTTCACTAAGAGTGTGGATCCCAGTCCTTCAAACTGTGAATCAGGTGATCAGGCACTCGTATGCGGATGGATATGAAAAAAAGGAAAAAGAAAACCTCATTGCACAAACATCAGATAACAGGCGGATAATGCGATCCAAAAACATCAACAGATGCACTCACAAATCCCCGCTTAGTACAAGCATGAAACGCCACACAGTGTGCTGTCTCCTCAACTCGATCCGATAGACTCGGATTCGATCATAGGCTCCTCCCTACGCGTTACGTCACGGGCACGCGACTTATTCATGGGTTGCTATGGTGATTGAGGATAGCTTATGTTTAAATAGCCTCCTCGGTGTCAGCGTGTCATCGGAGTGAGCAACAGGGAAAAAAGGCAAACATCATTGGGGCTACAAACCTTACACATAGTAGGTTTTATGTGAGCGCAAAAGTTGATAAATGGATATACAAAATTTTAATACATATATCAAATAGAGATTAAAAAGATTAAAAACACTAATGATTTATATTTCAAATACCTAAATGCGCCCTCTAGTGGCTAGGTACTGAACTGAGCATACATAACCATATAGTATACTGAATAAATTGATTAAAAATTATATATATATAATAATAAAAATTAAATTGGTTGTTATTACATGTGTATCTGCACTGATAATAACAATAGGACCATCACTAAGACCCAAAGGAAGATAAAAAATCATAAAATTAAAAATTAAAAATTGCAAAGTCTAAAAATCAGAAATGAAACAATTAAGATCAAAATCTATATTCAGGCCATTGGGAGATGGAGTTTGCATCTCATGTATCCAGCGAGACTCAGACTTGCTCAGTTCCCTTATTTTGTGACTACCTCTCCAGTGTGGGCTATATTTGGCAATGGCCCAAAATTTCATTTCTCTGGGATTTTTATGATGACACACATCAAAATGTCGGGACACATTATGTTTGGGGAAGGCCTTCTGAATATTTTGGACATGCTCCCTGATACGCTTCCACATTGGTCGCTTAGTCCGTCCAATATACTGAAGCGAACAGGAGCACTCCAAGACATAAACTACCCCCTCAGTCCTACAGGTAATCAGGTCCTTTATGTCATATTCCTTTTTAGTAACCGTGGATATAAATTTAGAACATTTTTGTCCATTAAAATTGGTCTGTCTACACGCAAAACACCGTTTACACGGAAAGAAACCTTTTCCCTGGTAGAAGGTAAGTGAATTATTTCTCATTGGCGGGTCAGGGATGTTTTTCGCTACCAGATCCCTTAGGGTTGGAGCTCTTCTATATACCACCCTTGGGTAGCTAGGTAGAATTCCCTGTAGTTGCCTATCCGCTTTTAGTATTGGCCAATGCTTTTTTAGAATGGCTTCAAGTTGCTTATGTTGCGTGTTATAATTTAAAATAATTGGTAATTCAGTTTCCAGCCTGTTTTGTTTTACTTTATCTTGTACTAAGGAGGTGCGTGGGGTTTCATACACCTTAGTGATTTGTTCCTGAATGAAATCCTTATTGTAACCCTTATCAATAAATTTTGTTCCAATCATTTTTGCTTGATCCAAAAATACCTGCGGATCTGAGCAGTTTCTTCGGGTCCTTAACAATTGCCCCTTGGGTATGTTAATTAACCATGGGTCATGGTGACAGCTGTCTACAGGTATATAGCTGTTTCTCTGGACCGGCTTGAAGTAAGTTTTGGTTTTCAGCTGTTGATTTTCCATAGTGATCTCCAGATCAAGGAACTGAATGGTTGTGTTGCTAATAGTATAGGTAAGTTTAATATTTTTCTGATTACTATTTAGTTTTCCAAAAAATTGTGTTAGGGAGCTCTCATCACCTTTCCAGATGATGATACAGTCATCTATAAATCTTCTGTACAGTAGGAGCTGTTCAGGCATATTCTCATATATAGATGACTCCTCCCATTCTGACATGAAAACATTGGCAACACTTGGTGCATATTTGGCACCCATTCCGATGCCATTAAGTTGCCGGTAATACTCTGATTTGTACCAGAAATAATTGTGCTGTAGCCCATATGCCAAACATCTTAAGATAAAACGTTTCTGTTTGAAAATGAGATGACCAAAGTTATTTAGTGCCCATTTCGTTGCCCCAATAGCTTCCTGGTGGTTTATCACAGTATATAATGATGCCACATCGGCCGTGGCTAGTAGATAACCACAATCAGGTTCAATTGGAGTACTCTCAAGGATTTGTATCAAATGCTTCGTGTCCCTGAGGTACGCCTTTGTTTGGGGCACTAGTGGCTGTATATATTTATCCACATACTCCCCTAGACGCAAATTAATGGACTGGATACCATTTATAATGGGTCGTCCAGGGGGTTTGATAGGGTCCTTGTGGATCTTTGGAACTGTATAGATAATGGGTACTCTGCACACTTCAGGTATTAGGTATTTGGTTTCTCTTTTATTCAGTACACCTTTTTCTTTCCCTCTATGGATTAATTCAACTAGCTCCTCTTTGTATTCTCCTGTAGGATTGGCTTGTAATTTGATATAAGTGTTCGCATCCTCCAATTGTTTGGCCAACTCCTCATGGTAGTAGTCCTTGGATAGGACCACTATGGCCCCACCCTTATCGGCTGGTCTTATAATCACCTTTTTATTTTCTTCCAAAGACTTGATACCCTTATGTATGGCCATAGTATTTGGTGTTTTCTTCACTTTGAGATAATCCAAGTCCTTGAGGACCATTTTAGAAAACACTTCAATATGCTGATTATTTAATACTTGTGGATTGAACAATGATTTATTCCTTAGATAACTCTGTTCCACTCTTCCTGGCATATTGTGTTTTAACTGATCCCTAATTGGCTGTGTAAGCATGTACTTTTTGATATTTAATTTGCGTGTGAACTTTTTAATATCCACATATGTATCGAATTTATTCAAATTCCGCTTGGGGGCAAACTTGAGTCCCTTATCAAGTGTGATTAATTCAGTTGGACTCAGGAGTACCCCACTTAGGTTAATAATACCTTCTCCTATTGGACCTTTCTTCTTTTTGTGTCCCCCTCTGCATCCCCTCTTTGATTTGGACTTCGACAATACGTTGCTTCCCCTTGTCGTAAGGGAGGAGACCTCTCTCTCCGGCGATGGTCTAAAAAAGAAGAACGGGGATCCACATCCTCTCTATAGCTAGATAGTGGTTCATATTTATTTTGAGTCTGTATAGGGCTTCTTCTTCCATCTTGTTGATGGTATTCATTACTTGGTGGACCTCTTTGTTGATATGTATAAGTCGGATCCCTTGTATAAAGCTGGGCTTCATGGTAATCCCTTGGGTCCCCTCTATCTTGAGTGTAATGAGGGTCATGCTGATAACCTTGTGTATATCCCCCTTGTGGTCCATACTGGTTTTTTGGGGGGTTAGATGGTTTATGGTTCCCCTTTTTCTTCCAATTAGTGTTTTTTGGAGATTTGGACCGGGGTTTGCCATTATTTTTATTATTTTTCCACCATTGTTTCGGTGTTCTCGGCTCATTGTGTTCAAATATTGGTGGTCTAGGTGGTTCAGTGACATAATCTCTTGAATGTCTATTGTGATCATCCTCATACATTCTACCTGGTTCAGGTGTTCTGTGTCTTATCTCTCTTTCAGGTGAGATAATTCATACCTCCCTGTCAGGTGAGGATGATACTGAGCCACCTCCACCTTGTTTTAAATTCAGTTGCAATTTAAATGTTTGGTGAAGACGATAGTCATTACTGTCCCTAAAGTACTTCCTCCTTTTACGTTGCTTTATTTCAAGGTCCTTTTGCTCCAAGACCTTATTTAATTGGCTCGTGAGTGTTGCAAAGGGTGGGGTGTCTTTATGACTTTCCAAAGAAGTTTTGCATTCAGCTATTAGCTTATTAATATTAGCAATTTTCCTTTGTTTTCTTTTAATAAGGAAATGCAGAACTTCCAACCCTTTTTCGTTGAAGAATTGATACCATTCTTCAATAGAATCTTTATCCAGTAAACCATCATTGATAGGAATGTCCCATCTGAGTCTTCTAGGGACTATTCCTTCTTTGATGTATTGCTCATGTGTGGTGAGGTCCCACCAAACACTCACTTTTTTCTCCATCAGGTGCCCGAATTTCCTAAAGTTAGTATCCAGGTCACCCGTTTGAGAAATGGTTTTGGTGGTGAAAACTTCTTTCAAATCAATAGTACGATTTTCCATAAAATTAAAAATATCCATAATTGCTGCTAGTAGTGAGAATAGGTGATGTGGAATAAGAAAATTAAAAAGTGTACTACAGCGCTAATTAAATAATTAATCCTAGGAACACCAAATAAAAAGCCAAATAACACAGCTGCTATCCATGTGATACCAAATCAAACAGTGAGAAAAATATTATATAATAAGATGCGCTAATATTAACTTATAGGTGTAAATCATACAAACAAACAAATCAGGGAGAAACAGTCTCCATATGTGTTAGAATTCATGTGATTAGTCCTTAATCAGGTGCACAGTGAAGGCAGCAGCACGGATTCCATAGAGGAAAGAAACATAACATAACATGAACGATGCCCTCCTTCACTAAGAGTGTGGATCCCAGTCCTTCAAACTGTGAATCAGGTGATCAGGCACTCGTATGCGGATGGATATGAAAAAAAGGAAAAAGAAAACCTCATTGCACAAACATCAGATAACAGGCGGATAATGCGATCCAAAAACATCAACAGATGCACTCACGAATCCCCGCTTAGTACAAGCATGAAACGCCACTCAGTGTGCTGTCTCCTCAACTCGATCCGATAGACTCGGATTCGATCGTAGGCTCCTCCCTACGCGTTACGTCACGGGCACGCGACTTATTCATGGGTTGCTACGGTGATTGAGGATAGCTTATGTTTAAATAGCCTCCTCGGTGTCAGCGTGTCATCGGAGTGAGCAACAGGGAAAAAAGGCAAACATCATTGGGGCTACAAACCTTACACATAGTAGGTTTTATGTGAGCGCAAAAGTTGATATATGGATATACATATGTCCCCTTACGACAAGGGGAAGCAACGTATTGTCGAAGTCCAAATCAAAGAGGGGATGCAGAGGGGGACACAAAAAAAAAAAGAAAGGTCCAATAGGAGAAGGTATTATTAACCTAAGTGGGGTACTCCTGAGTCCAACTGAATTAATCACACTTGAAAAGGGACTCAAGTTTGCCCCCAAGCGGAATTTGAATAAATTCGATACATATGTGGATATTAAAAAGTTCACACGCAAATTAAATATCAAAAAGTACATGCTTACACAGCCAATTAGGGATCAGTTAAAACACAATATGCCAGGAAGAGTGGAACAGAGTTATCTAAGGAATAAATCATTGTTCAATCCACAAGTATTAAATAATCAGCATATTGAAGTGTTTTCTAAAATGGTCCTCAAGGACTTGGATTATCTCAAAGTGAAGAAAACACCAAATACTATGGCCATACATAAGGGTATCAAGTCTTTGGAAGAAAATAAAAAGGTGATTATAAGACCAGCCGATAAGGGTGGGGCCATAGTGGTCCTATCCAAGGACTACTACCATGAGGAGTTGGCCAAACAATTGGAGGATGCGAACACTTATATCAAATTACAAGCCAATCCTACAGGAGAATACAAAGAGGAGCTAGTTGAATTAATCCATAGAGGGAAAGAAAAAGGTGTACTGAATAAAAGAGAAACCAAATACCTAATACCTGAAGTGTGCAGAGTACCCATTATCTATACAGTTCCAAAGATCCACAAGGACCCTATCAAACCCCCTGGACGACCCATTATAAATGGTATCCAGTCCATTAATTCGCGTCTAGGGGAGTATGTGGATAAATATATACAGCCACTAGTGCCCCAAACAAAGGCGTACCTCAGGGACACAAAGCATTTGATACAAATCCTTGAGAGTACTCCAATTGAACCTGATTGTGGTTATCTACTAGCCACGGCCGATGTGGCATCATTATATACTGTGATAAACCACCAGGAAGCTATTGGGGCAACGAAATGGGCACTAAATAACTTTGGTCATCTCATATCCAAACAGAAACGTTTTATCTTAAGATGTTTGGCATATGGGCTACAGCACAATTATTTCTGGTACAAATCAGAGTATTACCGACAACTTAATGGCATCGGAATGGGTGCCAAATATGCACCAAGTGTTGCTAATGTTTTCATGTCAGAATGGGAGGAGTCATCTATATATGAGAATATGCCCGAACAGCTCCTACTGTACAGAAGATTTATAGATGACTGTATCATCATCTGGAAAGGTGATGAGAGCTCCCTAACACAATTTTTTGGAAAACTAAATAGTAATCAGAAAAATATTAAACTTACCTATACTATTAGCAACACAACCATTCAGTTCCTTGATCTGGAGATCACTATGGAAAATCAACAGCTGAAAACCAAAACTTACTTCAAGCCGGTCCAGAGAAACAGCTATACACCTGTAGACAGCTGTCACCATGACCCATGGTTAATTAACATACCCAAGGGGCAATTGTTAAGGATCCGAAGAAACTGCTCAGATCCGCAGGTATTTTTGGATCAAGCAAAAATGATTGGAACGAAATTTATTGATAAGGGTTACAATAAGGATTTCATTCAGGAACAAATCACTAAGGTGTATGAAACCCCACGCACCTCCTTAGTACAAGATAAAGTAAAACAAAACAGGCTGGAAACTGAATTACCAATTATTTTAAATTATAACACGCAACATAAGCAACTTGAAGCCATTCTAAAAAAGCATTGGCCAATACTAAAAGCGGATAGGCAACTACAGGGAATTCTACCTAGCTACCCAAGGGTGGTATATAGAAGAGCTCCAACCCTAAGGGATCTGGTAGCGAAAAACATCCCTGACCCGCCAATGAGAAATAATTCACTTACCTTCTACCAGGGAAAAGGTTTCTTTCCGTGTAAACGGTGTTTTGCGTGTAGACAGACCAATTTTAATGGACAAAAATGTTCTAAATTTATATCCACGGTTACTAAAAAGGAATATGACATAAAGGACCTGATTACCTGTAGGACTGAGGGGGTAGTTTATGTCTTGGAGTGCTCCTGTTCGCTTCAGTATATTGGACGGACTAAGCGACCAATGTGGAAGCGTATCAGGGAGCATGTCCAAAATATTCAGAAGGCCTTCCCCAAACATAATGTGTCCCGACATTTTGATGTGTGTCATCAAAAAAATCCCAGAGAAATGAAATTTTGGGCCATTGCCAAATATAACCCACACTGGAGAGGTAGTCACAAAATAAGGGAACTGAGCAAGTCTGAGTCTCGCTGGATACATGAGATGCAAACTCTATCTCCCAATGGCCTGAATATAGATTTTGATCTTAATTGTTTCATTTCTGATTTTTAGACTTTGCAATTTTTAATTTTTAATTTTATGATTTTTTATCTTCCTTTGGGTCTTAGTGATGGTCCTATTGTTATTATCAGTGCAGATACACATGTAATAACAACCAATTTATTTTTTATTATTATATATATATAATTTTTAATCAATTTATTCAGTATACTATATGGTTATGTATGCTCAGTTCAGTACCTAGCCACTAGAGGGCGCATTTAGGTATTTGAAATATAAATCATTAGTGTTTTTAATCTTTTTAATCTCTATTTGATATATGTATTAAAATTTTGTATATCCATGTATCAACTTTTGCGCTCACATAAAACCTACTATGTGTAAGGTTTGTAGCCCCAATGATGTTTGCCTTTTTTCCCTGTTGCTCACTCCGATGACACGCTGACACCGAGGAGGCTATTTAAACATAAGCTATCCTCAATCACCGTAGCAACCCATGAATAAGTCGCGTGCCCGTGACGTAACGCGTAGGGAGGAGCCTACGATCGAATCCGAGTCTATCGGATCGAGTTGAGGAGACAGCACACTGAGTGGCGTTTCATGCTTGTACTAAGCGGGGATTCGTGAGTGCATCTGTTGATGTTTTTGGATCGCATTATCCGCCTGTTATCTGATGTTTGTGCAATGAGGTTTTCTTTTTCCTTTTTTTCATATCCATCCGCATACGAGTGCCTGATCACCTGATTCACAGTTTGAAGGACTGGGATCCACACTCTTAGTGAAGGAGGGCATCGTTCATGTTATGTTATGTTTCTTTCCTCTATGGAATCCGTGCTGCTGCCTTCACTGTGCACCTGATTAAGGACTAATCACATGAATTCTAACACATATGGAGACTGTTTCTCCCTGATTTGTTTGTTTGTATGATTTACACCTATAAGTTAATATTAGCGCATCTTATTATATAATATTTTTCTCACTGTTTGATTTTGTATCACATGGATAGCAGCTGTGTTATTTGGCTTTTTATTTGGTGTTCCTAGGATTAATTATTTAATTAGCGCTGTAGTACACTTTTTAATAAAAGTACATAGAGGCCGGCAAACGGAAGTCTGCACTAAGCTCCTGGAATGGCCTAAGCCTACCATCCCTAATCACTTGGGTCATAAGGGCAATGCCGTATCGTTTCCATTTAGAGCCATAAGGTAGTTTAGCCAGTTCCCTGTAGTACTAATTATGCCAGATAGGACTGTATTTAGTGAATCCCGTCACCCCCTGTAGCATCCTAACCTTGTTCCATGTCTTCTGCATGAGTACATACGTGGGGAAAAGTTTGTTGGACTTAGTGTATCGTAGGGCCTCTAGGCCTTCCGCCACCTCCCCCCCAGTGGTGAAGCTGAGCAGCTGGACAGAGGAGTCCCGCAAATTCAGCTCCCGGTCCCGTTCGGGTCCCACAAGTCTTGCAATATGTTGCATTTGGGAGGCCAGATAGTAGATCCAGGGATTGGGCAATGGCAATCCGCCAGCGTCCTTCGGCCGCTGGAGTTGTTCAAGCTTAACTCTAGGGGGCTTAGCAAGCCATATAAGTGAACGGAAGACAGAGTTGATAATCCTGAATTTCTTTAGGGGGATGACCATCGTGGAGTTGTGAAGGACATATAGCAACTGTGGCATAAGGATCATCTTTATCAAGTTTACTCTGCCTACAGGGGACAGCTTGAGCCTACTCCACACCTTGACCCGGTCACGGCATCTGTTAATCAGGGGGGTGAGGTTAAGACTGACGTACTCCAGCAAGCAGGCAGTAACCTGGATACCAAGGTACCGAAATGACCTGGAGACAGGGATGCCTTGCACAGTCGCCGGGGACAGGGAGGGGTCCCGATCTAGTAACAGGAGGGAGGATTTCGTCCAATTAATATCTAACCCCGAGTATTCTCCAAATATCCGGACGACATTCATGGCCTCCGACAGCGAAGCTGAGGTATCGCCTAGGAGAAGCATGGTGTCGTCTGCATATAGCATGATCTTTTCATGTAAATCACCGTATTGGAATCCCCGGATCGAGGGGCTTGCTCTGATTATTGCAGCTAAGGGCTTTATGGCTAGGGCGAATAAAAGGGGGGACAGAGGGCACCCCTGCCGTGTGCCCCTGTGTAGGGTAAAGGTGTGTGATATCCTTCCCCCCCCTCCCGTATAGCTGCTATCGGGGACGAGTATAAGAGCTGTACCCATGCAATGAAGCTGTCGCCAAACCCGAATTTCCGCATCACCGCCCATAGGAACTCCCATTCGACACTATCAAATGCCTTATGGGCATCTAGGGACAATAAAGCTCTGTCTCCAACGTTATCAGCTCTGGACTGGATATTCAGAAAAAGTCGCCTCAGGTTTATTGCCGTCGACTTTTGGGGCATGAATCCAGATTGGTCGGAGAGAATTATGGTGGAGATGGCACTATTCAGTCTGACAGCTAGAACTTTGGCAAGGATCTTAACGTCATTTTGTAGTAATGAAATCGGTCTGTATGAACTTGGGTCAAGAGGGTCCTTATCTGGCTTCAGAATTAAAACTATATTGGCTCTAGACATAGATCGTGGTAGTGTACCGGTCCTTTTTGCCTCATTAAACACCCTCAAGAGGTGCGGGAGCATTGTTTCCCCATATTGCTTGTACACCTCCGCTGGGAGGCCGTCATCCCCGGGGGCCTTCGAGTTAGGAAACAAACTGGTCGCCGCCTGCAGTTCCCCCAGAGAGAGGGGAGCATCAAGCATCTTTCTGTTTGAGGCCGACAAAACTGGGAGCTGGACCCGGTCCAGGTAGTCAGCCAAGGAGTCAAGCGCGTACGCTTGGCGGGACTCATAGAGAGAGGAATAAAAACTCACAAGTTCAGACAGTACTTGATCTGGGGAACTAGTCAACCCACCGGCACGGTGCGCAATGCCCCAATGGAAGGGGACATCTGTTGAGAATGGGCAATAGTTGCCAGCATGCGACCAGTGTGCTCACCCTCCTCAAAGAATGCCGCCTTCTGAAAGAAGCGTTTCTTCTCTACCCCTGAGGTCGTGACTCGATACAGCGCGTCCTGCTCCGAGAGCCACGCCTCCCTGTTGGTATCAGATGGGTCATCAATAAAGGCGTCCTCCAACTTCCCGGCCATCAGTTCTATATCCTCCCTCTGAGCATTTGTCTGTCTTTTAATGGCCTGGATCTCTGTAATAAACAGGCCTCTGAGGACTGTCTTAAAGGCCTCCCAGGTCACTGCTATGTCCACCGATTCAGCATGAATACGCCAGAACTCCGAAATGCAGGATTCTATGTGTTCATGCGAAGGGAAGAGATTCAGCCAAAAGGCGTTCATCTTCCACAGGGGGCCTTGGCCCCCACAGAAGGGGGACGCACATCTAAGGAAGTTACCAATGGAGAGTGATCTGACACACTCCTCGGAGCATATTTCACCTCCACAATATATCGCTCAGCCGCATGTGAACAGAGACATAGGTCAATCCTAGACAAAGAGGAGTAACTCTTGGAGGAAAATTGTTTCACACCTGGGTTCCTGGCTCTCCACGGGTCTTCCCACCCCACTTCCTCCATGAATCTACCCAGGGCAGAACGGGTCACCTTCCTCCCCCCTCCCCCCTGCGGGTGTCTGTCCAACAGAGGGTCCGTGCAGCAGTTTAAGTTCCCAAAGGCATATAATGGCACCTCCGGAGACCGCACCTGGAACTCCACCAATGCCCTCAGGACCTGGTTGTTATACGGGGGTGGTATATACACAAAGGCAAGAATACATTTGAAAGCAAACAACCTAAATAGTAAAAACACATATCTACCATCAGCATCAATCTCAGAGCTCAGTTCCTCGTACTTGATCAAGCAATGTATCAGGACACTCACACCCCTAGAATATGAGGTGTGAGTGGAGTGGTAACTGTGACCCACCCACCGGTAGTTCAAACATGACACTGAGTCAGCTGTAAGATGGGTCTCTTGTAGGGCACATATGGGCGGCAGCCTGTTCCTCATCAAGGTCGAAACCATAGTGCGTTTAAGAGGGTCTTGCAGCCCCCTAACATTCCAGGAAAGTATCTTAACCGCTGCCATCAAGGGGGGTCAAACACACATCCGTCAGGGGGAAAACCACCACCCACAAACCCCCCCACCTCCCTCCTAGTGGCTGTGAATGCTTCAGTATATTGGGGTGTAAATAGGGACAGAACAGTCCGCTGGGCAAGAAAGAGAACCAGGAAACCACTCAGCAAGTAGTAGGAAATAACCGCTCTGGGGCAGTCCATCGCATAACAGCTGTAATCGCACAACAGTGCTTCGGCAGGACACATAGAACTCCCCTGCAGGGGACCAACCGCCTGTGCCGGCTGGACACCCTTCTGCATAGAAGCTCGTCGTCGTACCAACCTCTGGGGAGCCAACGGGCAGTCCCTCCACATCTGGGACAACCGGTCCCTCAAACCTTCAACTGGGCCATCGAATGTGGCCGTATAATCACTGGCCAACTTCACTAGGTGGAGTGGCATCATTAATCCCATTTCCGAACTCACAGTTTGTATAAAGAATCTGTCACGTACCTGGTGGAAGAGTCTGGTATGCAGAGGGAGGCCTCCCTTACACCTCTGACTCAAGGCCCCTGATAGAGAAGACAGGAGGCGCAGGAGTGCAGAGTCGCACGAGAGCCTGGCAAACTTGCTGGTAGACGAGCTGGACCGGAACCAGGAACAACAGGCTCAATTCAGCCGACTGGAACAGCTTGGACTGGAACCAGGACACACAGGGATCGCTCAGCAGACCGGACTGGAACTATTCAGCTGGACTGGAACTAGGAGCTCAGGCAGGTGCAGGCGGATGGACTGGAGCAGTAGACACACAAGTTCAAAGCAGGTGAACACTGGAGCAGGGTCAGATACAAGCAGGTTCGGCAACAGGCTGGCAGCAAAGTAGCAGGAGGAACAGGCAGGGACGTAGTCAACACAGGCCAAGGTCAGATGCAGGCAGATAAACAGGGTAGTCAGACTAAGCCAGGTAAAGTCAGCTGGAGCAGAGTGCAGGTAAACAGCAATCAGAGGTCTCAGGTAACGCTGTAGACCAGACAGCACTGATTCAAGGAAGTAAGGCAGTTTAAATAGCCTATTGGGGTGGGACAGAGGAACGACCATAGCCGCCATCTTGATTGCTGGCGTGCCCTTCCTGACAGAATCGTTGTATGTTTCCGGCAGGTTCCTCAGCCGAGGAAGAAACAAGACAGCGCGACTAGTTTACATCCGATGGTTCAATCATCACGTTCGGGAGATCTCTGGGCCTGGCGCAGCGCGCCCACATTAGCATCCAACCAATCCAAGGCTTCAGCAGGATGTTCAAAGAAGTGGGCCTGTCCCCGCAATATAATCCTGAGTTTCGCCGGGTACAGCATTGCATTTGGAGCTTCTAGTTTCTGCAGGCGTTTTTTAACTTCAGTGAAGCGTGCCCGGCTCTTCTGGACTGCAGCAGAGAAGTCAGGGTAAAATGAGACCCGGGTGCCATTGAACTGAATATTCCTCTCTTCCCTGGCCAGCTTCAGTATAATTTCTCTGTCTCTGTAGTTCAGCAACCGAGCTAGCATCGGGCGAGGGGGATTCCCAGGCGGGAGAGGCCTGGTCGGTACTCTATGAGCCCTCTCAACCACCTATAGGGGGGTAAAAGCATCTTTGCCGAACACATCCGCCATACATTGTTCCACAAACTGCGTGGGGTCACGGCCCTCCACCTTCTCTGGCAACCCCACTATGCGCACATTGTTGCGTCTGAGTCTGTTCTCAAAATCTTCTGCCCTCATATCCACTGCCCTGGCCATCCGTGCAGCAGATTGAACCTCTCTGATCAGCGGGGGTAATTTATCCTCTGTCACTTATTCTGCTTTCAGCTGCGGTGGTTCTCTCCCTCATCTTTTGCATGTCTTGTCGGATTAGGCAGACCTCCTCCTCCAGGCCCCCAAAGCGAGCCCTCAGACTGTTCACAGAGGCTGTACATTTATTCACAGCCTTCAGTATTGCAGCCAGCGTGGGTTGTTCTCCCCCCTCAGGCTCAGGGTCCTCATCTTCCTCCTGTAGGTCTGGGCTGCCCTGACTCTGTGCCATCATGGCGCCGGCCCCCAGCATTTCCTCCCCCTCCTCCATATCACTGTCTCCGGTGGCACCACCATCACCCAGAGGCTGTACTGCTGGCATGTCCGATTTCCCCGCCAGTTTAAGGGCATAATACCGCATATCCTTGGGGGGCTCTCCGGAGGTCTTCTCAGGGTGTTTGGACTTCTTACTCACCCCCTCCTTGGCCTTATCTCCCGTTCGCGCCTTCTGCGCTGATGGCGGAGCGGCACCATATTGGGGATCCTGCTTCGAGCTCTCTCCCTTCTGTCCTCCGGTCATCATGCCCTCCGATGGTAGCAGAGTGTCGGACTGGTGTTGAGGGAAAAGTTCCCAGGGCTGATCAGCGGAAAAACGAGCAGTATAGTGTGCCGGAAACCGGATCAATTAAGGATCAGCACGGGAGCTATGTGAAGAAGCATCTGCTCACATGCCGCGCTGGCCACGCCCCCTCCAATAAATGAATTTGCACTTTAAATGCAATAGCAAAAGATGCAGGCAATAAATGACTTTCACTTTAAATGCAATAGCAAAAGATGCAGGCAATAAATGACTTTCACTTTAAATGCAATAGCAAAAGATTCAGGCAATAGATGACTTTCACTTTAAATACTTTAGAGTCTGTATACTACAAACTGTCCTTTCGTTTCACTTTACAGTCTTTTATTCCTGAACGCGAAAATGTCTCTTTATGCCAAAGCCTATGTGCAATGATAAGTAATAAAAGAAAAGCTCTGACCTTATTTCTGAAGAGGAGGATACTGTGATATGTAGGCTGCTGGAACAAATGTCAGTCTTAGAGGAGACTTGTCTTTTCTTGATGCGAAGCTAGCACTGGCTTGCGATGCTTTACGATGCTCTGCAATGAGCTGCGATGCTCTGCGATGCTTTGCGATGAGCTGCGATGACTTTGCGATGAGCTGCGATGCTCTGCGATGACTTTGGGCCTAGTGGCGGGAAACAAGCTGACTGCAGTAGGTGGCCTGTTCGTGGATGGCGGTGCAGGCACTCTAGGTCTGGACTTTGGTCTCCCACCATGCGTCTTTTTCTCTCTCTAGGTGTCGCAGGAGGGTTGGTGCTTTTCCGTGACTATCTTGCCTTTGCCGTTCTGCCACTTTAAGAGTCGGCTGCAGTTTGAGTAAACACGATTTTATGGCCTCTATGGTAGCTCCGCTGAGGTGTCTTTACTTTTTTACTCAGGGATCGGTTGCTGCGCGGCGGTATATGCTGGCGCTCCGCTGCTCAAATGCGCTCTTTACTGTGCAAGTTGACGAGCGCTGTCGCTTTTCCCTCAAAGGGAAAAATTTGTTCCACTGTGGCAGGCGCAGCACTATGAAGTGCCTCATGCGCTGTGGCATTATAAGAATTGTAATATCTCTGACTTTTCAGTCCAACAAGACTGTCTATTACTCTGAAATTCCTCTAGCGCCGTTCTATGGAAGCAGTAGGTTTAAAGAGCACACCAAATGCTTAAAATAACTTCTTTAATAACTTCACTTGCGCTGGCTTGCGATGCTTTACGATGCTCTGCCATGAGCTGCGATGCTCTGAGATGCTTTGCGATGAGCTGCGATGCTCTGCAAAGCTTTGCAATGAGCTGCGATGCTCTGCGATGACTTTGCGATGAGCTGCGATGCTCTGCGATGACTTTGGGCCTAGTGGCGGGAAACTAGCTGGCTGCAGTACGTGGCCTCTTCGTGGATGGCGGTGCAGGCACTCTAGGTCTGGACTTTGGTCTCCCACCAATGCGTCTTTTTCTCTCTTTAGGGGTCGCAGGAGGGTTGGTGCTTTTCCGTGACTATCTTGCCTTTACCGTTCTACCACTTTAAGGGTCGGCTGCAGTTTGAGTAAACACGCTTTTATGGCCTCTATGGTACCTCGCTGAGGTGTCTTTACTTTTTTACTCAGGGATCGGTTGCTGCGCGGCGGTATATGCTGGCACTCCGCTGCTCAAATGCGCTCTTTACTGTGCAAGTTGAGGAGCGCTGTCGCTTTTCCCTCAAAGGGAAACATTTGTTCCACTGTGGCAGGCACAGCACTATGAAGTGCCTCATGCGCTGTGGCATTAGAAGAATTGTGATATCTCTGACTTTTCAGTCCAACAAGACTGTCTATTTCTCTAAAATTCCTCTAGCGCCGTTCTATGGAAGCAGTAATAAGCAGTAATTAATAACTTCACTTTTCTTCATATAAAATACTGCTGCTTTGCAGCAGACAGTCCATGTACAAAAACATGTGATGAATAAGTATAACAGAAAATGGTGGTTCAAATATTCAGTCTTGTCATTTAACATGTGGAAAATAAATGTAGCGCTATAAACATAAATTAGTAACACACACATGAACAGTGAATGAATGATGTAGTCCAAACAAACCACGTGAGTGGAAAAGTCCTAGTAAGGAAAACGTTGGAGTGCATCGGTGACAACATAAACCAAAACATGAATAGAAGTCCATCCACAAATGGGAAAACAGTAGATGTAGAATCACTTCATGGATCCTCGGATAAGATGACACTTAAATCGAAACGAAAATGGTATGCTCTTACCAGAAAAGTAGGACCTGTCTGTCATGAACAGCAGATCAGTATAGCATAAGAACTCCAATAGCAGTCAGCTCGGCTCACTCGGACACAGTGGAACGGATGTGAATCTTCAGTCAGAAGCCGGACATGCACGGTGTCTTTGTAGAGTTCTTGGGAGGAATGGGATGGCAATGGTACGATCCTCAGATGGATGGGGTGGAAGCAACTGGATGGCTCCAAGCACCATATGAAGAGGGGAAAAGAAATAAAAAATGCAACCCAAATGGTGCAGATAAATAAGATAACGGTTTTATTTTAATAAAACCAATGATATAAAAGTGATCACTTAATATAATAAAATAAAGGCAATGCGGGAAAGGGTAATAAACCAAGCCCAAGACTGTTCATGTGTGTGTTACTAATTTATGTTTATAGCGCTACATTTATTTTCCACACTTCATTAAATTTTTGTCAAATTGTAGTGTAGCTGCTTTAGTTTTATTTTTTGTTTTTTATTTTCCTTTTCACCTTGGTTAGCGCAATATTTTCCCTTATCTGTTGTCATTTAACATAAGATGGTGGATATAGTTCTTTCTTCAGTATTTACTCTCTCTCTCTCTGTAAGTTATCAAAGCATTCTCTGAATTCTCTGAAAGGTATAACTGTGGTTTGCAGGGTTAGCTTAGCTTGGTTTGAAGGTATGGTATGATGAGTGATGAGTGATTCAGGTTTGGTGGAACTACAAGTGAACACACAGCTAAATCAGTATACAGTTCTAATCACACTATTTACAATAAGAACATATATATAACTGTATAATTACCTAATTTTGCCCTCTGGCTTCCATAAGAACTGTTTTGTATCTCTGCTTGCTATGTCTCTGTCTCCATGTGGTTCTGTCTCTGTTGAACAATCTAGCAGAGCACATGTACAGCACTAGGAACCTCCCAGACAGAGTGGATGCAAAGCTGGCTGTGACTGGTCAAGACTCTGCTCAATGTGAGATTGGCTGTGATTGGGCCAAGGCCTGTGATGAGTCACAAAAGTTTTACTCTATGCTTTCTGGTATGAATTAAACTGTGAATAACTTTGCTTTTGTCTCTCACATTTAGGTTCTTAGCAGGCCTAGCTGTATATATATATATGTAGGTTATATTAGCTACCTAGGACAGGTTCTAGCTGGCCAGCTACAACAATAAATAGAGAGTTTTAACTATATAGTTGCTGGAATATGGAACTTCATACTTTTTCTGCTGCGACATATAAGGGCGCTTTCATACCAACGTGGTGTCGTTTTCACGCAGTGAGTGCAGCGCAGTTTACCTTTAAAAAATGTACCTTTACAACTCAACAATCAAATGTAAGTGTGGATTATAAACCAAAAAAGTACAGTTTATGCCTGGATAAAGTAAAATGGATGAACAAGTCTTTAAGACCAGCCAACATGCTCACTCCCTTCAATGGCCTCTCCAGGGTTAATGTATACCCTGTGCCACTGTGGCTAAAGTTCTAAAATGTCAGGCATGCACTGGATCCAGCCATAGGGAATATGAGGCAACTTTGTACAGGCTAATGTGCTGGAGACTGACAGGTGATGCCTGGTAAGCTAAGTAAACAGAACACCAGAAGTCCACGAAAAGGCCTTGAAGGTAGGGCTTTTTTAACCCCTTCCCGACCAGCCGCCGCAGTTGTACTGCGGCAGGTTGTCTCCCCTGGGCGAACCGATGTAACTGTACGTTGGTTCACCTTTTGACCACTAGGGTGCGTGATACCGGAGCCGATGCGAGTGCCCAGCGGACAGGATAAGTGCATAATTTTACATTTAACATTAAACCTCAATTTCCACTGTTGCCCAAATAAATAGTGCATTGGGGTTGGCTTGTACATTGGAGACATTGTTTAAGGATGTTATTCTACAGCATAGCTTGGTAGAATTTGCCAACACTTAAATTGTACTTTTAATCCCAAAACCTGTGTAGCGCCTGGTTACTTCTAAGAACCGGTTCTAACTTAAATCTAGAGGGGGTCAGAGAGTTAGTTAGCTCTGAACAGGCTGATTTGTTGGAATTTGGATTTCTGTCTCAGCTTGGCTGTGCTGTGGGCTCATTCTGTAGCTTCTGGGGTGCTGATCCCACCCCAGGACAATGGGTGGCAGCAGTGGAGACGGGGTTTGGGTGCTTTTCCCTAGCAGCCTATCAGAAGGGTTTTCCTCGCTGTGCATGCTGGGGGAGGGTATTTATGAGACAGACGCGATTAGTCTGGGTCTTTTTCTGCTTCCAGTGTGGCACGCACCTTTAGGGTGACCACATGACGGCACCGCGACGAAATAGCCTTCCAGGCCGGGGGGGGGGGGGTGCGCGCCACGCGGTGTTCCTGATTCATTGGTCCGGAACATTTGAGCTGTGGCTGGGCCCCAGTGATCGACTGGGTCCCCAATCCTGAGAAGATCCCAAGCCTTGTTCCTTTGAGAGGAAGCTGTTCGGTGAGGAGTCCACCTGAGGAGAGCCAAGAGAGGCTGACAATCCAATAGGGTCTCGACACTTCGCCGGGGATGAAGGTAACTGGGTACTGAAAGGCTGGACGTTGGTCACCTATCAGTCGATAACCTAACTGCAAACTACCTGAAGGAGGTCCAGGCAAAAAGTCTATTAAGGAGGATTATCTCCACTATCTCAATTCTAACGAGGGTCTGTGGCAGAGACTTTTCCCTAAGTTCCGAGTGATACTCTGGCTGCCAGGTCAGTGAGAGAGACCTGTCCAGGTACACTCTACCCACTCTGGCTAGAGTGGTGAAGGAAACAAAGTGTTGTTGGAAGCAGGACTGTTTCCCTATCGTTACGCCTGAATCTGCTGTTTCTCCTTCTACTACATCTTTACTCTTCACCGCAAGTTTTATTGTTTTACCCGGCTGGGTAATAAAGAGCACAGAAAAAGACACCTGTTGTGGACATTACGTTACTGCTGCTTTCACCATACACCCTAGATGGCGGAGGAGCCACAAGGTAACATGCCACCCAAAACAAACCAGCAGCTCCTTCGGGGGTAGTGCTACATCTATATCATTTATAAGGGTCCTAACACCAAACCTTGTGTCAGCACCTGGACTTGAACCTGGGACCTCAGCTGTGTCTGGCAATGAACCTTCTCACTAAGCTATCTGAGATGCTGAACCGCGCCTTGTCAGATCCGTTAGACAACCCTGCCTTGTACCTTGATTTCAGCTGAACCTTGAACTCTTTGCTCCTCCCACGAACTTCCTGATATAAACCAAGCCTCTGCACTTCCTCCTTGCCAGAATATTGTGCTATCTCCAGCCAGTATCTCGCTCCTGTCTTTCCTTGCTGCCGTCCATATTTTCTACTGCTCGTTATTGAACCTTGGCTTGTTCCTCGACCACGCTTCTGCCTGATTCCAACCTGCAACTACTCATTACTGACCTTTTGGCTTGTTTACAGACCACGCTTCTGTTTAATCCTTACCTGTTCATCCGCTACTGAACCCCGGCTTGCTCATCTCCTGGAGGGGCGATTCTGAGGACTGCGACCTGGTGCTAACACGCAGCAAAATCCATCTCCACCATCAGGAGCTCTGGTAAACACCGGTTAGCACTTAGGCCCCGTACACACAGCCGAGGTTCTCGGCAGAAACCAGCGAGAAGCTCGCTGGGATCCTCATTCTGCCGAGAACCTCGGCCGTGTGTACACTCTCGGCGAGCATCCCATCGGGAAAGCCGCCGAGAGAAAATAGAGAGCAGCAGGTTTTCTATTTTCTCGGCGGCCCGTCGGGATTAATAGCTGGTCGCCTTTCCCGACGGGATGGTCGCAGATTCTGACGGCCGGCCGAGAACCTTGACGGGCGGATCGATGTGTTCCGCCCGTCGAGGTTCTCGTACGTGTGTAAGCCGCCTGAGACTTAGAATCTGCAAGGCCTATGTACCTATCTTGCTGGTCAGTGGTAGTCCTGCAACTGCTATAGCTATTGGTCTTCAAATCTGACGCCTGATCGTGACATTCCCTCCCAGTCTAAATCTTGGAGAGAAGCCTTCAGCCTTGGAAAAATAGCTTTCTTGAAAAGTGTTTTCATCTTTCCCATATATGCTTGTTAAACAAAACAAAAAATATCCCATTCTGTGCTATGAACAAAAAAAAAGATATCCCATTCTGTGCAATGAACAAAAAAAATGTAACAAAATAATATGCAATTGATAATAAATTATTAATAAATACCTCCCAAAATGTGAATATAACATCACTGCGGTATGTCTATAAAAAAACTTCAGTGAATATCAAATACACAAAATACAACATTGAAAACGAATAGTTAAAGGCGAAAGATTTGTTCGTTCTGAAGAGAAACCAGAGTATGAAAACGAATAGTTATTAAACAAATAATTACAAACCTAATCCACTGAACCGTAAAGATATATAAAAATAATAATAATAACATTTATTTTATATAGCGCATAGCTTCTCAAAGCACTTTACAAGGAAAACATGGGTAAAATAAAGGAAAAAAGGGACATTTACATAAAAGCTTCTGTAAAAGAAAAAAGTTTTTAAATTTGATTTGAATGAGTTTAAGATAAAATACCGGAAAATTCAAACCGGAGAGTCAACTTGGTATGGCACGCAGTTTGACAGACAGCTACGATGGTCAATCTGTTGACCGTGACGCAGCTAAACCCATCTCCACCATCAGGAGCTCTGGTGAACACCGGTTAGTACTTAGACACCACACCCCAGGTGAGCCTGTGTCATCTGCCAAGGTGACTGCCTGTTTACCTATCCTGCTGGTCGGTGGTAGTCCTGTAAATGCTATAGCAACTGGTCTTCAAGCCTGACACCTGATCGTGACAGAATAATCTGTCTAAAACATGTAGACCGCTATAGCAAATGCTGTGGCCCCTTTCAGGCAGCAAATTGCAGATTTTTTTATTTTGAAAAGTGAACTTTACTGTGGGCACCATCTAGCCCCACTGCTGGCAGTCTGTCAAACTGACAGCTGCTGTGGCTGGACAATGCACCTATGGATACATTAATTTAAAGCAGCATACACCCAGGGACAAATTCCTGGAACACAAGCAGTCATAGAACAAGCTGTGAGGCTCGGCAGTGCACCTTTGCCCTCCGCCTACAGCTAAATACCACAGCCCTATGTACTGGGGCTAAACAACCAATATGCAGGGGGCCAAAAGGGTTCTGTCCTTAGACCAAAGTACACTGAGGTTCAAGTGCTATGAACTCTACAAGTGCTAGTTTACACTGGAGGAATTGATAAGACAAGCACAGCAAAACAGTGAGGCCTGCTATCAAAAACTGATACTGCAACTGTAGCAATAACAGCAGTAAATATATGCTCTGATGCATAAACCATCACAGAAACCTACCAACACTCAGCGGTACACTTGATACTTGTTACAATCAAGGGATGATTTTAAGCAATCAGATTGAATGGTGTATAAGGGACTATTGCCGCGTAAACACGGTCGGAATTTCCGACAATAAATGTTCGATGTGAGCTTGTTGTCGGAAAATCCGACCATGTGTATGCTCTATCAGACATTTGCTGTCGGAATTTACGACAACAAAAACTTAAGAGCTGGTTCTCAAATTTTCCGACAACAAAAGTTGTTGTCGGAAATTCCGACCGTGTGTACACAATTCAACGCACAAAAATTCTACGCATGCTCGGATACAATTCGATTTATTCTCAGAATCATTGAACTTAATTTTTCTCGGCTCATGGTAGTGTTGTACGTCACCTCATTCTTGATGTTCGCAATTTCTGACAACATTTGTGTGACCGTGTGTATGCAAGACAAGTTTCAGCGAACATCCGTCAGAAAAAAATCCACTGTTTTTTCCTTTAACAAACAGTTGTGCTTTATTGAAAAATATGTATTAGACAACATATGCAGAGAGACAGATGCGTGTCACAAACCAGGCAAGCAAACAAACGTCACAATAGGCTAGTACAGTACATCTTACATGAATCACTGCAAACAATAAGCGTTTCACAAAACCCGTAGACCCAACACATTGAAGATTCCCCAAGAAGAAGCTGCGGTAGTAGCAGCATTAGATATACCTAACATCCAGACCCCACCCTTCAACACTTGTCAAGTCAAGTCAAGTCAACGTCCAAGGGCCCCACACCTTTCCGATCCATGAGTTTAACCATCGAATCTGTCCAACGGACAGGTGTCCTTCGGACAGATTTTAACCACATAGGGACCGCCGCATGTACATTTCCATCGGCAGAATGGCACAGACAGGCACATTGGCGTACCTGTACGTCCCTGCCTAGACGTGGGTCGGAACCCCCCCCCCCCCCCCCGGGACTTGCGGCGGTCCCCGTGGCTGCAGGAGCGATCCGGGATGAGGGGGCGGCTGTTCGTTTTTGTCCGCCCCCTCCGAATCGCTCCCAGCTAATCTGCTCCCTCCCTGCAGTACATTTCCTCTGCCTGTATAATGTAAACACAGGCAGAGGAAGTGATGTGAACTCTCCTCTCGGTGGTATTTTCAATCCGCCAAGAGGAGAGAAGACATCACAAGTGAGTCGCACCAACACTACACTGACACCACACACATAGGCACATTAACCCCTTCCGATCACCCCCCCCCCCCAGCCCCCTGTCACACTGTCACTGATTGCAGTGATCATATATTTACTGATCACTGCATTTAGTGTCAGTGTGACAGTTACTGTGACAGGCAGTTAGTGTTAGGTGCAGGGTAGCCCCCTACCCCCAAATAAAGTTTTTAACCCCTCGATCACCGCCCTAGTTAACCCTTTCACCCCCTATTGCCAGTGTCACTAAGCAATCATTTTTCTGATCGCTGTATTAGTGTCACTGTTGCCGCTAGGTAGCTATTTTTTTTTTATTGTGATTTTTTTTTACTAAAGACATGTGGCTGAATACATTTTGGCCTAAATGTTTGAATAAAATTTAGTTTATTCGATTTTTCTTATAACAAAAAGTAAAAAAAATCATATTTTTTTCAAAAATTTCGGTCTTTTTCGGTTTATATCGCAAAAAAAAAATATCGCAGAGACAATCAAATACCATCAAAAGAAAGCTCTATTTGTGGGAAGAAAAGGATGCAAATTTTGTTTGGGAGCCACAGGACCGCGCAATTGTCTATTAAAGCGACGCAGTGCCGAATTGTAAAAACAACTTTGGTCATTTAGCAGCATATTGGTCCGGTCCTTAAGTGGTTAAAGCAAGTTTTAAAACTTTCGTCCGACGGACAACGGTCCGATGGGCCGTACACACCATCAAATTGGTCAGATGAAACTGGTCTTAAGACCAGTTTCATCGGACCGGTCTGATCGTGTGTATGTGGCCTTACAGGAGTATAGTAAACCCGGTGGAAAAACTTAACCTGAATCAACTTATCTCGGGATGAAATTACAATCTTAGGTCCCCGTTCTAAACTATCCTCCCAATCCTCCCTATCCAGGGAGGGAATGTCCTCCTTCCAATATTCCCAACGTTTCTCCATCCTGGGTATGTCAGTGCATACAGCGTTGACAATGGCTTGTCCAAGTCCCAAGGTGTTAATATATCTTCTAGGACTCTGAGGAAACTGAGCTGCAGCAGCATGTCGCAACTGGAAGTATCGAAACAGCATCCAGCCCGACAGCTGGAACCGCTGCGACAACTTGAATAATGTGGAAATGGGAAAGTGCAGGGTTACCCCACAGAGGCTGAGCAGGGGATAACTGGCCGGGGTGGAAAAGCGATGCGTCGCAGCCCTCCAGATTCGCCACGTGACCCATGTCGGCCCCGGAAGGGCTCGGGACGCCCCAGGCCCCTGATAGATAAAGTTCCAGAGATTCAACAGGGACCCCAGGAAGGCAGCCTCCAAGTAGGTGGCCGCATTTGCTCTAGAACTTTGAAACCACCAGTAGGCGGATATCAGCGTTGCCACCCAGAAGTACACCTTAAAATTAGGCAGCGCCAGGCCACCCAACTGAGGAAGAAGGTACAGCATAATTTTGGCCAGAAGAGGAGAGGCCCCATTCCATATAAAATAGAGTAGGCATTTGTCTATTTCTTGAAAGAATGAATTTGGCACCCAGACTGGACAGTTACGAAATATATAGTTAAATTTGGGGAGAATCATCATTTTAATTTAGGTTAATGCGGCCTAGCAGATTTAGTGGGAGCCCAGACCACGAAAAGCAACACGTTTTAAGCAGCGTTAAAAATCGATTGTAGGTTTCTGTCAAAAAAGTGGTTCACCCTTCTAATCACCTGCACTCCCAAATACCAAACCTCCACAACCCATTTTAGTGGGGAGGAAGGGGCCGAGGTGGTCGCCCGCTCGTCAATTGGAAAAAGCAGACTTGGACCAATTGATCCGTATACCCGAAAATGCGCCAAACGTATCAAAAATATTAAGGGCAGCAGTAAGTGATGGACCCGCATCGTTGAGGTAAAGAAGGGCAAAAATCCACGGTTTTGATGTCGGAATGTCCGACCGTGTGTATGCGGGATATATCAACACCAGATGAGAGTAGGTATACCTCAAATATGCTAAGCGCATTGGTGTCCTCGTCGAGAGGTGCAACGGATCAAAAAACTCACGGATCGGATCGATTCTCGGATCAGGAGTCACGGATCGGATTATTTTTCGGATCAGCAATAAAGAAAAAAACAAAGAAGAAAAAAAGACTAATCTTGTTACACCCAACAGAGTTTTAGATCCGTTTTTTGAACCGTTGCACCCCTGTCCAGGAGGAATCGGTATGGACTCTCTCCTGCTTGCTCTGTTACCCTGCTTTGTTACCCAGAATGCACTCTGACTCATGCTTGTGTTATTATTTTTGGTTACAGGCATAATGACCCTCTATTGCAGAAGTAGGGAAATGTACAGTACCATCCTCTAGTTGTAGAACAACAAGTCCAATCATGCCTCTGGAATAGGTTAAAGAAAAGCTGTTGTTTTTCCCCAAATGTGCAAGCAGAGGTTTGCTTTAAAGGCTATGTTCACCTTTAAAACAAATATTAAATCACATGATTGCATTTATTATTTTGTTTTTTTAATGAGCCTGCAGAGCATTGCACTTGCCTTCAGCAGATCACAGGTGCAATGTCAGGCTCGGGTTTTGTGCCGTATTCCCATTGGGCTTTCTGTTACAAAGTTAGAGGAAGAATGTGCCTGCGCAGCCGGAGCACCACCCTGTCCTCACCCAATCTCACATCCCCGACCAGCAACCCCCCCCCCCCCCCCCGACTGTCTTGGAAGGGCTGACCAACTCACCCAATCTGAAAGCTCCGAAAAAGGCTATGGAAAAAACTGCCCTGAACAAACTTACCTCGTAAATCGAAGAGCATACTTCCGCCAGCACACTACATATCGACTGCAACACCGAAAAGGAAACTGGTCTCCTAGTGTCCTTGCACACCTTACCTTTTCTGTATCCTTTTACCGTTTGTCTTACCCAAAAAGATTTAGTTAGATCCGGCCTGCCCTCAAGCTTGAACAAGAAAGCTAACGCCGTTAGTTTTTTATTAAGGGCAGAAACCGAACCCTCCTTCTCCATATGTCGTACCACAAAGTACAGCACCAACCACCCCACTTCCGCATCCCCCAGGCTGGCGTGTAACTGTACCACTCGTTCCAGACCTTGGCGTACGCCGCCCATGTAACCCTACTCACCGAACGCCTGATCCATGCTGCGGCGACTCCGACACAATCCCCCACATCCACCCCGGGCAAGGCACCCCTTCCTTTTCCGCTCCCTGAACCTGTCTCACTGGAAGCGAGACAAAGCGTCAGCAAGCCTGTTGTCCACACCCGGAATATGCACAGCATACAAGAATATGTTCCATTGCAGGCATCTCAACACCAGATGGCACAACAACCGAACCACCGGCAAGGAAGACGCGGAGATCCGGTTGATGACCTGAACCACCCCCATGTTGTCACAATTAAGTCTGATCTTTTTTTTGCAGGATTCCCCCCACAGCTCCAATGCAACCACCACTGGGAACAATTCAAGCAATACAAGCAATACCAGGTTCTTTACCAATCCCGCCGTGATCCACACCTCAGGCCACCCCCCCGCACTCCAGTGCCCTTTAAAGAAAGCCCGTAACCTGTGGACCCTGCTGCATCTGTGACAAGGTCCAAATTGAAGTTACTCACCGAGCCCTCCATCCACAGGGACCGGCCGTTGTACTCCTCCAAGAACGTATACCACACCTGCAAATCCGCGTGTAGCTCCTTTGTCAACCTTTATGAAGTGTGTTGGCAACTTAACCCCTGCCGTGGCAGCCGACAGCCGTCGGCAAAATACCCTCCCCATGGGAATGATGCGGCAGGCAAAATTCAATTTGCCCAGCAACGATTGAAGGGCTCTCAACTGCACTTTATTGTGCCCCAACATACCTCTAATCTCCAGCCGAAGATTTTCCACCTTTTCCACCGGCAACCTACATTCCATGGCTTCCGAATCCAACACTATCCCCAAAAAACTCAGTTCTGTGGTTGGGCCCTCCGTCTTATCAGCAGCCAATGGCACGCCAAACCTCTCTGCGATGTGCTGCAGCGTTGCCAATAGGATCCCACACAACCTGGAAGACGGGGGGCCCACACACAAGAAATCATCGAGGTAATGGATTACCGAATCGATGCCAGACACATCTCTGACCACCCACTCCAGAAAGGAACTGAACTTTTCGAACAGTGCGCAAGAGATGGAACATCCCATGGGCAAACACTGATCCACGTAGTACTTCCCTTGCCACTGGCAACCCAACAGCCAAAAACTGTCCGGGTGCAACTGTCCAGCAACAAGCGAAATGCCGCCTCAATGTCGGACTTTGCCATGAGCGCCCCCTTCCCGTACCGCCTGACCCATCTAACCGCTGCATCGAACGAAGTGTACGACACCGTGCATGCCTCCGGGTCAATCGCATTATTCACCGACCCCCCTTTCGGAAAGGACAAGTGGTGAATGAGGCGGAACTTGTTCGGTTCCTTTTTGGGCACCACCCCCAAGGGTGAAACCACCAGCCTGGGCAGGGGCACAACATCAAACGGCCCCCCATCCTGCCCAATTCCACCTCCTTGGCCAACTTACCTGACACCACCTCCGGATTCTCCAAAGCAGACTGCAGGTTCCTCGCAAAGGGTGGTACCTCCGACAAAGCACATGGAATGACAAACCCTTCCGAGAAACCTGCGGTGAGCAGCTCAGCCGCCGCCCTATCCGGGTACCTACTTAGAAAAGGAAGCATGCTTTCCCCCTTCACTGGCGTCCTCCCTCTTGTTCCCAGACTCCCCGGCCCGCTTCCCGGGACAAGGGATGACTACCCCCACACCCCGAGCATTCATGCCTGAAACGACAGGTTCCTCCATAGGTGCAGGAGCCATCGTTGAATTTCCAACACACCCCCCACTTCTTTCCGGCCGGCGGTCCTGAGGGGGAAGCCCCCCCCCCCCCCCGGAAAAAAATGGTTTTGTGTCCGTGGCGCCGACATCATCCGCATCCACAGAATTATGTCCTTGTGATCCCATCGCAGGGAGGGGCGGACGGCCCTGCGCTGGCGAAACTGCTCATCGTAGCGCAACCACCCTGTACCCCCATACACCCGATACGCTTCCCCAAAGGCATCCATATAGCAGAAGGCCCGTCCACCGCCGGCATCACCACCGTGGGATCATCTCCATCCGAATCTGAAGCCTCTCCCTCCGACCGGTCTTCTGAAGCTGGCGTCCCTGGCGATGTCAACCCCCCAGGCGGCGCCGGCATGGAGGTCGCAAACCCCGGCCTAACTGCCGGGCGACATCGAGCATGGGACCCAACTGTCGTTGGGGCGGACCGCCCGTCCTCATCTCCATGGCCCCGACTGGGCCCCACCGATCCGCCACCCTGCGTTGGGGATTCCGGCCTCCCCCCTGCCCTGGAGCCGGCAGCCGAGGAAAGGGGCAGCCCACCGGCCGTATCACGGCTCCTCCCGGGGCGAGTCCTCCCCCCAGTGGTACCCGGGCAAATGGGGGAGACCGATCGATCGCGCCTTCCACGGTGGGCAGGCGAGGCACGGGCGCCATTGTTACCCGTAGCCCCGCCCACCGATCCCTGCCGACGGCGTGGAGTCCGGTCCGCCTCACCCCCAGCCGCAACATTGGCGCGCTTAGCCGGGGGGGGGGGGGCGCCGGGTCAGAAGGGGGGCTCCTAGGTTGGCGCTGGGCTCTTGTAGATGGGCCTGGGGAGTAACGCTCCGGGGGCCTAGACCTCCGTGCGTGTGGCGATCGCCTGTTCGTGTCCTGAGACCCCCCGCTTCGTTCCGCTTCGTCCTGCAGCAATCCCCCAACCTGCTCTTCTAGCCATCCGGGTCCCCGAGATGCCGCCACCGCCCTCAGCCTAGCAAAAATTCTGTCAATGTCCCCCATGCTGCAAAAGACAAACGAGCAAGGAGCAGAGAAGAAAAAACCTGCCTCCTTGCAATTTCCTTCCCGCACTTTGCCTCTCTGTCCCCGTCCCCTCCTTAAATAATACTCCTCCCTTCTCAGCTTCTCCACATAACTTCCTTCCAACCAACCGGCTCCCTCCTACAGTTAACTCTTAGTTGCCCTACCTCTACCTAGTCATGCCCGGCCCTACGTTATTTTGCTTTGCTGTTCTTCCACTCCGGGCCTCCCTGGTCTCTCTGCACAGTGGAGCGCTCAGCGCAGGGGCTGCCTGTTTAGGGAGTCAGTGGGGACTGAGTGTCGGGTGCCTTCTTTTAATGTGATTGATTCTGCCTGCGGGGAATGGGGTCTGCTGGCAGCTGTCACTTATCTCTCTCCTCTGTTCTTCACTTCTCCGCCTCCACGGTCTCCACACGGCAGCAGGTTGGGACTCCACAGTAACAGTTAACTGTGAAAGTGCTGCCTTGCTATCTGCCTGTGCCATTACTGCAGGTCTTACATATATTATCACACAGGGCATCAGAGTGAACAGCACAGACAGGACCTTCAGTGTTCTACAGACCCATGCAAACTGACCAATCCCTGATTTCCTGCTGTGCCCACTACCCAGCCATGTTAGAAACCCCACCCCCTGATGTGCACACAGCATGGTGCTAGGTGTGTGTGCAGCTGCCGCATGAAAATTGGAGAAGACTAGAGGCTGCAAAATCGGTAAGTCCACTGTCCAAAGTGACACCCCCTTCAACAAATGTCCTTCTCTGCTGCTCTGAGGTGGTTCACACTATGCGGTGCGGGAACTGCATGCGAGTTTGAACGGGAATCGCACCGCATTCCTGTTCAAATCACATGCGATTCTTCAGCAGTGCGAATTAAACCATTCATTCTGCATGTCTCAAATCTGCACCAAATTTGCACCAAAGTGTTGCAGGACCCTTTTTTTTTGGCCACCCCTGAATAAATTCTGCAAATCACACTGCGTTTTGCGAACTGATTTCAGTGTGTTGTTACCTTAACATACACACCTGCAGCGGTTCGCATAAAGGGGGTGTGATTTGGATGTGGTGCGGAATCTGCACAGAATTTGTTGCAAATTCACAGCGCAAAAGTGTGAACCGGCACTTAGTCTTAAGGCCCCTTTTACACTGGGGCAGGAGGCGCAGTGGCGGTATAGCGGCGCTATACCGTCAGAATTGCCGCAGGATTCGGCCGCTAGCGGTGCGGTATTAACCCCCGCTAGCGGCCGATAACAGGGTTTTATCCCGCCCGCAATGCACCTCTGCAGAGGCGCATTACGGGCGGTATTGCCACGGTTTCCCATTGTTTTAAATGGGAAGGAACGGTATACACGCCGCTCCTCTCACCGCTCCAAAGATACTGCTGGCAGGAGATTTCTTTATCTCCTGCCAGCGCATCGCCTCAGTGTGAAAGCCCTCGGACTTTCACATTGAGAAGGCTGGCCAGGAGTTTTTCAGGTTGTATAGCAGCGCTATTTTTAGCGCTGTACCGCCTAAAAAACTCCTCAGTGTGAAAGGGGCCTTAATGTATAAAACTGCTGCACTGCAGTGGCGGCTGATGCTCTAAATTTTTGGGGGGCGCAAACAAACTGAAAAGAAAAAACAAACATAAAACACAGCCACTGTGCCCACAAAAGGCAGCCACTGTGACATCAAACGCAGCCACTGTACCCATTAATTGCCACCACTGTGCCCATCAATTGCCACCACTGTGCCCATCAATTGCCACCACTGTGCCCATTAAACGCTGCCACTGTGCCCATCAAATGTAGCCACTGTGACATCAATTGCAGACACTGTACCCATCAATTGCCACCACTGTACCCATCAATTGCCACCACTGTGCCCATCAAATGCAGCCACTGTGCCCATCAAATGCAGCCACTGTGCCCATCAAATGCAGCCACTGTGCCCATCAAACGCAGCCACTGTGCCCATCAAACGCAGCCACTGTGCCCATAAATTGACACCACTGTGCCCTGTCAATTGGCACCAGTTTGCCCCATCAATTGCCACCAGTGTGCCCACCTGCCCGGCACTTACCTGTCTCGGGTCACGGCGCTGTCCTCCACGCTCCCTCTGAGTCCTCGATGTCTTCTCCCGTCCTTTTCTGCTATGATTGGACGCCTGATAGGCTTCCAATCACAGCGCCTGTTGCTTCAGCCAATCAGGTGACAGGTAACCAGACCCGGTGCACCTGACTGTCTGAGAGTCGGGTCAGTGTTAGGGAAGCGATTTATTTGCTTCCCTAACACAACACTGTGTAAACAGCGAACACACAGCATTGCGCCCACTGTTTACCAATTTGTAAGCCTATTAGAGCCCACAGGCTCTAATCAGGATGCCTAGTAGAGCCCATGGCTCTAATCAGGCACTTCCAAAACATCCCCGCCGCTGTAATTCAGATGCACGGTGCCCGACAAGGGGCCGGACACGTGAATAGGGGGCGGCAGTGGCAACAATAGATAAGTTCATGCAATGCATGAATCTATTGGTGATTGACGGGAGAGAGGGGGTGGCGCTCCTGCGCCCTCTATGGACGCACTGCCACTGTGAACATGGCTTGCTTTTCAGAGGCATTAGATGGGCGGTGAAGAGGTGTTATGTTGCTTCCTCACCACTAAACTAAACCCACTAAAAGCTGCATCAACCCCACCAAAACTATGTGCAATGGAAAGTTGCAGCACAGACTTATTTGATTTGGTTGCATTTGGTAAGCAGTAGTGCCCGCCAAATTCAACTGGTGATATCATTTTTGCTGCACACAGTCACTAATCAAATATTGTGGCTCCAGCATGTATACATCCCCCCAGCTGCTGCCTTGTCAGCAATTCACCCAAGCTGCTGCATTACAACATGCTGTGCTTTCTTTTTTAACCACTTGTCAAACGTATACTGTGTGCATATATCTATCCTGTGGCGGAGCGGCTCTCCTGCACAGCATCACATACCTAGTACATGATCCTCCATTTCCAGGTCTGGGGCACACACGCACACTGCTCACTATCCACTCCCACTGTGAATGTACACAGCGTGAGCCATTTAGCAGGCACCTGCGATCACTCAGGACACTAGCAGGACGGCAAGACAGACTGCCGTTCTGTCAGTAGGGAAGGTACTGATCTTGTGTTCCCACAAAACAGGAACATGGATCAATGCCTTCCCCTAGTAAAAGCACCTCCCCCACAGTAACCAAGCACTCTCTAGACACACAGTTGACCCCTGGGTATCATTAGTACAGTGACATTGCATGTTTTTAGCACTAATCACTGTATTGGTGTCACTGGTCTCCAAAAGTCACTTAGTGTCTGATTTGTCTGCCGCAATGTTGCAGTCTCTCTATAAGTCACTGATCCCTACCATTACTAGTAAAAATAAATAAATACAAATTCCATAAATAAATCCCTACTGGGCGTAATTCTAAATAGGCAGGTAGGGGGCTGACCCATGTAAATGTATCGTGACCCCGCGTAATTGGCGCTCTTTACGAATGGCGCATTCGTATTTTAAGGACTAATACAATAACTTTCTGTAAAGAACATTTTCAAATGTCTGTGCTAAATACTTTATTAAATAATTCATAGTAATGCTCGTGTCATCTTTATTTATATAGTACATCAACATATTGTGTATAGGCTGAAATTTTGTTATAGAGTAGAGGCCAGATTCAGGAACAGTTAGGCTGGCGGATCCAGTGATCCGCCAGCCTAACTGTGACTTTGAGCCGGCGTTTCTGTTTTCTGTAACCAGAAAACAAGAAACGCCGGGTTGAAGCTCCGATGCAAGCAGCGTAACTGAGTTTCGCCATCGCATCGTTACTTCAACTTAAAAATGGCGCCGGGGGCGTTCCCGCCGATTTACGCTCAAAAAATATGTTAATGAGCGGAAATCGGCAATTCACGATCGAATTCCGGCGCGACGCAATGACGGTACGACGTTTCCGGACGGGATACGCGGCGCATAGATATACCTACATGGGGTTGGAGTATCCTATGTTAGGTATAGGCGTCGTCATCGCGTCGGGAAAAAAAAAATCACGTCGCTTGCGTAAAAAGTTCATGAATGGGAATGTGACGTCATTGACGTTCATTCACAGAATTTGGAGCATGCGCACGGGGATGTTTGGACACTCGACGCATGCGCAGTACGTTGGCGGCGGGATCGCGCTTAGTTAGAATACTACACGCCCCGTACCCGCCCAATTTGAATTCCGCCGGCTCATTTGTGATGCGCTGCCGCAACTTTAGGAGCAAGTGCTTCCTGAATAACAGCACTTGCTCCTAAAATTTCAGCAGAGTAACGCAAATGAGATGCGTTACTCCAGAGCAAAGATGCTCTGCTCTACCTGAATCTGGCTGTAGGTGTGTAAATCGTGGAAGGCTTGTAGGGGCCCCGGTGCATTACTTTGCCCAGGGGCCCATGATGCTTTTAAGATGGCCCTGCCCACAGGGACAGAACATGCTACAAATTTGTGGAAGGGCCCAGACACCACTAGCTGTAACAGAAGCAGCAATTCTGCCAAGCTGGCATTGAGATGTTGGGCATGATGCTGACTGGCATATTCTATCTTCAACATCTGGGGAAGAGACACCTGTATGATCAAGGATGCAGCTGGAGAAAGCAGTGGGAGGTTAGGACACTAAGTGCAGTTGAAGCTTACTTTTGGCCTTTCTAAACTTGGCACCATGCTGACCCCTTTCTGCTATAAAACCAGTTGTCGAACTTCTAGCCCAATCGCTTGAATCTGCATATGTAGTAATGGATGCACAATAAGATTCCTGTGGAGTAGTGGAAGAGGTGGAAAGGGAGGGGAGAAAATGAGAAGGGGTTGTGGGCCTTTAGCTGCTGACCAGTATTATTCATCTGTTGCTTCTAACAAGTTTTGTTGTATACAGTAATGCCATGTACACACCATCGGATTTTCCGATGGGAGCTTTTCGTCTGATTTTCTGACCGTGTGTATTCCCCATCTGACTTTTTCTGTCGGAATTTCCGACGGACTAAAGCCCCATACACACGGTCAGACTTTTGGCCAACCAACTTCAAAATCTGCAACTTTTCAAATTTGTCTGATCGTGTGTACGCTCCATCAGACCAACTTTTTCAGGTTTCATCCAACAAAAAGTTGGGTCTACGAACGGACCAACTTTTCGGCAACAAAAGTCTGATGGTGCTTTGTGTGACCGTGTGTACAGCAATCCAACCAACTTTTGTACAAAGTGCAAATACGCATGCTCAGAACCAATGTTAAAATCAACCAACAATAGCAGAAGTTAACCAAAGGGTGGCGGTAAAGAGCAGAAAAGAGCAGAAAAACCATGTGACAATGGGAAAGTTTTAGAAAAGTTTGCAGAAAAGTCTGACTGTGTGTATGCTATGGGTGTGACCGGACAAATCAATTAGGACAAAAATCCAAGGGAAATTTTGTTGGATGTCCTACCGTGTGTATGGGCCTTTAGATAGAGAGCAGGTTCTCAATTTTTCCAATGGAAAAAATTCCTATCTTCTGTATGGAATTCCGACGGGAAAAAAAACACACATGCTCGAAAGCAATTCGACGCATGTTCGGAAGCATTGAACTTCTTTTTCTCACCTCGTCGTAGTGTTGTACGTCACCGCATTTTTAACGCTCGAAAGTTCAGACAACTATTGTATGACCGTGTGTATGCAAGCCAAGCTTGAGTGGAATTCTGTCGGAAAAAACATCCAACTTTTTTCAGACGGAAATTCCGCAGGTGTGTACAGGGCATTATACATCTCCCAATGCATGTGGTACAAAAATGACTGGCAGATTTACAATGCTTGATACGTTGCAGATGCTGCTAACTACTATGGTGCTGTATCCAACATGTGTATGTTAAAAGACTTAGACTGCCGAGCCCCATGGAGTGTACCTGGGGAGTAGTGTTATCCAGTGAAATACGGGACCGCTCCCTTCACTAGCCTGCAAGCTGGCCCTATGCAACCTGCCTTGCCTCACTGACTTTGTGCATCTCCCTCTTTCTTTTCTGCATTCTTGGGCACTAAGGTATAATCTGCCAAGCAATCATTCCTACTGTCCTTATCAGTTAAGCCAAAATAGCAGTAAGCTGGAGTTGTAGGAACATCAGTGACAATTCATTCTCCCGCCACAGCATCTATGCTACTAGTGCTCTCTTCCTCAACATCTAATGAAATAATTTGATGTGCATCCTCCGGAAGCAAGTGACTGATATTGTTCTCAAATCAGCTGACTCTTCAATGTCAGTTTAGTAGTTGAAGAGTAATGCCGCGTACACACGGTCGTTTTTTGCGATGAAAAAAAACTAAGTTTTCAATCATGAAAAAAAAAGAAGTTTTTCAAACTTCATTTTCCAAAACGACGTTGCATACACACCATCGTTTTTCTACAAAGCTCTAGCAAAGCGTGGTGACGTACACCACGTTCGACGGCACTCTTTTCCATTGAAGCTCCGTCTCATAACTTGCTTCTGAGCATGCACGGGTTTAAAAATGACGTTTTCAACGTTGTTTTGCCCACACACCATCACTTTTTATGACACAAAAAACGACATTTTGAAAAACGACACAAAAAATTCAAGCATGTTGGAATTTTTTTTTGGTCGTTTTTTTTAAGACAAAAAACGACGTTTTGCCCACACACGATCAATTTAAATGACGTTTTAAAAAACATCGTTTTTTTTCATCGCAAAAAACGACCGTGTGTACGTGGCATTAGACAAAGAATGTGCATTTGCAGTTTTTGATGACACTGTACTAGTCTGCATCAGGAAAAAAGGAGAGTAGGATGATAAAGGCTTGATTACCAACTCCCAGGGCCAGATTAAGAACATCATGGGCCTGGTGCTGAGGATTTTGGTGGGGCCTTTTATAAATAATAAATAAATGCGTGGGAATCACAGCGCAGCAATGGAGGGCCCAGTCTGAAAATGTAAGTGTACCCTAATGTGCTAATATGCTGTGCATATTTGTACATTGTGGCATAACCTACCCCAGGGCCTCTAAAAAGTAGTAATGTCAGGAAAGTAGCTGAGATCCCCGATGTTCCTCTGTACATCACCGTAGTAATCACAACATTAAATAAGTTCTAATAATGGGACAGAACAAATATGAGAACTGAGATTTCCTTTAGTTGAACTAACAAGTGTGTCCATTCTAGAGCTGGTAACATTGAGGGTATTCAGTATCATTTTAAAGAACTGTTTTTGTGGGTAAACGACATAGGGGAGGAGTACGGACGGTATATAAGTGGGAAGTATGTGCAGGTGAGTGAGAGGAATGTGGAGGGTCTAACATTGGGCACTGTGTACAGGAGAAGAGTGCAAAGGGTACGGCAAAAGGCACAATGTACAGGAGAGAAGTGTGGAGGGTATGACAGTGGGCATCATGTACAGGAGAGAAGTGTATGACAGCAGGCACCATGTACAGGAGAGGAGTGTGGAGGGTATGACAGTGGGCACTATGTATAGGAGAGGAGTGTGGATGGTATGATAGTGGGCACTATGTATAGGAGAGGAGTGTGGAGGGTATGACAGTGGGCAGTATGTACAGGAGAGTAGTGTGGACGGTATGATAGTGGGCACTATGTATAGGAGAGGAGTGTGGAGGGTATAACAGTGGGCAGTATGTACAGGAGACGAATGTGGAGGGTATGACAGTGGGCACTATGTACAGGAGAGAAGTGTATGACAGCAGGTACTATGTACAGGAGAGAAGTGTGAAGGGTATGACAGTGGGCAGTTTGTACAGGAGAGGAGTGTGAAGAGTATGACAGTGGGAAGTATGTACAGGAGGGGTGTGGGGGTATGACAGAGGGTAGTATGTACCAGAGAGAAGTGTGGAGGGTATGATGGGGCAGTATGTACAGGAGAGAAGTGTGGAGGGTATGACAGTGGGCAGTATGTACAAGAGAGGAATGGGGATGGTATGATAGTGGGCACTATGTATAGGAGAGGAGTGTGGAGGGTGCGACAGTGGGAAGTATGTACAGAAGAGGAGTCTATGACAGCAGGCAGTATGTACAGGAGAGGAGTGTTGAGTGTATGATAGTGGGCACTATGTACAGGAGAGGAGTGTGGAGAGTATGACAGTGGTCACTATGTACAGGAGAGGAGTGTGGAGAGTATGACAGTGGGCACTATATATAGGAGAGGAGTGTGGAGGGTATGACAGTGGGCACTATGTACAGGAGAGGAGTGTGGAGGGTATGACAGTGGGCACAATGTATAGGAGTGGAAGGATGTTTAGGGACTGCGTAGTGGTTAAGCGGGTCATACATGAATTGAAATTACACCAATTATGCAGAGACCAGCCATGCACAAGTCAATCTATTAATCGACTTGAGTACAACCAGCCTGTTTTTCCAAAAACAATCGGTGCTGCCAGCTATAGATAGCAACACTGATCATTGTACTCACTGGCAGAACACAATAACACTACAGGAGTGATTCCCCCATCTACAGGTCAGCAGGTGAGAGGGTGTGTGGGGACAGGCTGGGGAGAGATACCAGCCAGTAGCTGGGTAGGCACTGGCTAGTATCAGAGCCAGATACACACAGGTTACATACGTCGCGATCGTTCGAGCGAGAGCAATAATTCTAGCACTAGACTTCCTCTGTAACTCTAAACATCTAACCTAAAAAATGTTTAAAGCATCGCTTAGGATACCAAAAAAAAAAAAAAAATCGTGCTAACTTTAGTGTTTTTTTTAATGTATGAAACAGTTTATTTCCAAAAAAAAACATGTTTGAAAAATTGCTGCGCAAATACAGTACCGTGCAAGAGCTGCACAATTAATCGTTAACAAATCGTGATCTTGATTCAACCCCCCTGACATCTCCAATGCAGAGTTTGCTGATTCTTTCATATAACAAATGGAGAGACTTTCAGCTGTCAAAAGAAAATATCTGGACAGTCTGCCAAGTTCTTAGCAGGAAACATTGGGCCAGATTCACAGAGCCCTTACTCCTGTCTATCTCGCGTTAGACTGGAGTACTTTCAAATTACGCACGTTTTTTCACTACTCTGAAACCTCAAACCATGAAAATACGGCTGCGGGCTTCAATCCGACTGGCTTACGTGTTCGTACGCCTTCGGATCTACGCTGCAATAAATTTGCGCCCGCTGGGTGGAGTTCCCGTCGTTTTCCGCGTCGGGGAATGCAAATGAGCTTTTGCCAACTATCCACGAAGGTACGAACGTCTATCGCAATCTCTTACGGCATCTTAAGTCATCTTTTTGCTGCGTAAAATTATACCAGCTTTTTGCTGGTCTAATATTAGACAGCCCATGTTAAGTATGGCCGTCGTTCCCGCGTTGAATGTCAACGTCTTTTTTAATTTTTTACGTAAGTCGTCCGGGAATAGGAATGTCCGTAAACGACGCTACTCAAACAACGAATGACGTAACGACGTTATTTCGCGCAATGCACGGTGGGAAATTTCTGAACGGAGCATGCGCAGTTCGATCGCCGCAGGGACGCGCCTAATTTAAATGCTTCACGCCCCCTAATCGCGTATTTCGATTACGCGGCGAGAAATACACTACGCCGCCGTACCGTAAGGGACAAAATCTACCAGAATTCGGCGTATAGCCTGGTAAAATACGGCGGCGTAGTGTATCTCTGATACTCTGCGCCAATGTAATTGTATCTGAATCTGGCCCATTGTAACTAACGCTTTCTTCTTATATCAAAGGGATAAACTTCTGTGTGTAAAGAAAATATCCGACTGTCTGCCAAGTTTGTAAACAACATGAAACATTGTAACCAACTTCCTTTTTAGATCAAACTTCTGTGTGTAAATGCAAGAAATGTAACCACTTAAAGTCCAACACTTGTTTAAGTTAAAAACCAATATTTTTTGCTAGAAAATTACTTGGATCCGCCAAACATTATATATGTTTTAGCAGAGACAAAAATGGCAATTGCTGCAATATTTTATGTCACACTGCATTTGCCTACTTCAATGAATAATAAAAGCCATAAAAACAAAACAGTAAAGCTAGCCCATTTTTTTTTTCATTTTAATGTGAAAGATGATGTAATGCCGTACGAATCGTGAGAGAATCGTGATCTATCTTCTAAGCAAAAAAATTGCAGTTGTCGTTTTAGCCAGAATCGTGCAGCTCTATACCGTGCAACATAAAAAGTTGCAAAGACCACCATAGAGTAATTTTCTAGCAAAAAACAAATGATGATTTTTTTTCTCAGTGTGTGAGCTTGTATTTATAATGGCTGCTCTGTATGTAGCTTCTGACAGGCTGTGCAAGCAGGCCCGTATCTCCGGAACCATAAATGATAGCCATCCCATATTTTAACCGGTTGTGGGGTAGGTCTTCAACTGACTACACCCCAAATGTGGGGTTTCTGTGACCTCTGGTCATCGAGCTACAACCCCTGAAGTCGATCTAAAAAAAAAAAAAAAAAAAAAAACTTATTTTTTTTTCTTTTGGGGCAAATGGGCCTATCTTGAGAAAGGGGCCTGGAGCTGCAGCTCCATCAGCCCCTCTGTTAATCCGGCCCTGCCAACTCCATTACCTTCATTGTGCCCTGACTATGTAGAACCCTACTAGCTACACATGGAGATACTTTGCCTCTCCCTTTAGGCCTCCCAGGCATGATGACGGGATAAGCTAAATGTTTTTTGTGAACATTATCTGTTCGGCTGTTTGGGGAAGTTTCGCACTTCAAAGAGTTTCTTCAAAGAATTCCTCCCACAGTGCATTGCTTAAGTCATCATTGGCCAAGGTCATGCACCAGACCTCTGGTGCCTTTTGTCAATATGTTGGTGGATTTAGTTTGAGTGAGGGGACATCTTACATTGGTTTAAGGGAAAGAAAAGTTTGTGTAGTGAGATTTAAATATCATGGTATACAGTATACATTCTACAGTTTAGTGTTATATACAGTATTCAGTACAATAGATAGTACTATGATGAGTGCTGTATATATGCTATTTATACTTTTTTTTTATCCAGGAAAAACGTTATTAAAATTTATAACCGTAGCATTGCCATACAACACATGACAATACATTGCCCAAATGGGTCATAAATTACATCAAAGCTGACACAAACAACAGCAAAAAGTAAAGTTGTTACATAAATAGCATACAGCTGCATTGACATAATCAGTACATGTATAAGTAAACAGAATCATATCTAATGCAGCATTCATTCCTATCATCCTGTCCATAATTAGATTCACTGGTGCAAGCCCAGGAACACCCAGCCAGGAAGCCTATAGTTTTTCATACTTTTTCAGGCATCCTTTGTGATGATATACATATTTTTGCAACCTAAAGCCTCGTACACACGAACGGTTTTCCTGGCAGGAAAACTGCCAGGAGTGCTTTTGGCCAAGAATCCCGGTCGTGTGTATGCTCCCTAGCAGTTTTCCTGTGTTTATGCTTTTTCGTCGGTAAAAAAAACGTGCATGCTCAGAATCAAGTATGAGACGAGAGCGCTCCTTCTGATAAAACTAGCGTTCGTAATGGAGATAGCACATTCATCACGCTGCAAATTAGTGCATCGTTTAAATGCTGTGCATTCAAATCTTCTTTATAATGCTACAATAATGAACTTGTTTTGCTGATAATATTCACACAGAGTTCTAACTAACTTTTTCTTAAATTTGTTATGGTGATCTCATGAATATTTTTTTATATTTTAGAGCAAGATCTCCTTAATATTATTATTATTTTTTTCGAAAAATTATAATCCAGATCTACTTTTTTTTTTTTTTTTATTTCTAGTGATCTCCATGATTTGATTTTTAATTTTGTTGTCAAGTTACCACAATAACATTATTATCTTGTATTTTTTTTACCTTCAAGGAGATTGGTTGGTGTTATTTGTCTCTTTTTAATTAGACCTTTTTTTTTTTATCTACCTGCCTACTCACAAACAAAATGTATTTTTTTTAATAAGAATACATAGGCAAGTATTAACTGTAAAATAAATTCCATTTATTCTGGCTCATAAAGAAAATAAATCATGCCCTGGAAAGTGAACCCATATTGGCTGACCCTGTTACCACCCACGGATGGTACGGAGGAGGCTATACGGGAGTTTTATCACTTCAATAAGGGTTCTGCTAGCGCAGCGACTGTATGGGATGCACTCAAAGCATTCATGAGGGGCTGCCTGATTAAGGAGATCTCGGGTATCAAAACTCGCTCTAAGGAATGGGAAAAAAAGGGTACGAGACGAACTGAAAGCTAGAGAACAAGCCCTGGTTGCAGACCCCTCTCAAGAAAGGCATGACTCTTGGAGGGAGGCACAATCCTTCTATAACTCCGTTTTATTAACGGCAGCAGAGAAGAGCAGATACTTTCAACAACAAAGTTATTTCGAGGAAGGGGAAAACACGGGACGCCTCCTTGCCCTTATAGTAAGGGGGCAGCGGGAAACCTCAAATATTACAGCAATAGAGACGAATACAGGGGAGTTGCATACCACAGGGCCCGATATCCTGAAGGATTTTCAAAATTTTTATGAGGAACTATACTCCTCTAAAGCTAGATATAGTCCTTTAGATATGACTGATTTCTTGCAATCATGTACCTTTCCACAGCTGTCTGAAGCTGATAGGTAAATGTTAAACTCGCCCATCACTATGCTAGAGCTGAAGAACGCCCTGCACGAGGCTTCGCTGCATAAGTCCCCAGGACCAGATGGCATACCGGCAGAGGTATACTCTCAGTATGAAGAGATGCTTCTGCCGCCCTTGCTACAGACTTTGCAGGAGGTAATTGAAACAGGTACCCTACCAGAGAGCATGCAGGAAGTCATAATTATCGTCATATTAAAGCCAGGAAAGGATAAACTGTCGCTGGATTCCTATCGCCCAATATCCTTGCTAAATGTAGATGTCAAGCTATTGGCCAAAATACTGGCCTCAAGGTTATCACAGGTGATAGGAAAACTGATACATAGAGATCAATGTGGCTTTATACCATCTCGTTCCACGGCGCATAATATTCGGCGACTTTACTTGAATTTGCAGATGCCGGTGGACAACCCGGGAGGTAGGGCCATTCTGTCGCTGGACGCTGCTAAATCATTTGACAGTGTGGAGTGGCCCTACCTCCTGGAGACCCTGGCAAGATTCGGAATGGGAGACAGGTTTATAGAATGGGTGAAGGTGCTGTACTCTGAACCCAGAGCCAGACTCCGTATCAATAACAATCTTTCATCTGCGTTTAAGCTTTATAGAGGTACCCGGCAGGGGTGCCCATTGTCCCCATTGCTGTTTGCGTTGGCGATTGAGCCCCTGGCCATCTCTATTCGTAATTCCACCGAGGGTGGTGGGATTCCGTAGGGGCCAGAGGGAAGATAAGATATCATTGTTTGCAGACGATGCGTTAATCTACTTAGGTGACTCCTCTGCATCGCTGCAGGCAGTGATGCAGATCATTGGGAAGTTCGGTTGCTTCTCGGGCCATTACCTGGTCAAAATCAATCCTGATGCCTATAGACAAAATGGAGGGACCACTGCCACATGGAGCAGAACAGATTGTTATAAGCAGCGGCTTTAAATACCTAGGAGTGGTGGTTTCTCCAGATCCGGCGCAGTATCTCCAGCTAAATCTGGGCCCACTATTGGCCAGACAGAAGGAGAAATGCAACAGCTGGTGTAAACTTCCACTATCGGTGGTAGGACGGGCAAACCTAATTAAAATGATATGGGCACCACAGCTACTATACGTCTTCCATAATTCCCCTATGTGGATTACAAATAAATGGTTTAAACAAATTGAAGCATTGATGAGAGGCCTGATATGGAAGAAGAAGACAGCCAGGATCAGTATAGAAAGGATAGGGGAGGCCTTGCTGTCTCACATCCTAAAACGTACTTCTTGGCTGCTCAGACCCAACACCTAGCGGGATAAGGACGGGAAAGAAATGAGGATTCCATTTGTAATATGGTAACGAGTTGTGCCCCTACGTTAGTGGCAGCATCTCACCTGGAAATGGAAATGGACCTCCCTAGCATACCAGGCATTGCCCCGACAGGTATTTTGCTTAAAAGGGTTTGGGGGGAGATTAGGAAAGCCTTGGGAATAAAGGGACCGTTGCCCTTCACCCCGATATGGCATAATCCCAGATACCCAGAAATACAGGAATTAAGGGGGTTCACTGTGTGGAAGGAGAAAGGGATATATTTTGTCGAGCAATTGTATGAAGGGGAGGTATTGAAAACATACGAACAGTTGTGTCGGGAATTCCAGTTAAATCCAAAGGGATTTTATCAATACCTCCAACTTCGACATGCGTTACAGGCACAACAAAAAACACAATCCCTAACAGCATCGACAGCCCCCTTAATCAAGGCAACCATGAATAAGCACTGATCCAGTGCGAAACGCGTCGGCTGTTTCTTGTTTCCACTGCTGTGTCCCTATTTTTGTACATGCTGTCTATTGAATAAAAGACCACCCATCAGGTTTTGGAGTGCGGCTATCCATTTTTCTTTGTCTTCATTAATCAAGGCAGTACTTGGAATAGAGGATCGGAAAGGACTAATCTCCAAAATATACAGGGAACTACTATCCAGGGCTCAGGATTATACATCTTTAAAATGTCGCAGCAAATGGACTGAAGATATAGGGAATATTGACGAAAGCCTCTGGAAAAGGGCCGTAGAATGTATTCCTGTAGTATCGTTATCAGCATCGCATAGATTATCACAGCTATTTATTTTGCACCGGGCATATAGAACACCAGAGCAGATGCACAGGTGGGGAGGAAGAGACTCCCCGCTATGCCCGAAGTGCAAAATACATCAGGGCGATTTTATACATTTGATTTGGAGATGTCCAAAACTACACCGGTATTGGGAGGAGATCTCCCAGTGCATAAGTAGACTCGCACAGACACCCATCCCACTGGACCCTCTGGTATATATATTGGGGTCCATAGAGGCGGATACCTTCCCAAAAGGAATTTATATAATGTTAACTAGAGTATTATATCTAGCAAGAAAACTTTTAGCACGATACTGGATGGCACCAGAGGTCCCCACGGGAAGGCAGTGGATTCTACTAGTAAATTCCTTACTTCTTAGAGAAAGACTAATATATAGTCGTAGGGGGGAAACTGAGAAATTCGATCAGATTTGGCAAACATGGCTGAGCGATGACAGACTTTCTCCACCACAGTCGATAAGGGATAGACTGAGGAGGTAAATAGAAGGAATAGGGAGGAGTAGTGTACGAAAACAAGAAAAATAAATGGAGAGGTAAAACTAAATGGTCACGATAAGGTGGTGTGGGTAGGGAAGGGCGGGAGGGAGGGTGGTAAATATAAATACGCACAAAATAATGCACAAAGGGGATATAGTCAAGAAAAAGGAGCGAGTCTGGAAACTAGAGTTTTACATATTTTATTACCTTTTTAATATGCACTGTATTTTGTATTTGAATATCCGCACAAGTGTATGATAAATGTAAACATTGAATAAAAAAGAAATGATTTAAAAAAAAAAAATAGGAAGGCAGCGCTGGAGAACCTGCTGCAATTGGTGCAGCCTTGTGACCCCAGGGCACAAATCAACTCTGTGTGGACCAGAAAATTGGGAGCTTGAGAAGCACATACAGTTGGGAGCACAATCTGCTCCTGGACTCCCAGACGTCAGGAACAGCAGCAGATGACATATATGTCCCAAGTCCGTCGTACTACAACAGCCTGCCTTCTGTCAGACCACATTGAAGCATCACGTTTTAGACTTCTTGGTAACCTTCCCTGTAGTCTTCTTTGTGGCCTTCAAATAATTTAAAATGACCTGAATCCAAGCTAGACCTTTGAGTACTAAAACACTGATAAATAGATTTGTCTTATGAAGACTGGATCCACTCATTGGACAATTAAGATACTGGAAAAACAAGGGGGGGTTTTGGACCTATAGTGGGCCCAAACCATAGTCTAAGAGCGAATCAACCACAAATAGTTATAAGTGAATAAACAAGGCTTTATTGATGAGTATACAAAAATTCAAACAAGATCCCCCTGGAAGTATATACAAAACAAATTATCTAAAGTGGAATGTTCCTCCAGGGTATCTCTATCAATTTAAATTACACTATAAAAAGTACAATGTTGGGGAGTTGAGTAGACCACTAGACCTGAATAGTAAAAAATAGACCCCTATTTATCCCATAAACAGCAAAGGTATATAAGGCTCGGGTGTCCGAACACTGATAAAACAGAGTTGCTTACCCGTCCTGGGCTCCGAGCTGATATGTACAGCGAGCCGGTAAAGACCTGCACCTGAAATGCACCGCGATCGAACTGGGACGAGCAGATTGCTCAAGGAATCTGATCAACCGATCGTTGTACTGTTCGGACGTCCTGGGTCATGTGAACTCGTCCACCTGGTTCAGGGTTCAGATACGTGGTATACGGTGGCTCAGCTGGAGTAAAAAGGAGATGTCTTTGCTCTTCGAATTGTTCGACTCAGAGTAGTTACACCGTCGTAAAGATCAAACGGATTGGGGTCCAGTCCTAGTGGTCAGAGTCATCTGCTACCCACAGCATCGTAGCATCGATGCGTTTTCGTGACAGAACTCAGTCACTTCATTTGGATTCTTTGCAGCTTTCTCTGCAGCCTTCTCTGCAGCCTTCCCTGCAGCCTTCCTCCCATGCTTTGTTGAAGCCTGTGGCCTCAGGAGGAGGAGAAGGAGGTGGAGGAGGAGAAGGAAGTGGTGGAGAAGGACAAGGAGGTGGGGGAGGAGGTGGAAGAGGATGGGCGACCTCACAAATTGCAGTATTTGGAGTAATTGTCTCCATCAACCCCTTATTGCTTCATTTTGGCACCAATTAGGGCGGGATAGCCCTCTTCAGTGGTGGTTGACTCTTGAAGGGTGGCATGTGCCTCTCTAATCAGGGCCATTGCTGCCTCACTCAGGCTCCTATGCCTCCTGGCCCTTCTTGTTGGAAGGTGGATGGGAGGCACCTTAGAAGTTGTTCTGCCACTTGGCCCAGCCACCTCCTCTCTGTCACTGGGCCCTGCCTGCTCCTGTCTGCCACTGGGCCCTGCCTCCTCCTGGCTGCCACTGGGCCATGCCTCCTCCTGCCTGACACTTTCCCCACCCTTCAGCGGCGCATTGCGAGGGGAATATCTCCTAAACCGTACAGGTTTAGGAGATATTCCTTATACCTACAGGTAAGCCTTATTATAGGCTTACCTGTAGGTAAAAATGAAAAAGTGGGTTTACAACCACTTTAAAATCTTACCTTCGGTCTCATGTTCATCGCTTTTACTCCTTTCTCCGCACAAGGAATGTAATTACGACAAACGTGTGTTAGCTTTATATACACTATGCATGCGTGAAACTCTGCACACGTCACCCGCCCATGACGTTCTTTCTCGAATATTTCTCGCAGTGGGAGACGACATGGCGGAGTCTCAGCAGGTGTCTCCTAATTCATCTAACGACGAGACAAGCCCGGAGCCTGATGAAATGTCACAATCAAGGAGGAGATACAAGGCATCTAATAAGTCCTTTGCAGAGATTGCTGCGATGGTGGACATATTGAAAAAGTGGGATTATCATGGCAAGCATAGGCTGTATACCCACCCTAATCTAAGGAAGGCCAAAATAATGAGGAAAGTTGTAAAAAGTCTGCAGAAACATTTTGGGGTATGAAGATAGAAAGAGCAGCTTAGGAAGAGGTGGTCTGACCTCAAACTGAGGGAGCCGTAGCAGTGAAGAAGTATCAAGAGAATGCTTGAAAAAAAAATAAGTATTTCTCCTGAGTCCCTATTATTTATTATCAAAACTTGCATGTTGCTCCATGTGCTTTTTTTTTTATATTGGACATTTGAAAACTTTCAAAAGTTAGTGGGCACAGTAATCAGTCATTTTGACATGCCTGTTTGTATTCCAAAGATGTTATTACATTGTTGTCTAGATGATGTGTTTGTAACAAGAATGAAATGCAAACTTGAATCAGTGTAAAGGAGAGGAGACTCAGCAGCATCTGCACTCTGGAGCACTAGTGTGGGACACCAGAACAACCTTTTTAGGGTGTCCCACACAGGTGCTCAGGGATGGACTGAGACCAAAATTTGGCCCTGGACTTTATCCAGACCGGCCCACTTTATGTTTGCAAACAAGAACAAAAACAGTATATAAACTATACGCAATTGTGCAAAAAAACATAAGTAGCATAACAAAAGGAGTCCTCACTCACCTCTTTTATTATTTCACTTATTCTCCTCTGTATTTTCCTCATTCTTCTCACATCACTGCATGAAGTGGAGGGCGAGCTGCGCAGCCATTACTTTGACAGGCTGTCACTCAAACCGGCCCACTGAACCATCGGCCCACCGGGAAACTCCCTGTAGTCCCTATGGCCAGTCCATGCCTGCAGGTGCTCCAGGGGATACTTGGGGTGTCTTTTTTTTTTTTATCTTAATTTCTTTTTATTGTTTTCAATTTTAACAAACATTTTATACAGTTACATATTATTAATATAAATAATTTAATATATCTTTACACCTCCCCACAGATAACCGTGAACTGTGCATATTCATTATCTAAATCTACGGATCTATGCCTCAATCATGGTTCCAATGGGAACCCCATTTCCCTTAACCAAGGCCCCCATAATTTTTTTAATTTATTATAATTTCCTTTTTTAATGAAGGCTACCTTCTCGCACCATATCAAAGCATTAATAGATCCCACCCAGTTCTCTATAGATGGGGGGGTCTGCACTTGCCATCTTTGTGCTATCAGCTTCCGGGCTTGGAATAAACACCTTAGTACCCCTTCCAAGGCTACGGCTGGAATGGTGTGGTTTTCCATACCTCCTAATAAACAGGTGGTAACTTCTGGTTCTAGAGAGGTCCCAAAGATCCTATTTATCCTATTAATCACTTCTGTCCAATATCTGAAGAGCTTAGGACATCTCCAGAACATATGGATAAGATCCCCAGACGCATTACATCTGGGGCACTCATCTCTTTGTTTCCACCCTAATAGAAACATTTTTCTAGGAGTGTAATAGGCCCGGTGTATTAGAAATAAATGGGACAGTCTCTGAGCTGGAGCAATTGAGACCAATGTCCCCCTATGTAGAATATCCTTCCACTGTTCCGAGGTTAGCAATCCAATATCTCTTTCCCATTTTTCTCGGCTCTTAGAGACCCCCGTTTGGTTTATAGCTTTAGTGCCCAATTTATGATACAGTAAGGATATTTGACCTTTCGTGGCATTTGTTTGAATCATTTTGAGGAGCGCAGGGATGTAAGTTCTAATTATTGGACGGTTATTAAACTGAGTTTGGAGGGCATGCCTAATCTGTAAGTAATTAAAGAAAGTTACATTTGGTATTCCAAATTCTTCCTTCAATTTCGAAAACGTTTTAATGAGATTGTCTTCATACATGTGTAGCAGCCGTGTTATGCCCTGGGTTACCCAAACTTTAGGGATTTCTATTTCCCTAAGTTCTGTTAAGTTTTTATTATGCCAGAGCGGGGTAAATTTGGTTATTCCCGTATACCCCAGTAAAGCTTTAGTATTCCGCCACAATTTATTGATTAAGTTCATAGTTGGGCATTGATAATAAAATTAACCTGCTTCCAGGGCTTCTATTATTGTTTTATGAGGAGCCCTTAGTAGCATTAGTCTAAAGCAATTATTGTCTAGGTTTTGGTTTCCACAGTCCACTAGGTGCTGTAGCTGAGACGCCAGAAAGTATGTTCTTGGGTGTGGGACCGCCATCCCCCCCTCGCCTACCGGGAGCTGCATCGTCTGCAATCTAATTCTAGACTGACCCCCTTTCCACATCAGGTCTCTGAACAGAGTTTCTATTCGTCTGAACCACGTCTGGTTTACCCAGATCGGAGAATTGTGTAGGAGGTACAATATCTGAGGGAGCCAGATCATTTTTATAAGATTGCATCTCCCTGCGACCGAGAGAGGGAGGCGGTTCCAAATATCTTTCTTCGATTTAAGTTTTAATAATAATGGAGCTATGTTGTTGGTGATATATTCCTTGGGTTCCTTAGTTATCCAAACCCCCAAATATTTCAATTTCGTTGAGATTATCAACTGGGGCGTCTCCACTATTTCCTGGGCCCGCAACGTGTCTATTGGAAGTAGGGCAGATTTATCCCAGTTGACAGTTAGTCCCGGGAACCTTCCAAACTCCTTCACCATTTGCACAACGGAAATCAGCGAGCTATCAACGTCCCCTAAAAAAAACAGAACATCGTCTGCAAAAAGCGAGATCTTGTCCTCCTCCGAACCCCTTCTGAACCCTTGTATATCATTATTTATTTTTTTCAAATATGTTTATTGGGTTTTAAAAAGACAATTATAATCACATAGTCAACATTAACTGAACATATTCTAATTACTAAAGGAAAGGACATCTTCAGTGTAGACAGAAGCATATAACAATGTGTATGTCAGAAGAATAGTATCATGTATACATATCATGAGGATGTTAAACTTATATCAAATCAATTAAAAAGGGGAGAAGGAAAACATAAGGGAAGGTATTGGTAATGAAATGGTATAGTTTAACTCAAAACGACATTGGAGATATCACAACTTATAGTCAATAAGGAAAGTGACTTAGGCAACATAGTAAATCTGGGTTGTGTTATGTAAGTATCAATGTTTGGTATTCTGAAGATTTAGTAAAATGAATCCAACACGCCCATTTATCTTGGAACTCCTTCGAAGAGTCGTGAAATTGGGAAATCAGGTCTTCCATATTGGCGATGTGATCCACCTTGCGTAACCAGTCCGAGATTTTAGGGGGGGAAGTCTGGGACCATTTAATGGGGATACACAATTTGGCCGCATTGATGAGATGTATAATAATAGAGTTTTTGTACACAGAGTTGGGTAGCGAAGATAGATGCAGCAGGTATTGTCCGGCTGAAAAGTCTGGGGTGTAGGTGGTTATGGATGTTATAAGATTGTGGATAGTTTTCCAGAAGGGCGTGATGAGGTAGCATTCCCACCAGATATGAAGAAGCGTACCCGTTTTAGTATTACAGCGCCAACACAAGGGGGATGAATTTGGACTGTATTTGTGGATAATGTAAGGGGTCTTATACCATCTGGAGTAAACCTTATAGCTATTTTCCTGCGTAAGGACTTTCAATGAACACTTATGGAGGCGGCGAAACACTGAAAACCATTGGTCATTTGAGATTGAAATTTTTAGATCTTGTTCCCATTTTCTATTAGTCTTGTCTAATTGTGGATCAACTGATGAGTTCAAGATATTGGGGTAGATTCATGTAGAGATCCGACGGTGTATCTACTGATACACCGTCGTATCTGTGTGATCCAACGCGCGGATCTATGCGGCTGATTCCTCGAATGCACGCTGGGAAATTTAGCCGGCGGCGCATGCGCAGTATGATCGGCGCGGGGACGCGCGTGATTTAAAATAGTAAACTCCCCCTAGCCGCGGAATTTGCATTCTGCCGGGGGATTTACGATCCGCCAGGGCTACTTACGAGGCAAGTGCTTTCTGAATACAGCACTTGCCTCAAAAACTGGCGCAGGCGGATCGTAAAAAACATAGATCACGTGGATCAAAAGATCCGCTGATCTATGTGAATCTAGCCCATTATATATAAGGGAAATTAAGTGGCCTTGAGGCTCTGATTTTAAACATAGTATCTCAAAAGAAGTCTTAGGCCTGTGCCAATTGTTAGTGGAGCCAAATTTAGTCAAGAATTCTACGATCAAGTTAAAGTCACGTGAGGAGATTCCAAGGTCTGGGAGTTTAGAGGAGAAATGTTCAAAGGTTACAAGTTTGCCATGCTCAAAAACTAGTTCAGCTCTGAGGATCTTTTTGGAATGTGTTGCACAGGGAGTGTTAACATAAGGCTTACGAAATATTTCGGGATTGGAATCAATAGGGGTGACAGGTCCATAAACATAAAGGCATTTTAGATAAACAACAAACCGTGGAGCTGAGGTATAATCTAAAGATAATACTCAGTGTGTAGAGAATAAGTGTGAAAGAAAATGACATGTGGCAACACAGTATAACTTATGTGGCAAAATAAACTCATTTTTCCCTCCTGGGTTTCCTGGAGCGTGGTGATCCTGTTGCTAGGAGATTGGGGCCTAGCATATTAGAAGGTTGTGGAAGTTCATCTCCGGATTGAGAGCGACGCCTCCTGGTTCTGGAGGGGGCCGTTTCCATGGCATCATCTTTAGCAGAGTCTTTAGTGGCAATTCTAGAGCGAAATTCTGCAAACCAGTTAGGCAGTTCCATATACGGTATGTCCATAGTTTTACAGAAGGAGTGCAGATCTTCAGGAACTCTCAATATGGCAGTGTGTCCCCGATTGGTTGCTTGTAACCCAAATGGAAATGTTGTTACTTCTTAAGGTGTCAAGTAAGGGTTTCAAGTCACGCCTGTTTTGAAGAGTAATTTTTGACAGGTCTTGGAAAATCATTATCGTAAATCCCTCAAATCTAATATTGGAACGAAGTTTAGCATTCCTTATGATCTTTTACTTAAGCATAAAATCGTTTATGTGGCATATTACATCCCTAGGGGGGTCTGTAGGATTACCCCTGGGTCTCAAGGCCCTATGCATACGTTCCATTCCAATTGTAGTCAGGGGCGGACGTCCCAACAGATTATTGAAAATGCCCAATATTGCAGGGGAAAGCTGGTCATGATCTATTGATTCGGGTAGTCCACGAACCCTAAGATTGTGTCTCCTGCTTCTATTTTCCAAATTTTCTGTCTGGCGTTGCAAATCCCTCAGGAGCATGGTGTTTGTGTCAACCTTCCTGTTTACATGGCGCAGCGCCGCGTTCTGTTGCGCAGCTGATTTTTCAATATCAGAGACGCGCGCGGTAACTGCGCGTATGTCTATCTTAAGGTCAGCTATGGCGGCTGACAAAGTCTCCTTAATGTCTGCCGCCACAGAACGGAGATCGTTCAGGCTAGGGCTCTGAAGCGGGTCATTAGTGTATTCATAGTTCCGGACAGCGGGAGGGGGTATTGTGTTCCCAGAAGCCTGTGGTACAATGACAGTATGTTGCGGTTCCATACTTAAATCCGCCATTGTCTATCTGGGTAGGTCAGCCTTAAAGTGTCAGAGCGAATCCAATTTTCGCCGGAAAGTCTAAGGAATGGTATCGAATTGTGCCCGATAAGAGCAGGAGACGATCCAGTCAGGTCCTGGTAGTAAAATCTCCTTACCGGCTCTGTTATTTAAGGATTGTAGTTCGCAGCGGCAGGAGCTCACAAATTAAGCCTCCATTCCTGGTCACGGCTAGACCACGCCCCCGTATATCATTTTTTAATCTCGTTTTAATAGCAAGGGGTTCCATAGCTAGCGCGAAGAGGAGCGGGGAGAGCGGGCAGCCCTGTCTTGTACCTCTCTCTCGAGATTGAATAATGTTGAGATCTCGTTGTTTACTTTAATTTTTGCTTGTGGTGCATTGTATAGGAGTTTAACCCTTTTAATAAAGATTGGACCAAAACCGAAGCTTTCTAACACTTTCCAAAGGTATGGCCATTCAATACTGTCAAATGCCTTAGCGGCATCTAGAGCAAGCAATGCTCTAGAGCCCTCATTGTCAATTGGGATTTGTATGTTTAAAAAGGCCCTTCTAATATTTATACTGGTTGACCTGTTTGGGATAAACCCTGATTGGTCGGGGTGGATAAGGTTCTCTATACATCTTTTAAGACGATTTGCCAAAACCTTGGCAAAGATCTTTGCGTCCGTACAGAGTAGTGAGATTGGACGGTAGGAGGAGGGATCTAGTTTATCTTTTTCCTCCTTATATATTACAACAGCCGTTGCCTCCATCATGGAAGGGGGAAGATGTCCCTCTAGAAGCGCCCCTCCCAATGTATGCAGCAGTTCTGGTAACATAACTTCTCCGAACCGTCTATAAATCTCTATCGGTAGACCATCGGGGCCCGGAGATTTATAACAGGACATCTCTCCAACCACCGTTTGAAGTTCTTCAAGTGTAATAGGAGACTCCAGTTTTTCTCTGTCCATTACTGTCAAGACTGGAACCGGGATATCATGGAAGAAGGTTTCCATACCTTCATTTTCTCCTCTAGACTTATAAAGAGATTTATAATAGTCATGGAATACATTTATTATCGCCTTGCTCTCCTTGGAGATATCTCCTGTAGAGGTCCTAATTGCCGCAATATTTGAAGAGGGGGAGTTGGCCCGGACCAGCATTGACAATGCCCGCCCCACTTTCTCCCCCTCCCCGAAATGGGTTTGTTTCTGAAATATTTGATAGTTCTCTGCTTTCCTCATAGTAGCCATCCTATATAAGTTGTGCTTATCAAGCCACTCTTTTTGCTTACTCAAGGTTGGGTCCTCAATATAATGTTGCTCGGCTGCTGTCACCTCCCTTCTAAGGTCCTCCTCTTCTGTCCTAGACTCTCTTCGGACCCTAGCCACATTTTGAATTAACAGGCCCCTCAAATAAGCCTTTAGTGAGTCCCAGACCACTCCAAACTCAGCCGAGCCTGAATTTATTTGGATATATTTTTTCAAACTGTTCAAGATATCCCTTGGTTCACCCAATAGCTCGAGCCAGTGTGGACTAAATTTCCATTCTTTTGGAGCAGTTTTCTTATTGCCCCTAATAACTAAGTCCAACGGAGAGTGGTCTGAGACCCCCCTAGTCCCATATTCTAGCTCCCTCACCATATTTAGTGCCAACTCGTTCCCAAGGGCCATATCGATTCTAGAGAGAGTGACATGGGAAGTGGACAAACAGGAGTATTGCCGGATGTGTGGGTGACGAATACGCCACATATCTTTTAAACCTATCTCATCTAGAAATTGGGACCGGCGGCTCCCTTCTTCCGGAACTTGCTTCTGAACCGGAGGAAATCTATCATACATTCTGTCTAAAACTTCATTGTAGTCACCTACTGCTATCAGAGGGATTCCGGTTTTATCAAGCATAAATTCCACTAGCCTCTGGAGAATGTCAAACTTGAAAGGGGATATAGATATTGGCTAATACATATGGCCTGCCCCAAATGGAGCAGGCCAAAAATATGAACCGGCCCTGATCGTCTAACCAACTTTTCTCGCAGGTGAAGGGCAACCCCTTCGCCACCATTATGCTGACCCCCCTCGAATATGAGGAGTGGACAGAATGGTATCGGAATGGGAATTTCCGTGTGCTCATTTGGACCATGGTATCTTTTGTTAAATGTGTCTCCTGTAAACAGAGTATGCCTGGCCCTTCCCCATCCAATGATGACAATACTAGTACTTTCTTAGCAGAATCCCCTAATCCACGAACGTTCCAAGACCTAATCCTCCAAGTCATAGTTCGGAAAAAAAAAGATAGATATAAAAAATAACAGAGCAGCCTTCCTACCCCTCATGTTTCCCCTTTCGTTTTCATTGATATCTCCCTCATCTTCCATCTCCTGACTTCCATTTGGACTAATACCTCTTCTATATCCTATAAGACTTGAAGTACCTTCCTCTATCAAGATTCCCTTCCCTCTCCCTCCCCCCTCCCCCCCCCTCCCTGCCCACCTGGGCTCCCCCATGGAGCTTCACCTGTGACCTCCCCCCTCTCGCCTATTCGTCTCCTCCCTCTCATTCTTGCATTCATTGGCCTCTCGCCCTCTATTGAGTAGCGAAGGCCCCTCTCACCCCTCCCACCCTTACCCTACCTCCTGGACTACCTCACCTATACCAAAGAAAAGGAGGGGAAAAGAAAGTCCAGTTTTTCATAGATATATCTCTAAAGCAAACAGGCTAGAAGTATTAGCAAATAGCAATCAGCACCAGAATGGCAAACCCCATGTAGCTACAAAAGTGTTTTCATAAATATCCTCCCCCCCAAACCAAGGGAGAGGGGGAGAGAAAAAAAGAAGGGGGGGGAACCAAGGGGAGGGACAAGGCCCTCTCCTTTGGAAGAATCAGCCAGTTTAATTCTCTATATATTACAATTCAAACAGGTTGCTAGCGTTCCTTGCCCCATTAACCATATGGTATTGAAAAAAGTGCCGGTGCAAAAATGACAGTAAGTGCATAGATTTCCTATCTCCCCCCTCCAAAAAGGGAAGAGAGAAGAAAGGAAAAAAAAAAGGGGGAGAGCAAATATTAAACCATTTAGTGACAATTCCCATCCATCATACAGTTCAGATTTTTTTTCCTTTCCCCGTATATAGAGCAAAAAAAGGAAAAAAAGAACACCAAAGTCAATTATAAGTGAAGAAAAAAAAAAGAGAGAACAACCCGGTAAGGGCCATTATAGCATTTAGTGACAATTAGTGTCCTGTGCTTAAATTTTCTCCATAGCAAAAAAACTGTTATAGGTGTAAAAAAAAAAAAAAAAAAAAGGAGCAAAAGCCCATACAATCCATTGGAACATTTGTTGGGTAAAAAAAAAAAAAAAAAAAAAGGGGGGGGGTGTAGAGCATTTAGTGATGGCGCAAATTTATATTGGTATCTATAGGTCCTTGCTATTTGCTTCTAGCCATTGAGCTCCCTCTGCCGGTGAATTGAAAACCAAAGTCCTGCCCAAGGCTGTCCCCCGTAAGCGGGCCGGATACTGCAAGGCATAGGGCACTTTATGTTGTTGTAGAGTGCGTTTTATTTGTGTAAATTCGGCTCTGCGCTTTTGCAGATCAGGGGAAAAGTCGGAGTAGAATGAAATTCTAGCTCCCTTGTACATAATGTCCCCCATACCCCTGGCTTTCTGGAGCAGAGTAACTTTGTCTCCATAATAAAAGAATTTGAAAAGAAGTGATCTGGGCCGACCCCCTTCCTGTGGGGGTCTAAAAGTGACCCTATGAGCCCTCTCGATGGCAAAAACTTGGAGTGTCTAAATGTGTGAAACTTGACCAAAAAAGGTGAGTAGTCAAAATTTGGGAAGTGAAAAATAATGTCTTTAGCTTTAAACTCTACCCAAACATACAATTGTACCCCACTTCCAAGCAATGTATCACATTCCTATTTTTGCCCTCAAATATATGTGTGTTAAGTATACCTTTTTGTTTCATTCTCATAGAGGAGAGAACACTGGGAGGACACCACTCCAAGGAGCACAGGGACCCCACACCTCAGCAAGAATCCCAAACCCAGGAAGAAGGAGAAGTAGATGACGTGGTGGAACTTGTCACCACAACTGGTTAGTGTCTGTCACCACAGCTTCAGGTAAGAGATGTAGGCCTTCAGATTTCTAATACTTTTTTTTTTTTTTAGGAGATGAACATGTTGGTGAGAAAGAAAGTCCTTGTTTCTCAAGTGCTAGTGCACAAAGAATTATCCAGCAAGTAATGTTGTGTAGTCGTGAAGAGTAAGATCAATGTTATGGAGCAAACATTTAGGGACATCATTGATGTTTTGGGGCGAATAGAATGAAACACAAAGCCCCCCTTTTTATATTTTTGCACTTTTCAATTTTTTTTAGCACTTTCCCCCAACAAGCCAAATTTTGAAGATGCACACAGTGTGTCAACATGTGCTATCTGCCATCATGGGATATCCATGTACGTGTTTTGCAACTCAAGTAGGTGAAAGGAAGAAGGGGTTGCACCCCCAAAACTCGTCCATTGATCCCCCATGATGGCAGATAGCACATGTTGACAATAGGCATGGATCAGGAGGGAAATACCCATTTTTCGAACCCAAAAAATTGTGTGCATCTTCAAAATTTGGCTTGTTCAGGGGTGACAACACCCCATCTTATGAAGGGCAGATAGAGAAATTTTTAACATACTATAAAGTCTGTTATTGCCTAGAGGTTTTCAATGTTGAAGTTTGAGAGTTGTGTATTTTCTAATAAAAGAAACATGCCTGTTTATGGCAATTTTTTTTATATTTAATACCCCTAAATTTCATCAAGACCATATGAATGTGCACAGAGTAAAAATGTTGGACAACAACAAAGTGTGGCTTCTTATCAAATTTTTTAATTATTTAAAAAAAAAAATAGACATTGCCTGGCATAGGAATGGCCACCCTACCCGTGAAATAATTACCATGTTGCTGGCAAACTTCATGGGCGCTTTGGGGGGGCAAGCCAGGACGGCAAGATTCTAGGCCTGGCAGGGTATTCTATGCAGACAGGCTGGCCATTATCGCAAAGGCATTCTCAATAGGGATGAGCTTCGCGTTCGACTCAAACCCATGTTCGACTCAAACATTGCCTGTTCGATCGTTCGTCGAATTTCGAACAAAACGAGTCGTTCTCGCCAAATTCGATTGACGAGATTGATCTCCAGATACACTGTCGTATCTCTGTTTCTAGCCCTGTGTATGAATGCGACTGATTCTTAGAATCAGTTACGCATAGATTTGGCGTAGATCCGACTGGCGTAAGTCACTTACATCGTCGGATCTTAGATGTAATTCTACGCTGGCCGCTAGGTGGCGTTCCCGTCGATTTCAGCGTTGAATATGCAAATGAGCATGATACGCCGATTCCCGAACGAAGTTGCGCGCCGTCGATGTAGTTTACGTAGTTTGCGTACGCGTAAGGTTACTCCTGCTATATGAGGGGTAACCTTGCATAGGTCCGGCCTAAGCCATGTTAAGTATGTACGTCGGGGGGGGGGGGCGTGGCCGGATGTGATCGCGGCAAGACGTGTCTTCTCAGAGCTCCGGCTGCCATCCGTTAATTTCATCCTGTTTGCGGTGGCCTGATCGATTGGTCAGCTCCGTGGTGGTGCTACCTGATTGGGGGAGTCACAGAGGATCACGGAGATGTCATCCTCGGCCTCGAAGAAGCGGGAGAAGCAAAGATCTCAGCCTCCGGTGGATCAGCGGCAGCTTCGCTCTCAAGGCAGCATGGCGACTAGCCCCGCCCACGCCATCTTGGTTACCAGCTACTATGCCCAGCGCGCCAAATCTCTCCCGGGAAAGATGGCTATGCAGCAGAACACTACTGAGGCGTCCTCCCCTGCACCGCAGGAGATTGAGGTGGACACTGCTGCGATCACCGGTCCTATCCTGGAAGCCATAGCGGCTTCAAAGACTGAGCTCGTGGGTCGCATAGACTGTCTGACGACGGAATGCAATCTCATCCGTAATGATCTGGACAAGATTAGAGGTAGGCTGACCGCTGCGGAGGACCGTATCTTTCTTTATTCTCCCTTTTTTGTTACACGTCTATGCCAAACTATCGTCACCTAAGGCGGAACTCTGATAGGGTTGTTTGTTACGGGACTCAAGCTGCATACCGGACAGTTCTTATGTTTTGTTCAGTTTCTGGTATAACAGCAGGGGGGGGAAGGAGAGGGGGGGTTTTGTCTGACCAACGCTATGGGACCTTTTTCTGTTCTGCACCTTGGTGCTCCACAGACTATTTACCCTATTATGGGATTTTTCTGCTAATACTTTTATACCTACTGGTCATGTTATTAAGTGTGTTCTGTTTTAATTTCCATAATGGATAGTCGGGTTAAGATATTGTCATGGAATGTCAGAGGTTTAAATAATAAGTTCAAGAGGGCGGCGGTATTCCAATACCTCAAGCAGGTCAAGCCACATGTTGTTCTCCTCCAGGAGACCCATTTAGAGGGTAGTAAGATCCTGTCACTACGTAAGCATTGGATACAGAGGGCGGTCCACTCCACCGATTCCACCTATTCTAGAGGGGTCTCAATTTTGATCAGTAAAGCAGTGCAGTGTGTAGTTCACCAGGTGTTTACTGATCCAGGGGGGCGATACATGGCGCTCCTCTTGAACTTATTAGTTCATAAGATTTTATTGGTGAATGTGTATGTGCCCCCTCCATTTCAAGCTAACTTACTGTATGACCTATTGGTAACACTAGGCCCTTATTTACATATTCCACTGTTGCTGATGAGAGACTTTAATGCCATTCTTGACCCGGTGCTGGACTCCTCCAATGCTGCCAGGGCGGCCTCGGGGAATCTCAGCTCATGGGTTTCGATGGCGGGTATGACTGAACTGTGGAGGTGGAAGCACCTGGGTGTCATCTCGTATTCTCACTTGTCCTCTACACATAGATCTTCTGCTAGGATAGATCTGGCATTTGGTAATGCCCCTATTTTACAAAATGTTTTCACGTTGGAGTACTTGGCTGGGGGCCCCTCGGACCACAATCCACTTTTGGCCACTTTGGCCTTCACGGAGGGGGGAACGAGGGGGGGCTGGAGACTGTTCTCAGATTGGTTGGTAGAGGATCAGGTCCTGGAACACCTTAAAAATTCCATGGTTTCTTATTGGGAAACAAATGAATGCTCGGCCGAGCCTCCAGTGGTGTGGGATGCTTTCAAGGCAGCGACAAGGGGAGAGTGTATCTCGGCCATCAAGTCGGCCAGGAGGGACCATAATCAGGAGTATGAACTTCTGACGGCCAAAGAGCGGGAGAGTGCTAAAACACATGCAGACTCTCCCTCGGAGGCCAACTATGTGTCCCTGCTGGGGGCTAGGCGCGCAGTTGCCCTACATTTCTCGAACCTGGCGCATACTGAAGTGAGCAGAAGAGCAGAGACTATATTTACAGAGGGGGATAAAAATGGTAAGTTATGGGCCAATCTTGCTGCAGAATCAAAAACGACAGTTAGTGTTCCTGTGGTGCGGGGTAAGGGGGGAGATTTGATTACCGATCCCACAGAAATTCTGGATGAATTTGTGAGTTATTACTCGGCTCTTTACTCGCCCATCCCGGCGTATGAGTCAGCCGGGTTGGACGAGTTGTTGAGGAGTATAGCCATGCCCCGCCTGTCAGACGAGGATGCTGCGTCCCTGGATAAACCCATATCGGTCCCTGAGATAAAGGCAGCAATACAGGCTTTTCCCCGCAGAAAGCGCCGGGTCCGGATGGCTTCCCGGCTGACTTTTACAGGACCTATAAATCCCAACTGGCACCTAGACTAAACTGGCTCTTTAGACACTGCTGGGAAACGGGGGCTTTACCGGAGTCTATGATGGAGGCGTATATGGTGCTCCTATTAAAACCAGGCAAGGACCCGATGGAGTGCTCATCATATCGGCCTATTGCGCTGCTTAATATGGATCTCAAGATTCTTACTAAGGTCCTAGCGTCGAGATTGGCTGGGGTCATTTCGACCCTGGTGGATGTTGACCAGACGGGCTTTATGCCTGGTATGTCGATGGACACAAACCTGAGGAGGTTATTCACGCATCTCCAATTGGATACTGCTGACTGCTAAGGTGATTGTGTCCATTGACATGGAAAAAGCATTTGATTCCGTTGATTGGCAGTACATGCACAAAGTATTAGAGGAATTGGGATTTGGCCCTGGTTACAGTAAATGGATACAAATGCTGTATGCTAACCCTCGGACGGCTGTCCGGTTGGGCTTTAGGGTGTCTCCATTTTTTTAAATTGGTAGGGGAACGAGACAGGGGTGCCCGCTCTCTCCATTCCTTTTTGCTCTAATGATGGAGCCTATTGCCAAGGCACTTAGACGAGCCGGAGGGGAGGGTGGGGTCCGAGTTGGGACAATTATGGAAAGCGTGGCACTCTATGCTGACGACTTGCTTCTCTTCCTCAGGGATCCGGGCGTATCGCTTAAGGCAGCCCTGCTGATCCTGGATACGTATGCCTCTTTTTCGGGCCTGCGTGTGAATTGGAGCAAGTCGTCTATACTACCCCTGGGTCCCGAGGTTCGGCTGCAGCAAGACGATGAGTTACCATTGTTGTGGGTCTCGTCTATTACTTATCTAGGTGTTAAAATTACTGCCGATATTACTGATTATATGTCCTTGAATCTTCTCCCGCTGATAGTTACTCTGAAACAACGGATCCAGGCCTGGAAGAAATTGCCCCTCTCATTAATTGGAAGAGTTAGCCTACTTAAAATGAAATTTTTACCAGTGCTTTTATACTATCTGCGCCACTCCCCTGTGTGGATTTCCAAATCATTTTTCATTAAGTTAAATGGTATAATAGGGGCTTTTATTTGGTCTCCTCAGTCACCCCGTATAGGTATTAAGGTCCTCCAGGAACCTTGGGGACAGGGAGGGTTGGCACTTCCGGATTGGCAGAAGTATTATCTGGCAGGCCAGATGGTGTTTGCCAGGCGTTGGTTGCTGGCGGATGAGGGAGACGCGGCCATTATTCTAGAGGCGGCTCTGTTGGGTTCGTATGAAAGTTTGAGTTTGGCTCTGTATAGAGGCCCAAAATCTACTTTACCTCTGACCGCTACTATGAAAGCTACCATCAGGGCATGGGAGGTTGCTACCACCATGATGTCACCTTCCTATCTGGGGTTTTTGCCCTTGGCTCCCCTATGGTTGAACCAGAACTTGCCGGACTTTTGCTCCCTCCCGGACCCGATGATTTGGGCCTGTGGGGGGGTCAAACTGCTGGAACATATTACTAGGGAAGGGGAGCTCATTTCATTTGACCAGCTAAAAGCCAGGCATGGCCTGCCTAATTCCTTTTTCTTCCGATACCTGCAGCTGCGTCATGCTTTTCAAGCGCAGTTCGGTGGTCGAAGGGTGGAGGTCCTTCCATCGGCGCTAGAGAATTTATTGAAAAATGAGGAACTGCCCAAAACACTATCCACAGTGTATAATGCCGCGTACACACGATCACTTTTTGCGATGAAAAAAAACAACGTTTTCTCTCATGAAAAAAAACGACGTTTTTCAAACTTCATTTTCCAAAACGACGTTGCGTACACACCATCGTTTTTCACAAAAGCTCGAGCAGTGCGCGGTGACGTCCATCACGTACGACAGGACTATAAAGGGTCATTTCCATGCGGAAGACGGCCTCTTTTGCTGATATCGTGTTGCTGCGTGTTAGTAAAAGTTTGGTGAGAGACGATTCGCGCTTTTCAGTCTTCGTGCTTTAAAAAACGTTTTCTGTCTTACAGTTTGTGCTTTTGGGTTCGTATCTGTGTTACAGTGCTTGTTTTCCGATCGTATTTGTTTTGGCAGTGCGTTCTTGTTTGCACGTTACTGTTTTGCAGGTCGTTCTTCAGAGGCCTTTCTGTTCTTCAGCGCGTTTTTTTTTTAGTCCGATCTGATTTGACGACCGTTTTCTAACCATGTTGCGGGTACGTTCTCGTCGCCGAGAGCGTGCTTTGCATCTTGTTAGGATGTGTGCTGCATCCCGGCTCCGGTCCTTGAGGAGGGCGAGAAGGACTTTGTGGGCCAAGGACTGGTTTCTTCGCAGGGACCAGTTCTCTCATATGCCTCTGCTGCGGGAGATCCAAGAAAATAACCCTGATGATTTCAGGAATTTTCTTCGGATGTCTGACCCCGTATTCCAGCAGCTTTTGGCTTCGGTGTCGCCTTATATCACCAGGCAGGACACCGTTATGCGGGAAGCCATCACTGCTGAGCAGCGGCTAGTTGCTACCTTGCGGTACCTGGCAACAGGGAGAAGTCTGCAGGACTTGAAGTTCTCGACGGGCATCTCCCCCCAGGCTCTGGGCCTCATAATCCTGGACACCTGTTGTGCCATAATCCAGGTTTTGCAGGAGGAGTATATTAAGGTAAGTGGTGTCCTTTAAATGCACAAACTGTTCTTATTTTTCATATTTTTGAGTAATGTACAAGCCCACCTAGCCTAGTCCCTATATCCCCCTTGATTTTTGTTCCCTATTGTTGTTCAGTATTTTGAAGTCCCTATATCCCCCTTGATTTTTGTTCCCTATTGTTGTTCAGTATTTTGAAGTCCCTATATCCCCCTTGATTTTTGTTCCCTATTGTTGTTCAGTATTTTGAAGTCCCTATATCCCCCTTGATTTTTGTTCCCTATTGTTGTTCAGTATTTTGAAGTCCCTATATCCCCCTTGATTTTTGTTCCCTATTGTAGTTCCCCCTCCCCCCCCAATCTTTTTTACAATTTCCCTTTTTTTTTTTAAAAGAAATGTTTCAAGGTCTCAAACTCATCTTGGGGCCCCCCCTCACCCTATTTTGTTTGTGTTTTGTGACCATCAGAGGGTGTGATTAATATGCTTAGTAATTATTTTTAATTTATGATTGGGTCAATAATTAATACTTGAACTTAACGCTCTTCTTTTTTTAGGATCCAAGAATGTTTTTGGATATTCTATTAGGAATGTTTGTTTGAATAATTTTTTTTGGTTTTCTCTACAGTTCCCCACCACGCCACAGGAATGGCAGACTGTGGCAGCGGAATTCTCCCAGCGCTGGAATTTTCCGAATTGTGGAGGAGCTATTGACGGCAAGCACGTCCGCATCGTGCCACCACCCCATTCCGGATCCCATTTTTATAACTACAAGGGGTTCCACAGTGTCGTGCTGATGGCGGTGGTTTCAGCAAATTATGAATTTCTATATCTAGACGTTGGGAAGAATGGGCGGATGTCGGACGGCGGGGTCTTTGCCGAGACCGAGTTTGCCCAACGGCTTCAGTCGGAGGAGCTGGGATTGCCACCTGCGGAGGAGAACGAAGAGGGGCTTCCTTTTGTGTTCATTGCAGACGAGGCATTTGGCTTGGGTCCCCACCTCCTGAGGCCATTTCCCCAACGTGCCCTCACCCATGAGAGGAGGGTCTTTAACCACTTAAGGACCCCCGCACGCACATATACGGCCACAGAAGGGCACGTACAGGCACAAGGGCGTAAATTTACGTCCCCGCCTGAGTGCGGTTCGGGGGTCCCATCGGGACCCCCTCCGCGGCGTGCGGGGGTCCCCCTGGCTCCGGGAGCGATCCGGCATCTGGGGGCGGATGTCGGCGAATACCCGCCCCCCCGCGATCGCTCCCAGCCAATGGGAGCGCGCTCCCATCCTGTCATTTCCTCCTCCTGTGTTTACACAGGAAGGAGGAAATGATGTAATCTCTCATCGCAGCGCTGTTTCCCAGCGCTGCTGATGAGAGAAGACACCACAAGTAAGTGTGCACCAACACAACACTGACACACACTCACATAGGCATATTAACCCCTTGTGATCGCCCCCCCCCACCCCCCTGTCACAGTGTCACTGAATGCAGTGATCTAATCACTGCATTTAGTGTCAGTGTGACAGACAGTGTAAAAAAAAGTTAGTGTTAGGTTCAGGATAGCCCCCCCACCCCCCCTAATAAAGTTTTAACCCCCTGATCACCGCCCTAGTTAACCCTTTCACTCCCTATTGCCAGCGTCACTAAGCGATCATTTTTCTGATCGCTGTATTAGTGTCGCTGTTCCCGCTAGGTAGCTATTTTTTTTTATTGCGATTTTTTTTTTTTACTAAAGACATGTGGCTAAATAAATTTTGGCCTAAATGTTTGACTAAAATTTAGTTTATTTGATTTTTTTTTTAACAAAAAGTAAAAAATAGTGTTTTTTTTTCAAAAATGTCGCTCTATTTTTGTATATAGCGCAAAAAATAAAAATCGCAGAGGTGATCAAATACCACCAAAAGAAAGCTCTATTTGTGGGAAGAAAAGGACGCAAATTTTGTTTGGGAGCCACGTCGCACGACCGCGCAATTGTCTGTTAAAGCGACGCAGTGCCGAATCGCAAAAACACCTTGGGTCATTTACCAGCGTATTGGTCCGGGTCTTAAGTGGTTAATTATCGGCTGGCCAGAGCCAGAAGAGTGGTTGAGAATGCGTTTGGCATCATGGCCAGCCGGTTCCGCTTGTTTTTAACGGCCATAAACATGGCTGAATACAAATGGGATACCATCATTTTATGTTGCTGTATCCTCCATAATTATCTCAGAAGACATTCTGTCAATTATATTGCTTTATTGCCTGACGAGGCAGTTCATGTACCTGATGTGGCCCGTGAGGCAGGCCATCCAGGCTTGGCCCCCCAAAATGCACGTGCTGTGCGCCAGGCCTACGTGGACTACTTTATGGGTAGGGGGGCCATACCAATGCCAGATCTTGGCTGATTTGCATAATAAAAATCTTTAATGAAAGAAACAGTCTACTTATTTTTTTTACAATATTGTGAATGTTTGTGTATTTTCATTGCCTCCTAGGTTATCATAGTGTTTTATGTGTTTTGAATGGTCTAAATATCCATCATTGTTTGATGTTACCAGCAGTAACATATTTTGAAGGTCAGCATTCATATAAAATAACAAGCCACACAATTGTGAAAGTGACAATTTTTTTAATTTTTAACATTATTTGAACAAGAAAACAGGTACAATCCTTTGGTTTTTTTCTAGTGATTCAAACAAAAACCCTTTTTTTTTTTTCTGGTGATTAAAATAACTATACAATCATATTTTTTTTTTTTTTTTTTTCTGGTGATTAAAATAACTATACAATCATATTATTTTATTTTTTATTTTTTTCTGGTGATTAAAATAACTATACAATCATATTATTATTTTTTTTTTTTTTCTGGTGATTAAAATAACTATACAATCATATTATTATTTTTTTTTTTTTTTTCTGGTGATTAAAATAACTATACAATCATATTATTTTTTTTTTTTTCTGGTGATTAAAATAACTATACAATCATATTATTTTTTTTTTTTTTTTTCTGGTGATTAAAATAACTATAAAATAGTGTTTGTTCCTCTCATTAACAAAACGTACATAAAAAAATAAAAAATAAATACTTTAAACCCTCCCCAAAACATCCAGGACATTTTTGAGCTGGAGTCCCACCCTTTTTGTATTTTCCAGGACTTGTCTGGATGCTTGCTGGATGTCCTCAATTTGTTCGGCGCAGGACCATATTTCTCGAATGAGGTAAGGTGCAGTGTCCTTATCAAGTGCTGACCCAGCACGACTTGCTCCTGAAATGTGCGAGCAAACCATGTATTAATAAAAATTAATCCTACCTACATAACCTGTGTATCTGTGTTATCAGACACATTACCGGATGTGGTGGCAGCTTCCCCTTCATCCAGATCCCTCGGGGGTGTTACTTGATCAGTACTTGCGTCCTGCCTTGATGCTTCCTTACGCCCTACGAAATAGAAGAAAGGGAAACCAGAAAGGTAAAAGATTAGAGGGATGAAAGATAATGAAAAATACAACTACAGAGTCCACATGTGTAGAATCCACTGCTGAGCACACTCTCCTTTTTCTGCGTATTATTATTACTATTAATTATTCACATCTACTAGGTACACATCTACATTAAAAAAAAACAATTGATGTCACATTAAAAACATAATAAAGATGTCACAACTTTAATGTTTGTGAGAACAATAACTGGTCGTAGGAGTCGTCGTATGTTCAAACTGCAATCATACAAATACGCTCTTTTTAGAGGATACAGTGATTGCACTCCGATTTGTCCACGGGAACTAGTCATGAAGATCGTCGTTTATTAGTACAAAAAGCGACGAATGATCGACTACTCCTACGACCAATTTTAGTGTGAGCACAAACAGATACAGTACAACCTGAAAGAAGAAGCACATGGCACAAAGAACAAACACCAAAAATGAGGCCACATCAAAATTACTTACTTTTGTTTCGAATCATTCTTTTTATTCGCTGCAGCTGCTCTGGCTCTCTATTCTTCAGGTCAGACCACCTCTTTCTGACTTGTTCTTTGCTCCTGCTTTGTCCAAATTTCCGCCTGAGGCTCCTAATGACTTTCTCCATTATGTCCGCCTTCAATTTATTGGGATGCAGGTAAGGGCCGTGCTTGCCATCATAGTCCTCTTGCTGAAAGATGGTCACCATCTCCACCATCTCCTTGAAAGCCATGTTTGAGGCCTTGTACCTCCGCCTGGAGCTTCTTCTGGTCTGGCTCTGGCCTGCCTCCTGGCTTGAGCTTGCCATATTTTTGCCCGGGCTTGTTCCTCCAGAAATGACACCCACCAAAAAAAGTTAGAGAAAGGGGCGTGTAAAGGACGAGACCGAACGTCAGGGGCGGGGTATGCCTCGCATCACACGTGTGCGTCGCGTCACACGTGCGCAGTGTTTAAAGGGATCCGACGTCATTGAAAGCGACGTTCACAGTCTGCGGAAGAAGGCGCAAGTCACGATCGAATCATACGACGGTATGTAACTGAATTTTTGACGTTAATATTATTGAACAGTGGATGATGTTGTGTGCTAGAGAAGATATGGTGTTTTAAAGCTTTTAGTAGTAGGAGTGGCTTCACTGACACTAGGTTTTTCCATTTTACATGCAGACAACATGGAGGCCTTCAAGGAGCAGGAATTTTTTACAGAATTCATACAAAGATGGAGGGAGCAGCCAGTCCTCTGGCAAACAAAAAACAAAAAAAATAAAAACAAACAGGCCAGGAAGCAAGCACTGGAGACCATTCTGGTATTTGTCAAGACAAGGGTCCCAAATGCAACTACTGCGACTGTGAAGACCAAAATAAATTCGATTAGGGGCACCTACAGGACCCAACGGTCATTAGTCCAGGCCTCAATCCGATCAGGAGCTGCAGCTGAGTCCGTATATAGGCCAAACCTCTGGTATTATAATCAGCTGCAGTTCCTGGATGACCATATAGAATCCCGGCCATCCGTGTCGACCCTTCCCCCAAGGAGACAGGCCCCTCTTCCCTGCAGTCAGTCCTCCAGTCTTCCCTGCAGGCAAGAGCAGGCTACCTCGGAGGAAGAGGCTGAGTTACTGGAGGACCCAGATTGTGACCCATGGAGCCAGGTATTGCATTTTACTAACAAATTATGAACTGCAATGTAGAATAATGTTGTCAAATTGATGTTACAAGTGTTGTAAATTATATATGATTGCAGCAAAAATTAGGAACATGTCACTAGGCAATAGCCGCAAAACAGAATGGGGACAAAATCCATAAATGCACAGGTCATAATGATTGTGTGTAAATTTTGGGTACACCTCTAGGGGGGTAAACACAATACACCGGGAAGGGGTCGCAGATGAGAAACAGCCTTTTTGTTAATTCCCAATTTGGCCACCCCCACAAAACAAAACATCCATTTTTAGTTTGTGGAAAGGCCCCCTACTGAGCAATTTCAGCCAACATCAACCCCCCACCGCTAGGGGGCACATATCTGTAGCTGGGTAAGAGGCCACAAAATTAGGGATGTGTGCCCTGTTTTAGAAATGGGTGTGATTAATGAGGACAACAAATTAACTAGGTCCCTTTTTTTCCTACACAGACAGAGCAAAGCCAGGAGGAGGCAGAGCCCATTGGGAGCCAGGAGGAGGCAGAGCCCACTGGGAGCCAGGAGGAGGCAGGCCCCACGGGGAGACAGGAGGAGGCAGGCCCCACGGGGGGACAGGAGTCACGCCGGCGAGATTGCATCTCCCAGATCCCTCCTCTACGCACTCCCACAAAAAGGGCACGGAGACTCATGCAAATGGAGGAGGAGACCCAGGTCATGCTCCGTGAAGCAACAGCGGCCATCAGAGAGCAACCCAGTGAAGAAGAGGGCTTTGGAGCGCTGATCGCGGCCAAGCTCCAAAAGCTGGAGCCGGGCCAGCGTGTGCGCTGCGAGCTCTTAATCTTTAAGGCCATAAGCATGGCCACACTGGGCAAGCTCAATGACGACATTGACATTGGGCTGATCGGCACTCCTGTCCTCTCTGCTCTTCCTGCTCCGGCTCCTGCTCCTGCTCCTGCTCCTTCTCCTGCTCCTCCTCTTCCTGAGCCTGCTCTGGCTCCTGCCACAACCTTGCCTCCAGGAACCCAGCCCCCGAAGACTCGGGCTGCAGGGAAGGCTGCAGGGAAGACTGCAGGGAAGAGTAAAGGGAAGAAGAAATGATGGTGCCCCTAATCGAATTTATTTTGTCTTGACAGACGTCAGTGTTGCTTTGTTGGACCCTTGTCTTTTCAAATACCAGCAGGGTCTCCTTTGCTTTCTTCCTGGCTTTTTTGTTTTTATTTTGATTACATTTTTATTTGCCAGATGTGTGTAATTTTTTGATTTGCTTTATTGCTTTGCGACAGAAATAAATGTCTTTTTTTTTTTCGTTGCAAAATTTGTACATGTGTATTTTGAACAATATATAGAGATCATTTACTGAGTAGGCAGACACATTAACAAAAAAATAAGGAACATGGGACAACAACCTCCTTGTTGGTAATTTATTAAAAAAATAAAGAAAAAATATGTTGGGTCACTTCACACACTCCAAAATCAACCAGAATTCACATTTTGATAAACATTTAAACATTAAAAAAAAAAAAAGGGAGATGATGTGCTTAAACAAAAAAAGAGGAAATAAAGACATAAAGGAAAAAAAAAAACAAAGGTTAACAGAAATATGTAACAAGATCTGTTAACCTTTTGACTTTCTATTTTTTTTTTTTTTTTTGGTCTTTATTTCTTTATTTCCTCTTTTTTGGTTTAAGCACATCATCTCCCTTTTTTTTATTTTTAAATAAAAAGTTTTTTGAAATGTCAACTATGTAACAAGATGAGCCACAACAAACTAGGAATTTAGTGTAGCATTTAAATGCATTGGTTCAAATGCAGCGCATTCTTTGCTTCATTATACTTTTAAAAAGAAACGAATGTGCTTAATCCATTCTGAACAGTAGTTTTACCTGAACAAGCGCTCCCGTCTGAAAAATTGCTTCTGAGCAGGCGCGGGTTGAAAACGTCGTTTTGCACATCGTTTTGCCCACACACGGTGACTTTTTATGACACAAAAAACGACGTTTTGAAAAACGACACAAAAAATTCAAGCATGTTCGAATTTTTTTTTCATCGTTTTTTTGAAGACATAAAACGACGTTTTGCCCACACACGATGATTTTAAATGACGTTTTTGAAAACGTCGTTTTTTTTCATCGCAAAAAACGACCGTGTGTACGCGGCATTAGTCTCTGTTCACCAAAATGCCTATTGGAGTTTCTAGATGTAAGGAAAGGTGGGAGAGAGAGATTCCCGACATTCAAGGGGAGGACTGGGAGTATATGTGGGATCGCCCCTTCAAACACCTGGTCTCTGCTAGAGATCATCTAATTCAATTCAAATTTTTACACCGCATTTACTACACTCCAGCCAGACTGTCTTGTATCTACCCATCCACTGATGGACGGTGTTGGCGGTGCAATTTGCTCCCCGGCAGACTCAGAGCACGTTTTTCGGACGTGCCCCCACGTCTGGGACTTTTGGAAAGGGGTGGTTGAGTGTCTGTCTGGGGTACTCAGTGTTCCGGTCCCCCTGACCGCCAGGGTCTGTCTTATTGGGCTGGTTGAGGAGGTTGTTCCTTCCCTGGCACATCGCACTGTACTGAATATTGGGCTGTTCTATGGCAGGAAAGCCATCCTATTGAAATGGAAGAACTCCAATGCTCCGACGTTATCCTTTTGGAAAGGGTTGGTTAACTCCGTAATCCACATGTACAAGGCTACTTACAGGTCAAGGGGTTGTGATAAGAAATTTAAGCGGGTTTGGCAAGCCTGGTTGGATTCCTTGGACACGCTAGGTTAGAGATGTAGTTTAATTCTGTGGGGTCTCCTCTATTCCCTAGGGATTCTTCTGCATAGATATGTTTTACACCACGTAGAATATCTCTGACATGTATAGGAGTTTCCAGTTAAATTTAGTTTTTTTTTCTTTTTTTTTCAAGGTTGTATTACAAGTTTTTTGCTATGACCTGTTCTGAATTCATGATACTGAGGTTGCTTGGGATCAGTGTTTTTCCGGGTTGTACTGCTTTGCTATTTGGCTGCTGTGGGTTGGTGGTTGGTCAGGGATGGGGTGGGGGGGGTGGGTTTCAGTTGTTACTTGAGGGTGTGTCGGCCCTGCGTGGCCTATGTCGGGGTAGGCATGTTGCCTATCCTGTGTCTGTGTTGTTTGTGTGGAAAATCAATAAAAAGAATTAAAAAAAAAGTATGTATGTCGCGACAGTGTCGTGTTTTTATGTTGTTTATGTTGTTTGCGTAACTCGACGCAAATAGGCCTTTACGTTAATTACATTGCCGTCAAAATCAATGTATTTGCGGCGTTCTATGGAGCATGCGCAGTGGGCTACGTTTATGGCCGGCGCATGCGCAGTTCGTTCGGCGCGGGAGTGCGCCTAATTTAAATACAGCACGCCCCCCTCCTTCCCTATTTGAATTACGCGGGGATACACCGTCCCCTTTACGCTACGCCGCCGCAAATTACAGGGCAAGTGCTTTAAAAATACGGCACTTGCTCCTGTAAGTTGCGGCGGCTTAGTGTAAATAGGATACGCTACCGCAGAATTTACGTTAATCTGGCCCACAGTGTGTAGAAGATATATATACATCCCAGAAGTTGTACATATATTTATACACTGTATAGTTTAGTTAGATTGGTTCTTCCTAATCTGTCAAGCAGTTGATTGTGCTAGCTGCAGTGTTCTCACTCAGGTTTTGTATTGCCCGTGTGTAACGACCTGGGGGAGGGGGCGGGGAAACCCATGTTTTTTTTCTCAGTGATTTTTATCTATATTGCGGGGACCAGACATAACATTAACCAGTTGCCGACCGCCCGCCGTCATATTACTGCGGGACTGTGGCACTGCTGCGCGAGAGCCTGTAGCTGTACGTCCTGCGCGTGAACGGCTCGGAGGCGCGCGCGTCTCCCCGCCGTTCCCGACGATCGAATTCGATACAGAAACGATCACTCATCAGGTCCAGGCCAATAAAATCTGGCCTGGACCTGGTGATCACTCTCAGCCAATGGTTGTTCTCCCCTGCCAATGTTTTGTAAACATTGATAGGGGAAGTGCTGCTCCTCTCCCTCGTGTCGGTCTTTTCGTTCCTGACCGAGAGAGAGAGCATCTAACCGTGAGTTACACAACACCACACTGACACCAGGTCACATAGGTACACATTTAACCCCCCCGATCACCCCCTGATCACCCCCCAAATTAACCCTTTCACTGCCTGTCACTGTGTCACCCAGTACAGCAATCAGATTTTTTTTTTGATCGCTGTACAAGTGTCATTAGTGACTAAAATAATTGTTAGGGTAATTAACCCTAATAAGTCTAGGGACCCCCCTAACCCCCCCTCCCAATAAAAGTTTAACCCCTTGATTACCCCCTGTCACCAGTGATCACAGTATAAGTGTCACGGGTGACGCAGTTTAGCTAGTTTATTTTTTATACCGTCAAGGCACCCGCCATATTTTTTGCAATAAAGTTTAAACCCCCTGATTGCCGGGCGGGTGATCAAAGTTTGGTTTTAGCGCCAGATAGGGTCTGCATCGCCCCAGGCAGCGCCAGATTAGTGCCAGAAGCGCTAACACCCACGCACGCACCATACACCCCCCCTTAGTGGTATAGTATCTGAACTGATCGATAGCTGATTTGATCAGATCTATACTGGCGTCCCCTGCAGTTTAGGGTTCCCAAAAAACGCATTGTTAGTGGGATCAGCCTAGATACCTGATAGCACCTGCGTTTAGCAGTATCTATCGATCGATCACTGACACAAAACACAAAAACACATAACTGCAGCGTTCGCAGAGTCAGGCCTGATCTAACAGTTTTTTTGGTAGCGTTTGACTGTCGCTAACAGGTCAGGTGCTTTTTTTCCTGTGAATCTTACTACTGTACCCCTAAATTTAGAGCCCAAAATGGCAAATCGAAGGTACAGTGGTGAAGAGGCCTACTTGTTTATGAGCCTGTCAGATAGTGATGAGGAGGTCACGCATCTGTCAAATTCTAGCTCAGAATACGATCCTGTAGACGACAGTGGCTCCCTGACAGATAGCTCTGACGGAGTTATGGTCCCTGCTAGGGTCAGGCGTACCAGACCCCGATCTTCTGCTGTCGCTGAGGTGCAAGAACCGCAGGGCTCTCGTATGGAGCAGAGTAGTATTAGCGCCGCTATTCCTTCTGGTGAACTGGCAAGCACCAGCGGCCTAGTACATCCTGGTCATACATCCAGCACTGCAGTAACACTTGGTGACGTGAAGAGGTCACCCTTATTTGGAAAGGGGTACCACTTGTACGTGGACAATTATTACACGAGCGTGCCACTTTTTAGTCATCTTTTTGATTATGGAATTGGCGCATGTGGCACCATGCGAGCTAATCGCCGGGGCTTCCCCCAACGGCTTGTAGAATCCTGTCTTAGTCGTGGGGAGAGAGCCTGCTTACAGTGTAATAATTTGTTAGCAGTGAAGTGAAGGGATTCACGGAATGTTTTCGTTCTGTCCACGCTTCACGCAGACACGACAGTCCAAATTCCTACGGCGACTGGTGTTGTGGAGAAACCCCTCTGTATCCACGAGTACAACCTTAACATTGGAGGGGTGGACCTCAATGACCAGTTGTTGGCGTCGTACCTAATTGCCGTAAGGCCAGACGCTGGTACAAAAAAAGTGTCTGTTTATTTGTTTCAATTGGCTTTGCTGAATGCTCATGTGCTATACAGAGCTTCAGGATGGACTGGATCCTTCCTAAAATTCAAGGAAGACATCATCGAAGCCCTTCTCTTTCCAGACGGTGCTGTGCCCCACCTTCCCAACGCAAATGCAGTGAGCCGGCTGTATGAGAGGCATTTTCCTTTTATCCTCTCTGGTACCCCTGCCCAAAGAACCCGCCAAAAAAGATGTTGTGTCTGCAGCAAACTCGGATTTAGGCGTGACACCCGCTTTTATTGTCCCGACTGTCCTGACCAACCTGGTCTTTGCATTGGTGTATGTTTCAAACGCTACCACACACTAGTTGAATATTAGTGTAGGGTACAGCACCACACAGTCCTAGGCACACTAACACAGGGTTTCAGAAGATGTGATGGCCATCACATTTTGAGAGACCATAATCTGCAACGCTCAGTTTACAGTTTTTATAAAAATGAAAAAATGTGGATTTTTTTTTTAAAACTCACACAAAAATACAAAAAATATAAAATAGAAAATCCAAAAATAGTTGTGGTTGTATTTTTCTCCTCTCTTTGTTGTTCTCTTATGTTCACTCTCTACTGTACACTCACTATTGTTCTATATCTATTCTCTCTATTTTTACAATGTTTTACAGTATTTGCTTTGCAGGTATGGTATGTTATACTGTAATGTTTGTTTTATTGTTAACCATCATTTGCTTAGCAGGTACGCCATTCAGTTGCATCGCGGATTTATTTAGCGTGACAGCAACAGCGTTTGCTCCCACGATATATAAAGCCACGACTCCAACACTGTGGGAGGTGATTTCACCACCACAGTTAAAAAAAGAGCATATATGCCGAAGCATGGGGGCATTAGGGGCGGAGGAGCGATTTTGCTAGTAATGCCGCGTACATACGATCGAAATTCCGTCGGAAGCTTGCCCGTGGAAAAGTTCAACCGTGTGTACGCGGCATTATTTTTTTTGAGGGAGGATGCCCCCATGCTTCGGCATATATATTTTTTAGGCACAGGTTGCGTTAATTTTTTTCTTATTTTTTACTGTTTTTTTTATTTTTTGGTATTTGCTTTGCAGGTATGGTATGGTAAGATCTTACTGTTAAAATGTAATGTTACTTTGTTTTAATGTTAGTCATCATTTTCTTAGCAGGTACGCCATTCAGTTGCATCGCGGATTTATTTAGAGTGACAGCAACACTCTATCACTCAATGACTGAAGCAACTATTATTGTTATTCATAAGGAGGGGAAGGACCACATGGATCCCTCATCGTACCGCCCAATCTCCCTACTATCCTCTGATATAAAAATCTTAGCCAAAATTCTTGCAGCCAGGCTAAATAGATGCATTAGTAAACTCATTCATCCAGACCAGTCTGGCTTCATACCAGGTAGGGAAACCAGTATTAACATCAGGAGAACCTTCTTAAACATACTTACCCCGACAGATACCGTAGGGACCAGAGCTATATTGTCGCTCGACGCTGCCAAAGCTTTTGATAGCCTCGAGTGGGCATACCTTTGGAAGGTACTTGATAGCTTTGGGTTTGGTCCGCTCTACATTAACTGGGTTAAGCTGTTATATTGCGGACCAAGAGCCAAGGTCAGAATCAACGGCGAGGTATCCGAGATCTTTCAATTGGAACGTGGGACGAGACAGGGGTGTCCCCTGTCCCCCCTTCTGTTCGCCCTCGCAATGGAACCACTGGCCATTATGGCCAGGACGAGGTCGGACATAATGGGGTTCAGAAGACACCAGGGTGAAGATAAAATTGCACTTTTTGAAGATGACGTCCTATTTTTTCTTGGGGATGTTGAAGGCTCGCTAGATAAAGTGATGCAACTAATGGAGGAATTTGAACAGTTCTCAGGTCTCACGATTAATTGGTCGAAGTCAGCCCTGCTACCAGTGGACCCAGTGGACTCCCACCTGTTGTCAAGCCTCTCCCAAATATCCATTAGCCCTAAAATCAAGTATCTAGGGATTTGGATCTCAAAAGATGTCACCCACTACCTCACTTTAAACCTAGACCCATTATTATTAAAGTGGAAAAACAAATGCGACATATGGAAAAGATTGCCCTTGTCCGTTGCAGGACGCTGTAACTTAATCAAAATGATTTGGCAGCCACAACTACTATACCTCCTACATAACTCGCCAATATGGATAGGACATAAGTGGTTTAAAAAGATAAACTCTTGGGGCCAGATTCTCGTAGATGCGCGTCTAATTATGCAGGCGTAGCGCATCTCAGATGCACTACGCCGACGTAACGCGGAGCGGCAAGTACCGTATTCCCTAAGCAAATGCGCTCCAAGATGCGCCTACGTATCGGAAATTCATCGGCGTAATCCGGCGCAACTCCAAAGTAGGGAGGGAAGTGGGCATGTTGCATTCTAATGAAGCGTGACCCCATGCAAATGAAGGCCGGGACGAACGGAGCATGCGCCGTGACGTGGATGACCCGCGCCGTGACGTGGTTGACCCGCGCCGTGACGTGGATGCCTTCTGCGCATGCGCAAAGCCTCCCTATGATGCGCCCACACATGCGCCTGTGCAGCGCAAAAGTCTCCCATTTTTTGTGTTGTCACGGGAAAACTTTTGTGCTGTACCATGACTTCTGTTGGGAAGGAGAGGAAGAAGAAAAATTTCTCCCCAGAGGAGAGGGCCATTGTAATTTCAGCCATGGAAAAGTACGATTCCAGGCTCCATGGTGCCGACAGTGCCCGGACCAGCATGTCCCGGAGGGATCAAATCCTCATGAAGGTGGCTTGCCAGTGAATGCCCTTTCACATGAGTTTCGGACACCGCTGGATATACAAAAAAAGATGAATGACCTGCGGCGTCTGGTCAAGGGCAAGCTGGCTGGAATTAGTCGGCATGCCAGGGGCACTGGAGGGGGCCCACCCTGTACCATCCGCCTGACTGAGGAGGAGAAGGTGGTCGCCCGCTGCCTGCAGAGGGAGCAGGTTGAGGGAGTTGGGGGCTATGAGTCAGAAAAGCCAGCCCTGAGGACAGGTAAGTGCGTTTTATATACTATCTGTTGTGTAGCATGTGTGGGGGTGGAAGGGAACATGTGCCAAGTGTGTGGGTCCACCAACATGGGCATCTTTTGTGTCATCCACAGATGTGCAGGAGGGAGCAGGGCCATCTGTGGCTGCCAGGGCCCGTCCGGAGACATCCCCCGAACATCCAGTCCCTCTGGCTGCCCCCCTGGAAGAGGACTTGTTGGAGGGAAGTGGGCACACCTCAACGGAGGAGGCAGTTGAGGAGGAGGTCGTCGGGGATGCTTCTCCTCCACCTGCTACCCCACCTGTGGCTGCCCCCAGGCAAGTGAGGGGCAGGAGCCGTGGCACCAGGCGGAGCCCACCCCAGGCCCATAAATTTTTTTTTTTTCATTTTGCTCTGGTGAAGAGCTTTTTAATTTAGTATTTTTGCTCTGGTGGAGAGCTTTTTAATTTGTATTTTTGCTCTGGTGAAGAGCTTTTTAATTTTGTATTTTTTGCTCTGGTGAAGAGCTTTTTATTTATTTTCTTGATACTGCACACGGTGCAGTGTGAATGGTGTGTGAATGTGGGGGTGGCACTCCTGCCAGTAAGGGGTGTCACCCCCGGCCTTGGGGAGAAGTTATCCCTACGGCTGTGTGGATGGTGTATGAATGGACAGCAACATCATTGGGGCCTTGATGCGGCGTTGCTGCTCCTAAGTCCTACATGCTGGACTTGGGCTAATCCAATGTGATGTGGATGTGGGGTGTGTGATCTAGGGACCACAGTGGTGTACACGCATGCATTGATTGTGTGCCATGATGAATGTGTGTGTTTAACGGTCAAAGATTCGTAACACGAGGACCCTCCTGACTGCTCTTCCAACAGCAGACGGGGTATCCTCTGGCAGGGGGGGGCTGTCTGGTTGGGGGGTCAGGTCATCACGTAGGGCAATATGCAGGCCTTTTCTAATAGCAAAGTTGTGCAGAATGCAACATGCACCGATGATCTGACCCACAAAGTTTGGGGAATACAACAGGGCCCCCCCAGACTTATCCAGGCATCGGAAACGGGACTTCAGGAGGCCAAATGTGCGCTCAACCACTGCTGGGGTTTTGATGTGTGCTTCATTGTATCTTCTCTCTCCTCTGGTTTGGGGATTCCGGAAAGGAGTCATGAGATGGGGTCCAAGTACATATGCAGAGTCACCTGTAAGGGAAAAGACAGGAGGATGTTAGCCGTGCATGTGCCCCTCGTGATGAGTGCATCATGGGGGGGACAGTCATGCCTGCCACCCATGTCACTCACCAACCAGCCAGCTGTCCCCATACATGTTCTGCTCAAAATCTTCTGGGATGGTGCTTTGACGGTATATGTAGCTGTCATCTCTGGAACCGGGGTCTTTGGCACGGACGTGCCATATGAGGTATTTGGCATCAGCTATCACCTGTACGTTGATGGAATGCCAATGCTTCCAATTGCGGTAAATGTGCTCTGTAGCACTGGGGGGCTGGAGAGCCACATGTGTGCAATCAATGGCCCCGATGGTGCGTGGGAATCCGTCAATTCTGTAGAAATCTGTCATTGCCTTCTGCCGCAGTTGCTCAGTGGTGGGTCTGATGATGTGGTGGGACATGCATCTGAGGATTGCAGGGATAACCTGGTGCAGACATCTGCTTATGCTGGTTTGTGACATCCCAGCCACAACTCCACTTGTACGCTGGAATGAACCACTGGCCAGGAAATGGAGTGTTGCCAGTACCTTCACCAGTGGCTGCAGTGCATGTGAGCGATGTGTTGGGCTGGTGATGTCATCCTGCAGGGTTGTGGTTAGTTCCAGGGTGGCAGCAGGGCTGAATCTGAAGATGTGATACACCTCCTTCTCACCCATGCCAAAGAGGCTCATGCGCGCTCGGTAGATCCTCTCACGTGCCCCCCTCCTCCTACTCCTCCTTCTATGCTCCTCTTCCTCTGCATACATTAGTAGTGCGCAGACCATGGCTGCCCCTGGCATGTTGGCATACGAATGTGTTGTCCAGTAAGTGTGATTGCTCAGCTCGTCCGTTATGGTGCTCTCCAGCTGACTTGCACACGGTCTTGAGCAAAGTTACCCGTGCTTTTATGAGGGGTATGTTTACTCAAGGCTTTCGTGTTACACGCACCACGCGTAGCCTACGCCGAACGCGCGTAGTTTCGGGAATCCGCACATCTCCCTCATTTGCATATTTGCATGCTAATTCAATGGGAGCTGAATATGTGCGATGCGTAACTATGCGCCTACGCCGCGCTAGCTTAAAGCATTTCCGCCGCTCAGACGAAAAAGATTTTCTGGCGTATGTGGTTCTGTGTTTACGGCGCATCGATCCGCCGGCACACATTTACAATTACGCCACGCATATACATTTACACGGGCGTAGCGCCTCTGAGAATCTGGCCCTTGATTTAGAGACTTAATATGGAAGGGAGGGCAACCTAGGATAAGCCTACAAACTTTACAACTGCCGGTCAAGAAGGGGGGAATGGCGGTTCCCCATCCAAAACTATCTTTTTTGGCAGCACAACTGCAACATCTGGCTGGATGCGGAACCGCAGAAACAAGTGGTATCAATAACCGACTCCTATTGACAAACAACCCACATAATTTATTAGCTGAAGCCCTAGAAGCAGATTACTTCTGCTACAATCATGCGACCACAAAATTAACCATTAAAATATGGCATACAATAAAAATAATTCTGGGGTACGCGGGTCTGTCAGAATTTTCTCCCCTCTGGAATAACAATAATCTTCAGGAGATGTTAAGTATAGAAGTTTCGAGGGACTGGGCGAACAAAGGCATATGTCGCCTAAAGCACATATTTAAGGGCAATGTTATGAAGCCATTTCAAGACTTAGTAAGTGAATTTAAAATCTCAAATAAATCCTTTTTTAAATATCTTCAGGTCCGCCATGCTATACAAGTACAATTTGTCTCTAAGACAGTCAAATGGACACAGATGCCTGCCCTGCATAGGCGTGCCCACGGGGTGTGCCGGATGTGCCCAGGCACACCCTAATCATCCCTGCTGTGCTCTTTAACATACACCATGTCAGTGTATGTAACAGTCACTCAGTCGCAAATACATCTGTGTACTGCGAGTAGGACCCTGGGAGGAATGAGCAGGGAGGGAGTGAACTAGCCCCCACCTCCTCCACCTACTCCTGATCACTGGTTGCTATAGCCGCTTGGCGTCTGGCAACCAGTGACGTCACTGCCCACGTTGCAAGCAGAGGAGGATTTCACTTCCTCCTCCGCGCTACTGCTGCTGGGGAGTCATGCTGGTTCTCTCACCTCCGCTCCAGTGACTGGCTTGCTGCTTGGCTGTGAGGTGTTTCTGTTTCCACAGCTGCGAGGCATCTCTCCCTCTCACTTCCTCCCCCCTCCTGCCCATCTCACACTAACTCAAGACTTGGCTCGGATGTCATGAGGGAAGGAGGGGGAGGAGAATGGACACACTGCAATCAACAGGAGGACGGGACATGCTGATCTGAGGTTGGTACACAATATTAATGCTTGGCACTTGCAGGAGAGGGAGACACAGAGACAGGGGGCAAGTTGTCAAAAAACAATACTAGCAGTGATTTTGGGGGATAAGAGCATGTTGTATGTGCTAGTGGGGCACTTTAGGAGGGAAGAGAAATCATTTTTTATTCAACCCCCTCTTCCAGCACAATTTCTCTCCCCTCCCAAAGTGTGCCCCTAGCACATACAGCATGCTCTTATTCCCCAAAATCACTGGCAGTATTCTTTTTTGACAACTTGCCCCCAGGGGCGGACTGACAACTCATGGGGCCCCCGGGCAATAGAAGATCATGGGGCCCCCTGTGTCCCCCACCCACACCTACACAAAGCCCTACCTACCTAAATCATGGGGCACACAGAAAGGCACATAGCAGGAACACAGGGTATGGGGCACACAGTAGGGTACAACACAAGCCACACGGGAAAGCACATCATGGGGCAAAGGGCACATCAGGGGGTACACAGCAGGGCACTGAGAACATCGAAGGGCATGGGGCACATCGCAGGACACACAGCAGGGCACATCAGGTGGTACACAGCAGGGCACATAGTAGAGCACAGGGCACATCAGGGAGTACACAGCAGGGCACAGAGCACATCACAGGGCATGGGGCACACAGTAGGTCACATCACAGGGCACACAGTAAGGAACATCAAGGGTCACAGGGCACATTAGGCGGTACACAGCAGGGCACAGGGCATGTGGTACACAGTAGAGCACTTCAGGGAGTACACAGCACATCACAGGGCACACAGTAGGTCACATCAGGTGGCAGTGGCGGCCCGCCCATAGGGGCGCCCGGGCGCCGCCCCCCTCCCCTCCTGTAGGAAAAAAAAAAAAAAAAAAAATCTTTTTTTTTTTTTTTTTTTTTTGGCCCCTTTAAGAAATACACAAAAAAAAATATATATATATTTATTTAATGCACTCTGATTGAGCGCCGGCCACCACTGCCCTATGAAGCGCCGTGTCACTGCAATCTAGACATGGCGCTTCATTTGCGGGCTTCTAGATTTCCTATGGGCGCATTGGAAAGCGCTGATATGCTTCCCGTTCCTCTCTATGGGTGCCAGGAGCATTACTACTTTGACTTCCGGCGGCATTTCGCAAACCGGAAGTGACGTCAGGCTGCAGGCTTTCTGAAGTTTACACTGCCCGAGCGGAGCTGGCGCTGGTAAGGTAAGCCAGCCAAGTGAAGCCACATGATTATTTTTTGTATTTTCTTTGATTGATCGCCCCATTAGGTCATCAGCCTGATCCCCACCCATCCACCTCAGAGCCTGTCATTGTATTTAGACTGCTGGGACTTGTAGTTCTCCATCTTCTCCTGGGGCTCATGGAGAAGATGGAGATTGGAGAACTACAAGTCCCAGCAGGATATACATACAATAAGGCTCTGAGGTGGATGGGTGTGGATTGCATGCACCTATCAATCCGGAGGGGGGGGGGGCAGGATCAGATAACACTATCTGATCCTGCCCCCCCCGGATTGATAGGTGCATGCAATCCACACCCATCCACCTCGGAGCCTGTTATTGTAGTTAGACTGCTGGGACTTGTAGTTCTCCAATCTCCATCTTCTCCATGAGCCCCAGGAGAAGATGGAGAACTACAAGTCCCAGCATGTTATACATACAATAAGGCTCTGAGGTGGATGGGTGTGGATTGCATGCACCTATCAATCCAGAGGGGGGGGGCGGATCAGATAACTCTATCTGATCCTGCCCCCCCCCCCCGGATTGGTAGGTGCATGCAATCTACACCCATCCACCTCAGAGCCTGTTATTGTATGTATAACCTGCTGGGACTTGTAGTTCTCCAATCTCAATCTTCTCCATGAGCCCCAGGAGAAGATGGAGAACTACAAGTCCCAGCAGGTTATACATACAATAAGGCTCTGAGGTGGATGGGTGTGGATTGCATGCACCTATCAATCCCCAGGGGTGGGGGGGCAGGATCAGATAACACCACACATGGGCAGTGGATCGCCCACTTAAAGAATTATCAATCTGAAGGGAAAAGGGTATTTATGTGGTGTTATCTGATCCTCCCCCCACCCGCTCATAGGAGTTTGTGCTTGGGCTCTGTATGTGTTAAATTTTAAATTACATAATGACAACATTGATTTTTGTGGTGTTTGGAGGTTTTAAATGGACTGGTTTTGCCTTTTTTCAATCTGTTTTACGTACAATTAATCCTATGTATTTTGATAGCATACTGTCTGGGGTCACTGTATACCAATCTTTTGGGAATCTGCCCACTTGTTTGGGAAATTGTCTTTCTGGTATGTTGATCCACACATGGCCTTGTAAAATGACAGATTCAATATAAGTCCTCCGGAGATTCCCCTTCATTAGGGTGAGTCACCTAATCTGATCATGTAATAGATATATGCTTATTTGCCTTAAACTGCATACATGTGTGCTTGGTTGCATTGGACACCCATCCACCTAGGAGCCTTATATTATAACATGTTGGGACTTGTAGTTCTCCATCTTCTCCTGGGGCTCAGGTGCATGCAATCCACCATCTATGGGACTACAATTACCAGCAGTGAGAAAAACTGGACAAAGATGGTGGATAGCATGCACCTGAGCCCCAGGAGAAGATGGAGATCTACAAGGAGGATGAGTGGTCATGCCTTGTTTTTTTAATGCTGGGACTTGTAGTAGTGTTGTACTGGAGCCTGGAGGAGTGTGTCTGTCTGCCCTGCCACCCTGTGTTAGTCTGGGGGGGGGGGGGTTGATTGCTGTGTCCATCACCCCCCTGACATGTGTATAGTGTAGCACTGTAGCTGACCTGATTTGGGGGGGGGGGGGGGTGCAGAATGCTGATATGTGCTATGTACAGGTTGCTGATATGTGCTATGTACAGGTTGCAGAATGCAGATATGTGCTATGTACAGGGTGTAGATATGTGCTATGTACAGGGTGCAGATATGTGCTATGTACAGGGTGCAGATATGTGCTATGTACAGGGTGTAGATATGTGCTATGTACAGGGTGTAGATATGTGCTATGTACAGGGTGTAGATATGTGCTATGTACGGGGTGTAGATATGTGCTATGTACAGGGTGTAGATATGTGCTATTTACAGGGTGCAGATATGTGCTATGTACAGGGTGCAGATATGTGCTATTTACAGGTTGTAGATATGTGCTATGTACAGGGTGCAGATATGTGCTATGTACAGGGTGCAGATATGTGCTATGTACAGGGTGCAGATATGTGCTATGTACAGGGTGCAGATATGTGCTATTTACAGGTTGCAGAATACAGATACAGCGGACAAAGTAGGTGGATTATATAAGGGGTGTGGTTTACAAGAAGTGGGAGGAGTCAATCGTGGATGGGCGGGGTCTTGCGCCCCCCCATCCTAAAACTTCACCAGCCGCCACTGTCAGGTGGTACACACAGGGCATTGAGCACATAGCAGAGCAAAGGACACATCACTGGGCATGTGGCACACAGTATGGCACATCTGGGGGGTACACAGTAGGGCACATCACAGGACAAGTTTGGAGGAGAAGGGAGGAATGAGACACTATCACCAAGGGAACTCCTGCGGTCCTGTTGGGGCTGAGCTCCCTACACCTGTACTGTTTCCCACGCCCCCCGCCCCCACAATGGCCGGCCATCATGGTACCTCCAGACAGGTACGTACCTAGAGCATTTGGCACCCAGGGCGATTCTATATCTGGCACCCCCACCCCCACTGTAAAATGTAAACACACCCCACTGTGCCCCCTGCACTCCCCAATATCTCATTGTCACTATTACACAGCACCCTACACCTCTGGACCCCTTTACATTACACAGCACCCTGCACCTCTGGACCCCTTTACATTACACAGCACCCTGCATCTCTGGACCTTTTACATTACACAGCACCCTGCACCTCTGGGCCCCTTTACATTACACAGCACCCTGAACCTCTGGACCACTTTACATTACACAGCACCCTGCACCTCTGGACCCCTTTACATTACACAGCACCCTGCACCTCTGGATCTGGACCCCTACACATTACACAGCACCCTGCACCTCTGGACCCCTTTACATTACACAGCACCCTGCACCTCTGGACCCCTTTACATTACACAGCACCCTGCACCTCTGGGCCCCTTTACATTACACAGCACCCTGCACCTCTGGGCCCCTTTACATTACACAGCACCCTGCACCTCTGGGCCCCTTTACATTACACAGCACCCAGCACCTCTGGACCCCTTTACATTACACAGCACCCTGCACCTCTGGACCCCTACACATTACATAAACCCCCCAGCTTTGGACCCCCTGCATGTTGCACAGTCACCTCTCCCCCCCTGCATGTTACACAGTCACCACCCCCCAAGTTTGGAACCCCCCCCCCACATGCTACACAGTCACCTCTCCCCCCTGCACAGTCACCTCCCCCCCCCTGCACAGTCACCTCTCCCCCCCCTGCACAGTCACCTCCCCCCCCCCCTGCATACTACAGAGTAACACCCCCCCCCACCCAGCATTTTGCACAGTCACCAACCCTTTCCCTCCCCTTCCTACCTTACTCACATACAGGGAGCGACACAGCAGTGCTGAACAGAGGGCAGGAAACTTTTCATAATAACAATGCTAATGATTGGTTGCTAGGACCACCTTTCAGCCCTTTCATTTGAATGGGATGAAACCATGTCAGTCTGCACCAAGAGCTGTGCATGCGCTACTTTACAAAACGCACAGCAACTGGATCGCATGGTACTGCTGATCATACATTCTGGTGCAGGCAAAAACACTGCATTTGGGTAGTCATTGACCCCTTGGCACCGGCCACACACAAATATGCAGCTTCTCTGTGCCTGGGCCTTGGCACAGAGAGGTCACATATTTGAATGAATTGCGATCAGTAGTCAGCAAAAAAAAATCAAAAATCATCTTTTTGTGGGGGTGAACGTGTTTTTGAGCTTTGGTTTGAGGTGCACACCCTAATGCAATAGGCTGCGCACGCCTATGCTGCCCTGTCCTCTGTAATTGAGGCCACGCAACCTAAGGGCTTAATATCCGCAACATATGGCAGCTTGGGTGCGAGGGCATTAAGTAGAGAAGGCACGCGGAAGAGCAAAGTGGCATGGGAGAGCGATCTGGGCACAATCTCTAAAGAACAGTGAGATAGGATTCTCCGTCAAGGAGCCTGGGTGTCTATTGCCCCGGGCCAAAGACTGTCTCACCTATTCTTATTACATAGGGTCTATCACACCCCCCGGGGGGGAGGGGAGGAACATAACAAACACATTACTTACTCAACATTGCACGAGGTGATATTAACCTTATAGGGGTACAGACACTAGTCGATCTAGTATATATCTATGAAATTTGTTAATAATTTGCCTGTACTCTTGATTGTCGGATATATGTTTGATAAAAGCAGAGATAAAAAAATAAAAAAATATAAATTAACTGCTAAAAAAAAAAAAAAAAAAGAAGAGTGACAGCAACAGCGTTTGCTCCCACGATATATAAAGCCGTGACTCCAACACTGTGTGAGGTGGTTTCACCACCACAGTTAAAAAAAGAGCATATATGCCGAAGCATGGGGGCGTTAGGGGCAGAGGAGCAATTTTGCTCCTAATGCCGCGTACATACAATCGAAATTCCGTCGGAAGCTTGCCCGTGGAAAATTCCGACCGTGTGTATGCGGCATAACTTTTTATGCGGCATACATACATGTGTGAGCGGCATAACTTTTTTGCGGGAGGATGCCCCCATGCTTCGGCATATATAACTGGTGCATGTATGCCCATCATTAGAAGTGGGTGGATGAAGGGAGGTATTCTAATGGTGGGCATACCCACCGATCAATCTCTTTTTTTCGTTCAGCCAACAGGCTGCATGAAAAAAAAAAGGTTACAATACATGTCCAACAAGAACCATCAACGTATGGTATGTTGCTGGATTTTGAATGGTTATACTAGAATGATGCCTGCGGGTTTAGGTATCATCTTGGTATCATTCTTTTCAGCCAGCGGTCGGCTTTCATGTAAAAGCAATTCTAGTGGCTAATTAGCCTCTAGACTGCTTTTACAAGCAGTGGGAAGGGATTTCCCCTCCCCGGATATAAACCGCGCCATTGGGAAAGTGGGAAAACATTTTATCACACCGATCTTGGTGTGGTCAGATTCTTTGAGGGCAGAGGAGAGATCTAGGGTCTAATAGACCCCAATTATTTCAAAAAAGAGTACCTGTCACTAACTATTGCTATCATAGGGGATATTTACATGCCATAAGATAACAATAAAAATTATTAAAAAAAATAAAAAAAAGTAAGGAACAGTTAAAAATAAAATTAAAAAAGCAAAATAAATAATAATAAAAAAAAGCATCCCTGTCCCCCCTTGCTCTTGCGCAAAGGTGAACGCAAGCGTCGGTCTGGAGTCATATGTAAAAGGGAAAATTTATTATCAAATACTTACCGTAATTTTCCTTTCCTGATGGACTCCATGGCAGCCTACGTGTGGGTTAATCCCGCCTCCTCTCCAATGCTATAGGACCCCATACCCATAAAGCTTTTCTCACCTTCAGTACTGGTGTTCCGTAACTAGCCGACTCCATGCTTACAGGGTGGGTACTCCGTCTGCCATGGAGTCATAGTTACATAGTTAGTCAGGTTGAAAAAAGACACAAGTCCATCCAGTTCAACCATAAAAAAATAAAAAATAAACAAACAAAATAAAACACAGTACATCCCATACACCCAACTCCATACCCACAGTTGATCCAGAGGAAGGCAAAAAAAAACAGCAGAGCATGATCCAATTTGCTACCGGAGGGGAAAAAATTCCTTCCTGATCCCCCGAGAGGCAATCGGATTTACCCCGGATCAACTTTACCTACAGAACTTAGTACTCAGTTATATTCTGTGTATTTAGGAAAGAATCCAGGCCCTTCTTAAAGGAATCTACTGAGCTGGCCAGAACCACCTCTGGAGGGAGTCTGTTCCACTTTTTCACAGCTCTTACTGTGAAGAAACCTTTCCGTATTTGGAGGTTAAATCTCTTTTCCTCCAGACGTAAAGAGTGCCCCCTTGTCCTCAGCGTTGACCTTAAAGTGAATAACTCAACACCAAGTTCACTATATGGACCTCTCATATATTTGTACATGTTGATCATATCCCCCCTTATTCTCCTCTTATCAAGAGTGAATAAATTCAGTTTTTCTAATCTTTCCTCATAGCTGAGCGCCTCTTATCAGTTTAGTTGCCCTTCTCTGCACTTTCTCCAGTTCTCCGATATCCTTTTTGAGAACTGGTGCCCAAAACTGGACTGCATATTCCAGATGAGGTCTTACTAATCATTTGTACAGGGGCAAAATTATATCTCTATCTCTGGAGTCCATACCTCTCTTAATACAAGAAAGGACTTTGCTCGCTTTGGAAACCGCAGCTTGGCATTGCATGCCATTATTGAGCTTATGATCAACTAAAATCCCCAGATCCTTCTCCACTACAGATCCCCCCAGTTGTACTCCCCCTAGCATGTATGATGCATGCATATTCTTAGCCCCCAAGTGCATAACTTTACATTTATCAACATTAAACCTCATCTGCCACATAGTCGCCCAATTAGACAGACCATTGAGGTCGACTTGTAAATTGGAGACATCCTGCAAGGACGTTATTCCACTGCATAGCTTGGTGTCATCTGCAAAAACAGAAATGTTACTTTTGATCTCAGACCCAATATCATTTATAATTATATTGAGAAAGTAAGGGACCCAACACTGAACCTTGGGGTACACCGCTGATAACCTTGGACCATTCAGAGTAAGAATCATTAACCACAACTCTCTGAATCCTGTCTTTCAGCCAGTTTTCTATCCATTTACAAACTGATATATCTAATCCTGTAGACCTTACCTTACACATGAGCCGTGTGTGGGGAACTGTATTGAACGCTTTTGCAAAATCCAAGTATACCACGTCCACTGCCACGCCTCTGTCCAGGGTTTTACTTACCTCTTCATAAAAGGCAATCAGGTTTGTCTGACTTCTGTCTTTCATGAATCCATGCTGTCTGCTGCTTAAATAGTTTGTTTCCAGCAAGAACTCATCCATGTGGTCTTTTATTAAATGTTCCAGTATCTTCCCAACTATAGAAGTTAAACTAACAGGTCTATAGTTACTTGGTAAAGACTTTGTTCCCTTTTTAAATATAGGCACCACATTGGCTCTACGCCAATCCAGTGGTACTATTCCTGTCATTAATGAGTCCCTAAATATTAGATACAGTGGCTTTGAAATTTCAGAGCTCAATTCTTTTAGGATCTGTGGGTGGATGCCATCTGGTCCAGGTGCTTTATCCACCTTTATTCTGTCTAAATATTTCTGGACCATATCACTTTTGAGCCATTGTGGATTTGGGGCTGTGTCACTCCCACCCCCATTATGGACATGAGCTCCCCCATACTCCATTGTATACACCGAGCTGAAGAAAGCATTTATTAAATTTGACTTCTCTATGTCCTCAGTCACCCACTCTAGATTGTTTTGTAAAGGGCCTACATGCTCAGACTTGACCTTTTTACTATTAATATATTTAAAGAATTTTTGGGGGTTTGTCCTACTATCTTTTGCAATCTGTCGTTCATTTTGAATTTTTGCATCCTTGATTTCCTTGTTACATATTCTATTATATTCTTTGTAACATTTAAACGACACTAGTGTTCCTTCATTTTTATATTTTTTAAAAGCTATTTTCTTATTGTTTATAGCTTTTTTAACTTTGACCGTGAGCCACATAGGTTTTATCTTTAGCCTTTTAAACTTATTGCCCATGGGAATATACTTTGCAGTGAGGTTCCAAAGAGTCTTTTTGAAGAATTCCCATTTCTGTTATGTGTTCATCTGTGCCAATATTCCCTCCCAGTCCAAGCCCTGGAGAGCAGTCCTCGTGCTTTGAAAATTTGCTCTCTTGAAATTAAGTGTTTTTATCTTTCCTATATGTATTTCTTGCTTATAGTTAATATTAAATGAAATCATGTTATGATCACTGCTACCCAGGTGTTCCTTTATCTGAACATTAGTAATAAGCTCTGCATGGTTTGAGATTACCAAGTCTAACAGAGCATCATTCCTAGTTGGGGCCTCAATAAACTGGACCATAAAATTGTCCTGCAATAGGTTTTTAAATTTTTGTCCTTTAACTGTCCCAGAAATTCCATTATTCCAGTCAATTTCTGGGTAGTTAAAATCCCCCATTATTATCACCGTCCCAGCCCTTGCAGCCCTTTCCATCTGTGCAAGGAGCCGAGTCTCCACCTCCTCATTAACATTGGGTGGTCTATAACAAACTCCAATGATTAACTTTGAACTACGCACATCTGTATGCAGTTCCACCCATAATGCTTCAACTTCATCACACTCTCCATCAACCAGGTCCTCTTTCACGCTTGCTTTGAGGTCACTTCTCACATAGAGACAGACGCCTCCACCTTTCCTTTTTACCCTGTCTTTCCGAAAGAGAGCATAGCCAGGAATATTAAAAGCCCAGTCATGTGTGGATTGAAGCCAAGTTTCAGCAATACCGATTACATCATAGCTCTCCTCATGCACCAGAGCTTCCAACTCACCTGTTTTGCTTGGAAGGCTTTTGGCATTGGTGAACAAACACTTAAATGTATTGTTACATTTTTCGCTGCTGTTTTTCATATGATTTTTAGTAGTGCAAATGGCACTATAATTTCCAATGCCTGTTTGCAACATGGGAACTTTCTTGTCACCTGCCATAACCCCACCTCCATCTATTTTTGGTCATTTTTGACTCCTTTATGACAATGGACGCACAAATAGGGTCAGTAGTCAGCGGATCTCACCATCTGCTGCGCCTACTACGCAGACTCACCCCGTTCATCCCTAAAGAAGATTTAGCGGTCGTGGTGGGAGCAATTGTAAACTCCAGGCTGGATTATGCAAATGCCCTTTACCTCGGACTCCCCAAGTACCAAATCGCTCGTCTGCAAGTCGTTCAGAATACGGCCGCCAGACTTGTGACTGGGAAAAAACCCTGGGAATCCATCTCACCTTCACTGAGATCCCTCCACTGGTTACCAGTTAAAGACAGAATTGCTTTCAAAGCACTCTGTCTTACGCATGTGTCCATGGGAATGCCCCCCTTTATTTATGCGAAATAATAAAAGCTCATAACCCCAATCGCGCTTTGCGATCCACCAATCAGAACCTGCTCCAGGTTCCGAAAGCCAACTTCAAGTCCAAAGGAGAAAGAAGATTCGTGATCCAGGGTCCCAGACTATGGAACGCTTTACCAACCAAGCATTCGGTTGGAGGAGAACCACCTAGCATTCAGGAAAAAGGTCAAGACTTTTCTCTTTTGATATCAAAGGAGACAGGAACAACAAGCGCCCAGAGGCGATTCAGTTCGCATGTGCAGCGCTATATAAGTTTTCATTCATTCATTCATCCCCATTCCACTCTCCATTAATGTCTGACCCCTAACTGACCTGTGTGCCCGATGTAATTCTAGTTTACCCTCCCCCTCAAGTCTAGTTTAAATACTCCTCCAGCATTCCCCTAAACCTCTCCCTCAGCACAGCAGACCCCCTTCCATTCAAGTGCAAACCATCTTTAGCATATAGGTTGCACCCCAATGAAAAGTCATCCCAGTGCTCTAGAAACCCAAATCCCTCCTTCCTACACTAGGTCTTTAGCCATGCATTCAGCTCTCTAATCTCCCCCTGCCTTTCCTGAATTGCGCATGGCACAGGCAATATTTCAGAGAATATCACCTTGGAGGTCCTTCCCTTCATCTTGCAGCCTAGTTCTTTAAATTGATTCTTAAGGAGCCTCCACCTTCCATGTATACTGTCATTGGTTCCAACATGGACCAAGACAGCTGGGTCATGCCCAGCCCCTCCCAGTAATTTATCCACCCGGTCCACCACATGCCGAACCATGGCACCAGGGAGACAGCAAACCATTCGGTTGAGGCGATCCTGGCGACAAATGAATCTATCAGTCCTACTGATTATAGAATCCCCTATTACCACCAACTGTCTAGGCCTACCTGCACTCCCCTCACCACTTCTACTAGATGGGTTGCTCTCCCGGCTGTTAGGGGTAGCAGTAACATCTAGTGCTGCCACCTCTGTGTTAGCCACCTCCACATCTTCACCCAACTTGGCAAATTTGTTTTGATGCACACATACAGGATTGGCCTTCCTTGTCTGCAAGCCCCTTCCACTCCCTCTAACTACATTAACCCATCTTCCTATCTGATAATTCTGACTTGCCCCTCCACCCTCGACATTAACCCTACTGACCACCTGCTCAGCAAGCGGAGGACCCCTTTCAAGGTTGTCCTTTCTGCCCAGTGTTGCAACTTGCTCCTCCAGATCTCTAATGTGAGCTTCCAGAAGGGCAACCTGCTCACATCTGTCACAGCGGTATCCATCCTGGAGCAGTTGCACCAATTTTGCATACATATGACACACTGTGCACTGAGCAAAACCTTCAACCCTGCTAGCACACATTTCCCAGTTACAATATAATTACTTGTAGGAAGTTTAAGATGTTACTTACAGTTTAGAAGACTCCTGTCTTAACTCCTGTTTTCAACTCCTGTTTTTTAACTCTTCCGACTTGTGTTTGAAATACCACTTCTGTTTAAAAAAATCACATGTAAGCCAGCACCATCAACTGGGAGCCAGCTCCTTATGGGAGCTTGACAGAGACTTTATACTCGCCTGTTCACAATAAAACACTCGCCTTGATTAGCAGAGAAAAAAAATAACCTGTTCATCTGATCACAATTAAACACTCCCCTTAGCAGAGAGAAATAAAAAACCTGTTTAAAAAGTGTCAGAAACAAATGACACTTGCAAGCAGAAACAGTTAAAAGCAAACTCCTGTTTTTTAACTCTTCCCACTTGTGTTTAAAAATCCCACTTCTGTTTAAAAAATCACATGTAAGCCAGCACCATCAACTGGGAGCCAGCGAGTCCATCAGGAAAGGAAAATTACGGTAAGTATTTGATAATAAATTTTCCCTTTTCCTGACAGACTCCATGGCAGCCTACGTGTGGGAAAAAACTAGCCAAACCACATGGGTGGGTATGCTGAACAAAAAATAGTTTAATTTGTCCTGTCGGCAGACAGGATTGAAAGGCCAAAATTTACAGAGGAAATGGATGCAGGTTCAACACAATAATGGGACATAAAGGTATTTATAGAAGACCAGGAAGCCGCTTTACAGATGACATCCGGGGCCACGTGATGGGCTGCCGCCCATGAAGCTGCCTTCCCTCTGGTAGAATGCGCAGTCACCGCCTGCGGAGGAGCCAAGCCCTTCACTTTATATGCCTGTTGAATCGTGTGGATGATCCAAACCGCAATGGTTCTTGAAGAGGCCTTCTTCCCTTTGTTGATACCTGAGTGCAGGACGAACAAATGATCAGAACGTCTGAAAGTAGAAGTTACTTGGATGTACTCAGTAAGGGTTTTCCCTAAGTTCAGAGGGTGAATTCTCTCTGACTCCGAATCTCTGAAAGTAGGGAGAACAATTTCCTGGTTGACATGGAAAACTGACGTCACCTTCGGATTAGAACCCAGCATGGGAATCAGAACCACTCTGTCTGGAAAGAACGTTAGGAACGGCTCTTTGTGACCCAGGGACCCGATCTCCGAGACTCTTTTAGCCGAAATAATGGCGACCAGAAAGGCAACTTTAGCCGAGAAATCCTTCAGTGAGGACGGAGAAGGTCCTGTTGTATTAAGTTCGCTCAGAAAGTCCAGAACCAAGGGGAGATCCCACTTGGGGAATTTTGGCTTTCTTTGAGGCCTTAGCCTTGAAGCTCCACGGAAGAACTGCTTGACTAGCGGATGCGCTGCCCATGAGATTCCGGAGAAGGCAGACAATGCTGATATCTGAACTCTTAAGGAACTTACGGATAAGGAAAGATCTAACCCCGTTTGGAGGAACTTCAAGATGTCCTGTACTCCTGGACTCGTAAACGATGAGCCTGATGTTAAAGAAAATTCTAAAAACTTCGCCCAAATTCTTCCATAGACTTTATTCGTGCTTAATCTTCTTGAGCTCATCAATGTTGAGATCACTTTAGGAGCACAACCAAGGGCTTCTAACCTCTTCCTCTCAAGAACCAGACCGCTAGTTTCAACATAGCCGGAGCGGGGTGTAGAGTGACCCCTGGGAAAGAAGATCCGGTCTGATTGGTAGAGGTACTGGGTCCCGGTAACTCAGTTGGACCCGAAGAGGGAACCACGGCCTGTTTGGCCAGTAGGGCGCCACTAATGTTATTTGTACTACCTCTGACTAGAGTCTCCGTAGGAGTTTGAGGATCACTGAAAACGGGGGAAAGGCATATGCCCTCTTGAATCTCCACCTGTCTGTCAAGGCATCTGTCCCCGTTGCTTGACTGCAGTGACCCCTTGTATAAAACTTCCTCAGCCTGTGGTTGTACAGAGAGGCGAAGAGATCCACCTGGGGATTGGTCCCCAGGGACATAATCCACTGAAAGGACTCTTTGTGGAGAGACCACTCGTTGACATCTATCTGAGTGCGTGACAGGAAATCCGCCTGGGAATTCTGCTTTCCGGGGATATAGACTGCAGACAGGTTGGCCAGATTCTTCTGGGCCCAACCCAAAATAGTTTCGATCTCCCGTAAAAGAGCTGAGCTTCTTGTCCCTCCTTGCCTCTTGACATAGGACACTGCCGTGGTGTTGTCCATCTTCAGCAATACCGACTCCCCCTTCAAGAGCTGGGAGAAGGATTGTAGGGCACACCAGGCCGCTCTTATCTCCAAGTTATTCGAGCCTGGGTTGCGAAGGCGGGCATCCCACTTGCCTTGTGCGATTTCTGTGCCGCACAGGGCCCCCCAGCCGGAGCCACTGGCATCTGTCGTCACTGAAACCCAGGATACTGGAGCAATGGAATGACAATTCAGTAGATTCTTCCGTTGAAGCCACCAAAAGAGGCTGTTCCTCATGAACGATGAGATGAGGATCCGTTGGTTCTTGTTCCCAGACTTCCATTGCTTGAGAAAGCCGAACTGGAAAGGACATAGCCTCCACAATGCCCACTTCACCATGGGAGATGTCAAAACCATTGTGCCTATAATCTTCAGACATTGAGAAGCTTTCAGATGACGAACATCTAGGGCCTTGGCAATCCTCTCCTGAACTACGGGGATCTTCTCCAATGAGAGAGAGATAGTTTTCTCTGCTTTGTCGATCTGGGCTCCCAGGTATATTAAGCGTTGTGTTGGTTCCAGGTGGCTCTTCTCCAGATTCAGGAGCCAACCGAACTCGGTCAGGGTTGAGATCACTTGATCACTCTGTGTCAGAAAATGAGCTCTGTCCTGAGATAAGACAAGGAGGTCGTCCAGATAGTGATAGAGACGTACCTTCTTCAGCCTGATAAGGGCCACAACTGCCAGCAGGGTCTTCGTAAAGACTCGTGGGGAGGTTGTCAACCCGAAGGGTAGACAAATGAATTGGAGGTGCTCCTACCCCACATGGAACCTGAGGTATTTCTGGAGCTCTACTGCCACTGGCACATGGAAATAAGCGTCCTTTAGATCTATTGAGATCATCCAATCCCCTGGTTGAATGGCTAGTTGGATAGTGGACAGGGTTTCCATCTTGAACCTCCCGTGTTTTATAAACTGGTTCAGGTAGGTTAAGTCTATGACTGGTTGCCACGAGCTGTTCTTCTTTTGTACCAAGAAGAGGGGGGAGTATACCCCATGAAACAGTTCATCCTTTGGGACGCATCTTACTGCCCCTTGGGCCTTTAGCAGGTCCACGTAGGACAGGAGAACTTGTTTTTGCTCTGCTGACTTTGGGAGTAAGGTAGAAATGAACCTGGGAGGGGGAGTGCTGGCGAAGGTCCAGACGTGGCCTGACGACACCGTCTTGATAACCCAATGATCCATGATCGAGGCCGCCCAGACGTGCCAAAAGATTCGTAGTCGTGCCCCTACTTGAACCGCCTGGACGGGCTTTATGTCAAAAAGACTTCCCCTGGTCTCGTCTACTGGACGCCTGATTTGTAGATGCTGGTTTACGGAAGGACATTTGGCCTCTATTCCAGTTTCTCCTGAAATTTCCGCCAGGTCTGTAGGCACGAGCTTCCCTTGTGCGATCCGGGCTACGCCTCCTGAACTGGGGTCTCCTTTTTCCCGGTTGCCGTCTGTCCTGGGGAAGGAACCCAGATTTACCCCCTGTAGCTTTAGAGATGGCGTCATCCAACTTATTGCCAAACAAAGATGGACCTTCAAAGGGGATCTTACACCAGTTTTGCTTCGATGATGGGTCAGCGACCCAGGGGCATAGCCACAGGGCCCTTTTGACTGTTACAGAAGACAGCATAATTCTTGCTAAAAGTCGTATCAAATCAACAGATGCTTCTCCCAAGAAGGCCACCACTAGCTTTAACTCTGCCGTTGCCGAACTCCCGGGCAGTTCTTCGGAAATGCCCATCAGAAAGGAGTCCACGTTCTCTGTCCAGACTTCCATTGCTTTAGATAACGCCGCTAAAGCGGGTTTACAGGCCATACCAGCCAGACCATATATCCTTTTTAGATCTTGGTCCATTCTCCTTTTGAGACCATCCTTGAAAGACACTGAGGTAGCGTAACATGCTTGGCTAATCGCATCACTGCCGCGTCTACTGACGGGATGTTTTCCAGATATTTGACATCCTCTGCTTTACACGGGTACAAACGGGAAGCCTTGCTAGTCATAGAGGACTTTTTGTCCACCTTGCTCCATTCCTCTTCAAAGATGCCACTTAGTTCCAAAAGTTATGGAAAGCTTGGGCGCTCTTTTCCCAGACGTTTAAAGTATTTCATCTGCTTAGCTGGGGCAGAGGATGAATCTTCCCACAGAAGTGCCTCTTTAACGGCCTTGATGAGTGGGGTTACTTGGGCAAAGTCGAACTCTAGATTCTCCTCGTCACTTTCCGAGTCGCCCTCCGGGGCTGCTGATGTGGAAGCGCGAGGCTGAGAGGGACCTGGATCCTCCTGGACCTCGTCGACCGTAGAGCCAGATCCAGCGATACTGGCTTTCCCGTGCGTGTGAGACATGTCCTTCTCTCTTAAGGACCTTTGCACCACGCGTTCAACCAGGGACTCGATCCACCGATCTTCCATCTCCTTTTCACCAACCGCGTGGGCATAGCACCGACTGCATAACAATTTGCCCTCCGGGACTTGGGTATCACATCCCCAGCAGGCTCTACGACTAGAGCGGCTATCATTGCGGTGGGAGCGGTGTCTTGAGGAGGAATGTGACCTTCTCCCCTGACGATGAGATGTAGATGAGGAACTGCGTTTCTTTGATTTTGAAGATGATGTAACATCCCTGCTATGTAATTACAGTAGTGCAATTGGGTTTAAACTACAGAGGTCTCTCAGGTACAACCACCAGTTCTCTCTCAGAATAAACAGAAAGTTTGGGGTTAATTCATCACAACCTCTAATGGACAACCAATTGAAAGACTGTAGATGCTTATTCCCTCATAAGCAACTAACTAAGGGGGAACAGGTAAGTATCTCTGATACAGACAAGGTAGGTTGGAAGTGACTGTTATCTTAAACATGCAAGGTATTACTGCCAATGTACAAACACAGACTATAGGTAAAGCAGGTAGTATTTGGTACTTGCGGTTCTGCTGAGTGTAGTAGTAGCAGGTGACGAAGGACATGTCTGGAAGTCCCAGGCAGATGCAAGCTATTCGTGTATAGAACGGATCAGCAGCTATCAAGGTGACAGCGGGTGTCCAACAAACAGGAACCAAAGACAAGTCCGGGGCACAAGCCGTGGGTCAAGGGCTGGAGATGGTAGAGGAAGTCCGAAGGTACAGGCCGGGGTCAAAGGACAGGAGATAGCAGCAAACCGAGGTACGAAGCAAAAGGTCAAAAGCCGGGGTCAGTCTAGGAGCTGAAGGTCTATACAGGTACCGTTGGCTCAGACAGGGAGATCAATAACAATGAACTGACCCTGCTCTCAAAGTGAGGCAGGGCTTTATACGCTGGCTAATTGGGTAAGCTGCGTCAGCTGGAGCAAGATAATCAGGTGTAGAATGTAATGAGATCCAGTTAATGGTGAAGAGTACATTCAGCAGCACCATAGCTGGAAAGCAACCAGAAATCCCCAATTGAGAAGTGGCTCAGAGGTAAAGCATTGGAACAGCAAGGGTGAGGTCCTGGGTTCAAGCCCATCCAAAGCCACCTGGAGCACGGCCACGCCTCGCCGTCTGTCTGGCACGATAGGGATCGTGACAGATGAACGCTGACTCGGCCTGGCAAGGTCTGAAGTGGACTGATTTGATGGTGCATGAAGATCTGAATAGGGAGGGCTGAGAGAAAGAATTATGGGAAAAAAGGTCAAGGAAGATAACCCCAAAAAAAGAGATCTGCAACCCTACGCCCTCCCCTCACCTGCACATACCTTGTGCGTGAGGGCTGGCCATGTGCGGGCGGTGACTGGTCCATGAAGCCTGGACCAATGTGATAGGGCAATACCAGGTCAGAAGAGAATCCTAAGAGCTGAAAATAAAGTCAGGTAAAGCACTGCACCTTTAAAAAACACATACATATATATATATATATATATATATATATATAACAACCTCACTGCAATGAAAAACACACAAAACACACAGGGAGCCTGCCTAGCACTCCTTACTGACTGTATAGCTATCAGCTGCTTGAAATCCCCGCCGGTGACGTCACACGTCACCCCCTCACGCGCCTGCACGGTAGAGAGCTTCTCAACGGCACCTGCGCGGCCGCCGCTAGAAAACTGAACTGCGCATGCGCAAGCCAAGTCTGGAGGCGGCCACTGCGCACGCGCGCCATACGATGGTCCGCGACCCGGAAGTAACCGGAACGGCTGGAACGCAGAAGCGTTCCAGCTGCCATAAACTAAACCCAGCAGCAAGGGGAAAGAAAGAAAGAAATAAACTTGATAGACAAACAATACAGATGCGGCTGCCATGGAGGTGGACAGACCTTGCCAGCCGAGGTATCCAGGGTCTTCAGCACACGCAGCCGGACACAACAAGTGCACATGCTGCAAAGCTCTCCACCCGCCCATGGCTGGGATCCGAGCTGCACCGCTAAGGTGTGCCATCCATCCAGCTTGAGTGGACGTCCTGAATGAACGCATATCCTTGAAATCCATGGAGGAGGACAAAAAAGGAATACCAGTACTGAAGGTGAGCAAAGCTTTATGGGTATGGGGTCCTATAGCATTGGAGAGGAGGCGGGATTAACCCACACGTAGGCTGCCATGAAGTCTGTCAGGAAACAGCAATTGTACCATGCATGTGAGGTATCGCGGCAGATCGAGGGCAGTAATTTTAGCAGTAGACCTCCTCTGTAAATCTAATATGGTAACCTGTAGAGTAAGGTGACCAGATTTTTAAAATTAAATCCGGGTGACATTTTTTATTTTATTTTTATTATTGGCAAATAGTAAACTATTTTATAAGCATATTTTCCTCAAATGAGATATGCAGTGTATGTGGTGTGTGTTTAAGGAATGATTGTATGATATACATGTTATTTCTGGAAATCATTTCATACCAGTCCAGACCAGCCCACCCGCATAACATTTTCTGTTTCACAAAAGGGAAAACCATACATTTTAAAGCACAGTTGAAGAGTGTATTATAATCACCAATGCCCATTAATGCAGCCCGTTCAGTGCCAATCATTTTAGCCCGTTCAGTGCCAATCAGATCAACCTGCTCAGTGCCAATCAGTTCAGCCTGATCAGTGCCTATCAGCTCAGCCTGCTCAGTGCCCATTAGCTCAGCCTGCTCAGTGCCCATCAGCCTTACCTAGAGGAGAGGAGTCGGATTATGTAGAGCAGGGATCTCCTGTTTACCCCGTGCAGCTGCTGTCCTCAGATGAAGTCACACCTCCTATGATAGACGTCACCAGTGTTCTGACTATCATAGAAGCTGGCTAAAGAGGCGGGACTTTGTCTGACAGCTGGGTAAGCGGGAGATCCCCACTCTGTATAATCCAGCGGTGCTCGCCCCTCAATGTCCGAGACAGACCAAACCCCAGCAGGACTTAACAGAGGATGGGGGGGGCGCTGCTGCACTGGATATTTCACAGCCCAGGCAAATATGGAAATGGATGACCCAGACATCCATAACCTGCAAAAACGAATTTCAAGGAGATTGCAAAACTCAATTTAACACAACTAGAGGATGATCAAATAAAAAATTAAAGGAACACGCTAACCAACATGAGCACTTCAGTAATTTGAAATGGTCATAGTGGTAGGAGTCAGTATGGTCAGTGTTTCTGCTTGAAACAGGTAGGGAGGCTGAGAGAGAGAGAAAGGGGGGCTCAGATAGAGAGGGTGGTGGATAGAGAGAGGGTGAGGGTGATAGAGAGGGAAGGTGTGTGAGAGAGAGAGAGAGAGAGAAGGTGATGTAGAGAGAGAGAGGGGGGAAAGTGAGAGAGAGAGAGAGGGAGTTGAGAGGAGAGAGAAAGAGTAAGGTGAGTGTGAGAGAGTGTGAGTGTTAGAGTGAGAGAGTGTGAGAGAGAGTGAGAGTGAGGTGAGAGAGTGAGAGAGTGAGAGTGAGGTGAGAGAGTGAGAGAGCAAGAGTGAGAGAGCGGTGAGAGAGTGAGGTGAGAGAGTGAGAGAGAGTGAGAGAGAGTGAGAGAGAGAGAGAGTGAGAGAGAGTAGAGAGAGAGAAAGAAAGAGCGGTGAGAGAGTGAGAGTGAAAGAGAGGTGAGAGAGAGTGGAGAGAGAGGGTGAGAGAGAGTGGAGAGAGAGGGTGAGAGAGATGAGAGAGAGAGGGATGAGAGAGATGAGAGAGAGCATATGAGAAGAGCAGCATAGGACTGTGGGCAAGCTCCCTCACCTGTGGAGGACCTGTGCACCCCAAGCATGTACACTGTCCTCAGCTGTGCAGACTGTCCCCTCCAAGGGTGAGTGAAGCCTGGGACAGGAGCCTCTCGTGGCGGCTGGTGCTCAAATTATTTTGGGGGGGCACAAACTGAAAGATTCAGAAAAAAAACATCAATTGTGCCAATCAAATGCTGCCACCGGTGTGAACCCCCCCCCCCCCCCCCGCCTGGTTGCCGTCTGCCCGGCACTTACCTGTCCTAGTGGGGCAGTGGGTGAAGGTGAAGAGCAGGGTACTTCATACGTCTCCTCCCATCCTCATCTCTCATCCTTTCCTACTGATAGGCATCCAATAGCGGCGCCTGTCGTTTCTGCCAATCAGGTGACGTGTAACAGACCCAGCACCGGATTGGTGGAGAGGCAGTTTAGTGTTAGGAAAGCGAATATTCATTTGTTTTCCTAACACACCTGGGTGAACTGCGAGCACCAAGCATGGTGCTTGCAGTTCACCTATTTTTGAAGCCTATTAGAGCTTGTGGCTCTAATCAGGTGCTTCAAAAACACCCCCGCTGCTGTAATTCAGGTGCCCGGCATCCAAAAAGGGAGCCGGGCGCCTGCATGGGGGGTGACAGCAGGGGCCATGAATAGATTCATGCAATGCATAAATCTATCCATTGGTCATAGAGGGGGGTGGCCAGAGAGAGGGGGCAGATTCAATGCGCCCTTATGGACGCACCGCCACTGTTTCCTGGACCCTTAAGCAGTGCCTGGGTGCCCAAACGGTCAGTCCGCCCCAGGATATCTGTACACTGAGTGCTATTGCCTTTATATAACACTGACATCTGTACATGGAGTGGCACTCCATATACAGATGTCAGTGTTATACATAGTAAATAGTAGTCACTAAGTGCTATTCACAATATATGTAACACTGATCTCTGTACACAGAATGCTAATATCTCTGACACTGATATCTGTCATATCTGTACACCAAGTGACACTCAGTGTACAGATATCAGTGTGCACTCTGTGTATATAGAAATAATCAGGGTAATTAGATATGTGGTAGGAAGGGCACTGATAAGGAACACTCAGCCTGCTTTGTATACATTTAAGCAGTGTGACTGTGACATGCTATACAGCTGCCCCTGCGATCACACACTGACCTGCTGCTGAGTCTGGCCAGTCCATGCTGCAGTTCACCGTCTCCAGCTGTCTAAGTTCAGTCCTCCACCTCAGGAATGCAGACCGAGGACGACACTGAGACTGTAACTCCCCCGGGAGAGAAGAGGCCAGAGTGCAGATGCCGCTGCTATCATCCCCATGGCTCCACGATCATTCACTCTTCAAAGCCAGAGAGAGACCTGTCCTTGCTTGTAACTTCAAAGAACCGCGGGAGCCGGAGAAGAGGAAAAGGTGGGTGGAGCCAGGGTAACACTGACACAGCCTCGCTCTAGACCTGGCCTCACTCTGGGAGTCTCTGTGTGTGAGTGTGTGACGTCACTGGTTGTTAGACGCCAAGCGGGCGGCCCTCCTAGCAACCAGTGATCAGTGGGTGGCTGCTGCAACTGGTATGTTTCTTAGAACCGCGGCCCAAATGCAGAACACTGCCGCAGCTCGCTTGAGAACTTAGGATATCTGGTGACCAGTCCTCGGAACTGCAAAGCGGGGACAAAACCGGGGACAAACTTCTTCTGGGGACAGTGTCCAGAAATCGGGGACTGTCCCCGGAAATCGGGGACGTCTGGTCACCCTACTGTAGAGGATTTTAAAGGCTTTTAAAAATGTATGTAGTTTGTCGCCACTGCGCATTTGTGCGCAATTTTAAAGCATGTCGTGTTTGGTATCTATGTACTCGGCCTAAGATCATCTTTTTTATTTCATGAAACATTTGGGCAAATTAGTGTGTTTTAGTGCAATAAAATAAAAAAATATGTATTTTTGGCCAAAAAAAATGCATTTGAAAAATCGCTGCGCAAATACTGGGTGGAAAAAAAATGCAACACCCACAATTTTAATCTGTAGGGCCTTTGCTTTAAAATAATATATAATGTTTGGGGGTTCAACGCAATTTTCTTGCAAAAAAAAATATGTCTTCATGTAAACAAAAAGTGTCAGAAAGGACTTTGGGCCAGATTCAGGTACATCTGCGCATTATTGGATCGGCGTAGCGCACCGCCTTTACATTAGACTGGCGCAATGTAGCGGTGCAATCACCCTATTCTCGTCGCTTTTACGCAGAAATTAGCGCCTGCGCAACGTTATTTCTGAAGCGCAAGGCAGAGTAATCCAAATTGGGAAGGACGTGAGCGTGTTACATTGAAATGAGCCGTGACCCCATGCAAATGAAGGGCCGGCCGGCTCGCGCATGCGCGCTTGAAGCAGACCATGTCAGCACCTCTGTGCGCATGCTCACAACTCAGGAATCAGTGAAATTGGAAGTGGACTAGGGCAAAATCATGAACTACGCAGACAGCATAAATAGACAGACACAAATGCACTTCCTCTGCAAAAGTACATCCCTTTGTATCCCTCCCTATACAGCAAGTTGCTTTTGTTCTGTTGTTAGTTGCGTTGTGGTTTGTCTTTGTGATATTTGTGGACTGTGTGATCTTGTGTTTGTTAGAAGATAATTGTAAGTGATTTTTGGTGACTGCTTGTGAGAGTTTTTGGTTGTTAGTTTTTTGTTCGTTTGTTTTCTTGCTTGATTTTTCCTGCTTGTTTTCTTGCTTGATTTTTCCTGCTTGTTTTCTTGCTTGATTTTTCCTGCTTGTTTTTGTGAGTGATTTTTCCTGTTTGGGAGTGAGTTTTTGTCTGAGTATGACGGAGAGAAAGAGGAAGTTAAATTTCACTTTGGGGGAGAAACAAATTCTTGCCCGGGCCATTTCCGAATATGGGCGTTACCTCCACCGCCCGGACAGTGCCAACACCACCCTGGCCAGGAGGAGAGAGATTTTGGACAGGATTACTGACCAGGTGAATGCATCGGGGGGGAGACCCGGACACGGTCGGGGATTGAAAAGAAAATCAATGACCTCCGGCATCTGGTCAAAAAGAAGCTGGCCAAAATGCTAGCCCATGCCAGGGGGCACAGGAGGGGGCCCACCATGCCCTGTTAGGCTGACATCGGAGGAGCGTGCAGTGGCCCAGACCTTTCATAGGCAAGAATTGGAGGGCCTGCCCGGCTATGACTCAAGTCATGAAGGCGTGATGTCCGGTAAGGTTTTTTGGCCCTATCAGGTGTGTAGCATGTGTGGGGGAGGGGGGGAAAGGGAATATGTGGCAAGTGTGTGGATCCTCCAACCTGTGAATGTTTTGTGTCATCCACAGATGAGCAGGAGGGTGCTGGGCCATCTGGGCTGACCGCACCATCCCAGCCTGATGAGGACCCCCCGACAAGGCCGGAGTCCTCGGAGGAGGTTGAAGAGGAGGAGGTTGAGGAGGAGGAGTTTGAGGAGGAGGAGGAATCCATGTCAGGCACTGGACGACTTTTGTTTTTGGAGGACTCTTCCCCTCTGGCTGGCAGCAGCCAGCCCTCCATAAGGGGTTGCCCCCCCACTCCTCCCCCAACAGGGCTCCTCTCCCAAGGGCCTCCCCTTCTCCCCGGCCACAAGCCTCAGCTGGAGGCAGGAAGGCGACCCAGAAGACCAGGGGGCTGGCTGATCTCCTGCCCGCCACTCTGAGAAAGGACCAGTTCTTTCAGACCCGCCATCTGGGAGAGGTCAGCCAGACCTTGGGGCGGATGTAGGAGAGCCTGTCCTTCATAAAGGATACGCTTGGGGACCTGGACTGCCACTCCCGGGCTCTTACAAACTGCCTAAACGACCTGCAGACTACAACAGCAGGCATTGGGCAGGATGTGAGGGCCCTCACCCAGGCTATCCAGGTCAATACCCCATCATTAAGTGCTGGCCTAGACAGAATTGCCGTGGCCTTGGAGGGCAGGCCGCCAGGTGGGCAGAGACCAGGGGCTGCTCCTCCTTCCCCGGTTTACCCCCTCCCCCATGAGTCTCCCCTGAGGAGCCGGGGCCGTGGCCGTAGGCGCCCCAGGCGTGGCTCACGTCAACGGCATTAATTTTTTTCCCCTTTTTTTTTGGCCTGGTTTTTTTTTTAGCCATTTTTTTTGTGCTGGAAAAATTTTTTTTTTGCTGGGCATTGTTTTTTTTTTTTGGGTTGTGAATGCTGTTTGAATGTGGGGGTGACATTCCTGCCGGAAAAGGGGTGTAACCCTCAATTTTGGTGGAGAAGGGTTCCCCAGGACCAGGGAGAAGTGATCCCCAGGTCCGTGTGAATGGTGTATGAATGTACAGTGACATAATTGGAGCCTTGGCGTGGCGTTGCTGCTCACAAGTCCTGCATGGTGGACTGGTGCCAATCCAATTTGATGAGTGGATGTGTGTGCTAGGGACCACAGTGGTGTGCATGCATGCATTCTCATTGTGCCATGATTAATGTGTGTGTTTAATGTGCAAAGATGCATAATGTGAGCTGGCATGAGATGGGGTCCCAGTGCATATGCAGAGTCACCTTGAAGGGAAAAGACAGGAGGATGTTAGTGCATGTGCCCCTTGTGATGTGTGCATCATGGGGGGGGCAGTCATGCCTGCCACCCATGTCACTCACCAACCAGCCAGCTGTCCCCATACATGTTCTGTTCGAAATCTGTGGGGATGGGGCTCTGATTGTATATGTAGCTGTCATGGGTGTCATGGGTAGTGTCATGTGTTGGGCTGGTAATGTCCTCCTGCAGGGTTGTAGTTAATTCCATGATGGCATGAGGGGTGAATCTGAAGATACGAGACACCTCAGAATCACTCATGCCATAGATGTCTATGCGTGTGTGATATATCCTCTCCCGTGAAGAGTGAAGAGTGAAGAGTGAGGGGCTTGTATCAGCTAAGAATATTGTATTAGATTAGATTAAATAGTAAAGTTTATATAAACAAAAAAAAGGTTTTCCAAAAAAAAAAAATCCTGTGCCCTCCTCAGTGCCCTCCTCCTTCTTTGCTCATCTAAAGTCAGTAGTATAGCTATGAGCATGGATGCCACTGGCATGTTGGCATACAGTTTGTTGGGCAACATGTGTGACTGCTCAGCTCCTCACTAACAGTGTTGCTTTATCTGACATGTAGACGAATTGTCTAATTTTAGAGCAGCTTTTATATCGTCTAATTTTAGACAGGACATTTAGCTGTTGCTCACAGCGCGTAGCCTGTGCTGCACCAATGTTCTTTTGTGGATCCCCGTAACTCCCTCATTAGCATATTTGAATAGCAAATCAATGGTGTGTCTAGCGCAGTTTTGCGCGGACAGATGCGCCTGTCTAACAAAATTACGCTGGACAAAAAAAAGTAGATTTCTTGCGTATCTCGTTTTGGGAATGCCGTGCATCGAAACGCACGCGCACAATTAGACTTACGCCGCGCATCTCCTGTTACGCCGGCGTAATCGCTCTGTGAATCTGGCCCTTTGTCTTCAAGTGGTTAGAAGAGTGGGTGATGTGTAATATAAGCTTCTAAATGTTGTGCATATAATGCCAGGACATTTCAAACCCCCCCCTCCCATTTTGGAATATAGACACCCCAAGCTATTTGATGAGAGGCATGTCGAGTCCATGGAATATTTTATATTTTGACACAAGTTGTGGGAAAGAGAATTATTAATTATTATTTTTATTTTTTTTGCAAAAAGTTGTCACTAAATGATATATTGCTCAAACATGCCATGGGCATATGTGGAATTACACCCCAAAATACATTCTGCTGCTTCTCCCGAGTACGGGGATACCACATGTGTGGGACTTTTTGGGAGCCTAGCTGCATACGGGACCCCAAAACCAATCACCGCCTTCAGGCTTTCTAAGGGTGTAAATTTTTGATTTCACTCCTCACTGTCTATCACAGTTTCGGAGGCCATGGAATACCCAGATGACACAAAACCCCCCCAAATGACCCCATTTTGGAAAGTAGACACCCCAACCTATTTGCTGAGAGGTATGGCGAGTATTTTGCAGATCTTGCTTTTTGTCACACAGATTTGAAAATTGAAAAAAAAAAATATATATATCTATCTTCATTTTCCAAAATAAATGAGCACTGTAAAATACTCACCATGCCTCTCAGCAAATAGCTTGGGGTGTCTACTTTCCAAAATGGGGTCATTTGCGGGGGTTTAGTGCCATCTGGGAATTCCATGGCCTCCGAAACTGTGATAGGCAGTGAGGAGTGAAATCAAAAATTTGCGCCCTTAGAAATCCAGAAGGTGGTGATTGGTTTCAGGGTCCCGTACGCGGCTAGGCTCCCAAAAAGTCCCACACATGTGGTATCCCCATACTCAGGAGAAGCAGCAAAATGTATTTTGGGGTGCAATTCCACATATGCCCATGGCATGTGTGAGCAATATATCATTTAGTGACAACTTTGTGCAAAAAAAAAAAAATTGTCATATTCCAGCAACTGGTAAAATATAAAATATTCCATGGACTCAACATGCCTCTCAGGAAATAGCCGCTACTATAGACACCCAGCAGGTACGATATTTAAAGGAATTTTTCATATTTTTTTTAATACTTTAAAGGGATTGTAAAGGTAAACGTTTTTTTACCTTAATGCATCCTATGCATTAAGGTAAAAAAACATCTCACAGCACCGCCCCCCCCCCCGAGCCCCCGTTTTACTTACCTGACCGTTCGAAAAACTCCCGGGCGCGTCCACGTCATCCTCTTCGGTTCCCAGCCTAGCCGTTGATTGGCTAGGCTGGGCGGATTGATAGCAGCGCAGCCATTGGCTGGCGCTGCTGTCAATCACAGCGGATGACGCGGCGCGCCGGGGGGCTTAGCCGAGTGATACAGTCGGCGGCTATGGCCGCCGCTGTTTCACGGGAGCGCGCTCGCAAAAGCTTTCCACCGTGCGAGCGCCCTCGCATGAAGATGGAAAGCTTTTTCGAGGAGGAGCCTAGACAGCCGCCGAGGGACCCCAGGAGACAGCTTTCCGAGCCACTCTGTGCAAAACGAACTGCACAGTGGAGGTAAGTATAACATGTTTGTTGTTTTTTTTTAAAAAAAATCCTGACTTTAGTGTCGCTTTAAGCATCATTAAAATCGCTGCTCCAGAAAAAACGACCGTTTTTAAAACTTTTTTTCCATTGATACATGGGGTGTCTACTTTCCACATGTGGTATCCCCGTACTCAGGAGAAGCAGCAGAATGTATTTTGGGGTGCAATTCCACATATAACCATGGCATGTGTGAGCAATATATCATTTAGTTACAACTTTTTGTAATTTCTTTTCTTTTCTTTTTTTTTGTCATTATTCAATCATTTGGTACAAAAAAAAAAAATATTCAGTGGGCTCAACATGCCCCTCAGCAATTTCCTTGGGGTGTCTACTTTCCAAAATGAGGTCATTTGGGGGGGTTTTGTACTGCCCTGCCATTTTAGCACCTCAAGAAATGAGATAGGCAGTCATAAATTAAAAGCTGTGTAAATTCCAGAAAATGTACCCTAGTTTGTAGACGCTATAACTTTTGCGCAAACCAATAAATATACGCTGATTGGCATTTTTTTTTACTAAAGACATGTGGCTAAATACATTTTGGCCTAAATGTTTGACTAAAATTTAGTTTATTCGATTTTTTTTTATAACAAAAAGTAGAAAATATAATTTTTTTTCAAAATTTTCGGTATTTTTCCGTTTATATCGCAAAAAATAAAAATCGCAGAGGCAATCAAATACCATCAAAAGAAAGCTCTATTTGTGGGAAAAAATGGAATCAAATTTTGTTTGGGTACGACATTGTATGGCTGCGCAATTACCAGTTAAAGCAGAGCAGTTCCAAATTGTAAAAGCACCTCTGGTCTTTAGGCTGACAAATGGTCCGGGGGGAAAGTGGTTAAAGCCGCAAGCAGTCTTCAATTACTTTTTTCTTATAGTAATCAAATTTTGTGCAGGGACAGTTCTAAACACGTGCCACTACTATAGACACCCAGCAGGTACGATATTTAAAGGAATTTTTCATATTTTTTTTAATACTTTAAGCATCATAAACCACTTAAGGACCTCCGCACGCACATATACGGCCACAGAATGGCACGGATGGGCACAAGGGCGTAAATTTACGTCCTCGCCCAGTAGCGGGTCGGGGGTCCGATCGGGACCCCCTCCGCGGCGTGCGGAGGTCCCCGTGTCTCCGGGAGCGATCCGGGACGAGCGGGCGGATGTCGGTGTTTTCCCGCCCCCCCGCGATCGCTCCCAGCCAATCCCTGCGCTCTCCCGCCCTGTCACTTCCTCCTCCTGTGTTTACACAGGAAGGGGGAAGTGATGTAATGTCTCATCGCAGCGGTATTTCCAACCGCTGCGATGAGAGGAACACCTCACAGTAAGTGTGCACCAACATTACACTGACACACACACACATAGGCATACTTAACCCCTTGCGATCTGCCCCCCCACCCCCCCTGTCACAGTGTCACTGAATGCAGTGATCTAATCACTGCATTTAGTGTCAGTGTGACAGGCAGTGTAAAATCAGTTAGTGTTAGGTTCAGGATAGCCCCCCCACCCCCCTAATAAAGTTTTAACCCCCTGATCACCGCCCTAGTTAACCCTTTCACTCCCTATTGCCAGCGTCACTAAGCGATCATTTTTCTGATCGCTGTATTAGTGTCGCTGTTCCCGCTAGGTAGCTATTTTTTTTATTGCGATTTTTTTTTTTCTACTAAAGACATGTGGCTAAATAAATTTTGGTCTAAATGTTTGACTAAAATTTAGTTTATTTGATTTTTTTTTTTAACAAAAAGTAAAAAATAGTGGTTTTTTTTTCAAAAATGTTGCTCTATTTTTGTATATAGCGCAAAAAATAAAAATCGCAGAGGTGATCAAATACCACCAAAAGAAAGCTCTATTTGTGGGAAGAAAAGGACGCAAATTTTGTTTGGGAGCCACGTCGCACGACCGCGCAATTGTCTGTTAAAGCGACGCAGTGCCGAATCGCAAAAACACCTTGGGTCATTTACCAGCGTATTGGTCCGGGTCTTAAGTGGTTAAAATCGCTGCTCCAGAAAAAATGACCGTTTTTAAAACTTTTTTTTCCATTGATATATGTTACCTGGGCCAAGACCTGGGTTCTCAAAGACGTTTTCCGACAATAACTTGAATATTGGGCTTTAACCACTTTAGCCCCGGACCATTATACTGTCCAAAGACCAGAGCACTTTTTGTGATTCGGCACTGCGTCGCTTTAACTGACAATTGCGCGGTCGTGCGATGTGGCTCAGTTTAGCGCCCTACAAGCTGCTAAAGGGAGGACGTAGAGCTACGTGCTCCCGCGTAACAGTGCCACCGTCCCGCAGTAATATGACGGCGGGCGGTCGGCAATTAGTTAAAATTAGCACTTTTGAATTTAAACATTCGAGTCCCATAGACGTCAATGGGGTTCTAAATGTTTGCGCGAACTTTAGGTCCGTTCGAAGGTTCTGGTGTGAACCGAACGAGGGGGTGTTCGGCTCATCCCTATGGCCTCATGAGATGTGGTCCCAGACCAAAGGCTTCATCAGCCAGAAACACAAAGGGGAGTCCTTCCTCATTTCTGGATCCAGTGGCAATGCAAGGTCATCAGTCTGGAGACGTATAGCAAACTCTGTCTGGGCGAAGGCTCCCCCATCCGACATCTGGCCGTTCTTCCCCACATCCACATAGAGGAATTCATACTGTGCTGACACCACCGCCATCAACACAATGCTATGAAACCCCTTATAATTGTGGTAATAAGACGCCGAATGGGCTGGTGTCACGATGCAGACATTTTCACCAAGCTTGACCTCCGCTGGGCTTATAACCTGGGCCGAATTAGAGATGGCGACGAGTGGAAGACTGCGTTCCGCACCCGATTCAGGCATTTTGAATACCTGGTTATGCCCTTCGGTCTGTGCAATGCTCCCGCCACCTTCCAACATTTTATAAATGACATATTCAGAAACTATCTCGACCTGTTTGTCATAATCTATCTGGATGACATCCTGGTCTTCTCTTCTTCCCTGTCAGACCACCGGTAGCATGTCCAAAAAGTATTGGCTCGGCTCAGTCAGCATAGCTTATATGCCAAAGCTGAAAAGTGTGAATTTGAATGAGAGAGTATCCAATTCTTGGGACTAATCATTTCGGTAGAAGGTGTCAAAATGGACCCCCAGAAGGTCACTGCTATTATGGACTGGCCTGCTCCCACCGATAAGAAAGCGGTTCAGCGCTTTGTAGAATTTGCAAACTTTTATCGGAAATTCATCAAGGGCTTCTCCTCCATTATCACTCCCATTACAAGTCTAACCAAGCAGGGTACTCGGTTCCAGTGGTCTCCCGAAGCCCAGGCGGCTTTTGCTACCCTGAAGGACCTGTTCACCTCAGCCTCTATCCTGAAACATCCCGACCCGGCCCTACCCTACATCCTGGAAGTAGACGCCTCTGAGGTGGCGGTTGGAGCGGTGCTCTCCCAGAGGCAGGGTACCAAGGCCCTACTGCACCCAGTTGCGTTCTTCTCCTGTAAACTATCAGAAGCGGAGAGGAATTATGATGTCGGGGACAGAGAACTCTTGGCGATTAAAGCCGCTCTTGAGGAATGGCGCTACCTCCTGGAGGGTGAAGCCCACCCTATCCTGATCTATACAGATCATAAAAATTTAGAATACCTGAAATACCTAAAAGACTGAAACCACGCCAGGCCAGGTGGGCACTCTTTTTTACCCGGTTTTCTTTTCATATTACCTATAGGCCTGGGTCGAAAAACACTAAGCCAGACGCACTCTCCCGGATGTTTAATGGGTCTGAAACTCCTTCTTCTCCAGACACCATCCTAACTCCCAGTAACTTTCTCATATTACAGGGGGATCTTCTGTCTCAAATTAAGCAGGCCTCCTTTAGAGATTTCCCTATCATCGGATCCAGCCTTACAGTTAAAGGACGACCTATTATGGAATAAGGATAGGATCTTTGTGCCCCAACAATTACGATTAGCAGTCCTCAAATCCTATCAGGAGCATGCATTGGCTGGTCTCTTCGGAGTACACAAGACTTCCGAGCTTCTCCAGAGTACCTTCTGGTGGCCACAGCTACTCCGGGACTGCAGAAGCTACGTGGAATCTTGCACCACCTGTATCCAAAACAAGGGCAGCAGAACCAGAGCCTGGGGGTTATTAAAACCACTACCTGTTCCAGAGAAACCATGGAGAATGATATCTATGGACTTTATTGTCGAGCTACCTCCATCGGAAAACTACACCACCATCTTCGTGGTGGTGTATAGACTTTCCAAAATGGCCCACTTTCTGCCTATGGTGGGGACACCTTCTGCTTCTGAAACAGCAAAAGTATTCATCAAAGAGGTAGTGAGACTCCATGGCATACCCGCAAATATTGTATCCGACTGGGGGGTGCAGTTTACATCAAGATTCTGGAAAGCACTATGTGGAGCCCTGAAAATTGATCTCTCCTTTTCATCTGCATACCATCCGCAGACCAACGGCCAGACCGAGCCCACAAATCAGACGCTTGAGCAATATCTGCGTTGCTTTTCCAGTTTTTCTCATGATGACTAGGCCTCTCTATTGCCCCTTGCAGAATTTGCCTACAACAACTCTGTCCATTCCGCTACCAAGCAGTCTCCATTTTTTGCTAATTACGGCTATCACCCTTTGTTCCTATGCAACAACATTCCAGAATGCACAGTACCGGCTGCCCAAGAAAACCTGGATTTCTCCTCCACTAACAGCAAGTTACTTCAGGTAACAATGGCGAAAACGCAAGAACATAATAAGGAGGTGTTTGACAGGAGGAGGAGAGGAGAACTTGACCTTGCGCCAAGAGACCAAGTTTGGCTGTCCTCCCTAAACCTAAAATTAGCATGATGCCTGTCCAAGAAATTAGGCCCCAAGCGTATAAGGGTGATGTCACAGCACAACGGGATGTCACAGCACAACGGGAATCTAACAGGGGAAGAGGTGAAAGTAATCCTCCTCCTACCACGACCACGCCAGCAAGGACAGGACTCTTTACAGACGTGTTGTTGATGGAGGACATGCAGAGCTTTTTAAGTCCTTCGCATCGCCAGAGCTCTTCGGGGTCCACCCTCAGAGAACAACTCGACCGACAGGTAGCAGACTACCTCGCCTTAACTGCAGATATCGACACTCTGAGGAGCGATGAACCCCTTGACTACTGGGTGTGCAGGCTTGACCTGTGGCCTAAACTATCCCAATTTGCGTGCCTGCCCCTCTTCAAGTGTTCTTTCAGAAAGGAATAAGAAGAGTCTAATGCGCTACTGTGAGTACACAATTGTGAAAGAACTGGATAGCAGCCACAAATCTGAGGCAGCTCAATCTATAGTGTCCACAAAACACAAATAAGTATGAAGTAAAATAAAATAAGTGATCAGCGCTTCAAATGGTGATGCGTGAGCACTACAAAAACACACAATACATCAATGTAAAAGATAAAAATCAAATCAACAATCACTATATAACTAAATGTGATAACAACACTCCTGCATCCAAATGGTGCATGCAAAATAAAGATTCCTTGTGTCAAAACACAACAAAAAAGCAAACAGTAGAGTCCTATATGCCAGTGAGAGCTGTGCTGGGCTATGAACAGTTGCACCGGGCAACTGTTCATAGCCCAGCACAGCTCTCACTGGCATATAGGACTCTACTGTTTGCTTTTTTGTTGTGTTTTGACACAAGGAATCTTTATTTTGCATGCACCATTTGGATGCAGGAGTGTTGTTATCACATTTAATTATATAGTGATTGTTGATTTGATTTTTATCTTTTACATTGATGTATTGTGTGTTTTTGTAGTGCTCACGCATCACCATTTGAAGCGCTCATCACTTATTTTATTTTACTTCGTTCTTTCAGAAAGGACCTTCAGTGCAGCAGGAGGTATTGTCACTGAGAAGAGAAGTCGCCTAGGTCAAAAAAGTCTAGATTACCTCACCTTTATTAAGATGAATGAGGCATGAATCCCGAAGGGACTGACAGTGGGCGAAACATTTAACTAAAATAGGCCTGATGAAATGAGCTGCCTTGGGCTAAAAATGGTCCACACGCTGCTGTATTTTATCTCTGCATGCCGGATGACTTGCGTGACTTATCCGCCACCAACTAGGGTTCAAGCCTCAATGTTTTAGTGCACTTTCTGCCTTGAAAACATGAATGTTTCTGGCCTCTGCTACAGCAGCGGCTGCAACAATACCTAATTTTTCAGGCATGTGTATATGCCTAATTTTTCTGGTCTCTGGTGCAACACTGTGGCTGCAAAAACAAAACCAAAAAAAAGGCACATACATGTGTCAATTCCCCTTCGTGATCGTTACCTTGTTGTGGTGAAGGGGCTTGTGTATCACAATGAAGCGACCACCTCTATGAGTGTGTTGGCAATGGCAATGTTGGCACACCCCAGATGACACGGTGGTTGCTTCATTGTGAACAGACCAAAAGCGATCGCCTGGATAATTTTGCATAGAAAAAACATTAATTTTCTTTGTGATCATCTAAGGTGATGATTAAAGCCTACTAGGCCAACAATGGGCCCACACTGCAGAATCATTGTTTTCTGGGTCACTTAACTGTCACTGAACTACCTCAGCACGACCATAGGCTTTGAAAAACCCCCATCGCCTGCAATCTCCCAAACGTGCGCACGAGCACAGTCATCACTACACCAAGATTAACGCATAGAGGAATACAATTTATGTCATGAGTGTGTAAGTTACAGACAGGGTTAGGGTTACAGATAGGGTTAGGGTTACAGATAGGGTTAGGGTTAGGGTTACAGACAGGGTTGGGGGTAGGATTAGGGTTACAGATAGGGTTAGGGTTACAGTCTATAACCCTAACCCTATCTGTAACCCTAACCCTAACCCGGTCTGTAACCCTAACCCTATCTGTAACCCTAACCCTGTCTGTAAGTTACAGACATGGTTAGGGTTACAGCTAGAGATTGGGTTAGGGTTACAGATAGGGTTAGGGTTACAGATAGGGTTAGTGTTACAGCAAGGGATAGGGTTACAGACAGGGTTAGGGATAGGGTTACAGATAGGGTTAGGGTTACAGACAGGGTTAGGGTTACAGATAGGGTTAGGGTTACAGATAGGGTTAGGGTTACAGACAGGGTTAGGGTTACAGATAGGGTTAGGGTTAGGGTTACAGATAGGGTTAGGATTAGGGTCAGGGTTACAGACAGGGTTAGGGTTAGCGTTACTGATAGGGTTAGGGTAACAGATAGGGTTAGGGTTACAGACTGTAACCCTAACCCTATCTGTAACCCTAACCCTTACACTACCTGATAGATACAACATCATACCTGATGTTTTAAAGCACGTTATTCCAAACAATTTAGGAATGTTAGATGATTTATGCCCTTTATGGATTAAAAACGGACTCTGTGACAACTACGTAATTTTCCATGGTGTTAGTCCCCTTGAAACAACTTTTCCATCACTATTGTGGCCAGAAAGGGTCCCTGTGGGTTTTAAAATTTGCCTGCCCATTGAAGTCTGCGGCGCTTCGCCCGGTTCGCGAACATTTGCAGAAGTTCATGTTCGCCGTTTGCAAACGCAAAATTTTAGGTTTGCGACATCACTAGTTATTAGCCGTTCGTGCCAAATTCGAGTGGCGTGTCGCGGCCCATAATTCACTGTGGCATCGCAGTGCATTGCTGGCTGATGATTGGCCAAGCATGCACTATGACCCGCATGCTTGGCCAATCACAGCTTCCAAAAATCGGAGAGCCATAATTGGCCAAAGCCAGGGTGGCTTTGGCCAATTATGGCTCAGGGTGTTTAGTACATGCCCCATACTATATAAGGCCGCCTCCCTGGCAGTCTTGTGTAGTGTGTTGCGGTAGTTTACAGAGACGAGAGAGACAGAGAGAGATAGTGTCATTTTTTTGCAGTTACTGTAGATAAAGCAGGCAGGCAGGTAGGCTAGTCAGTTAGAGTTACAGTGTGTAGAGGATATATATGCATCCCAGGTGTTGTATATATATTTATACACTGTATTAAGTTTAGCTAGATCCACTCTTCCTCATATACTGACAGGCAGGCAGGTGATTGTGCTAGCTGCAGTATTTTCAAGTGGTGTACTGTCTGTGTTCTCTGTACAGTGTGCACCTAAAACTAAGTAAAGCTGGTGTTTCTCATATTAGAGGCAGGGATCTGCTCATATTAATACCACAGGCAGGGGATCATTCTACAAGTACTTTCACTTGGTGTACTGTCTGTGTCCTCTGTACAGTGTGCACCTAAAGCTAGGTAATGCTGGTGTTTCTCATATTAGAAGCAGTGATCTGCTCATATTAATACCACAGGCAGGGGATCATTCTACAAGTACTTTCACATGGTATACTGTCTGTGTCTTCTGCAGTGTGCACCTAAAGCTACATAAAGCTGGTGTTTCTCATATTAGAGGCAGGGATCTGCTCATATTAATACCACAGGCAGGGGATCATTCTGCAAGTACTTTCACATGGTGTACTGTCTGTGTCCTCTGCACAGTGTGCACCTAAAGCTACGTAAATCTGTTTTTTTTTTCATATTAGAGGCAGGGATCTGCTTATATTAATACCACAGGCAGGGGATCATTCTGCAAGTACTTTCAATTTGTGTACTGTCTGTGTCCTCTGTACGTTGTGCATCTAAAGCTATGTGGTGTGTGTACTGTCTGTGTCCTCTGCACATTGTGCACCTAAAGCTACGTAAAGCTGGTGTTCTCATATTAATTCCTACATTCAGAGATCTGCTCATATTAATACCACAGGCAGGGATCAGCAGGTATTGTCAGTATTTGTGCAGCTACATCTCCCTGCAGGCCATTAGTATGTCTGGAAGGACAACAAGGAGAGGCAGAGAGTCACAAACCGATAAAAGAGGGCAAGCAGGCTCTGCGTCTAGAGGCAACAGTGCTGGTCATGGACACGGTGCATTCTCATCTGCACGTGGCCGTGGGACACGCTCGTCCTTTTTTTCGGCAGCTGGCCGTGTTGAGCCGCAACATGCCGAAGACTTGGTAGAGTGGATGACCAAGCCGTCCTCATCCTCCTCATCTTATCTCACCCAGGCTCAGGGTACTTTGTCTGGCAAAGCAGCTGCTAAAACAGCCTCTTCCCTCTGCTCAATGGCATCAGTCACTCCTTCCCTAGCCCCACCATGTCCTCCTGAGGAGTCCTCCAAACTGTTTGACCACAGTGTTGGGTACATGCTGCAGGAGGATGCGCAGCATTTTGAAGGCTCCGATGATGGTACACAGCTAGAGAAAGGCAGTAACGTGAGCCCAGAGAGAGGGGGTGCCGAAGAAGGACAGCAATCTGGCAGTCATGTTCCCCCAGCTGCAGCATACTGCCAGGTTTTTTACAGTGATGAGGAGGGAGGGGATGATGAGGTCACTGACTCCATGTGGGTGCCTAATAGGAGAGAGGAGGAGCAGGCACATCTTCAATGAGGCAGGATGCCCTCCAGGGGCCAGCTTTAAGGGCAGCACACTGACTGAATCACAACGCAGAGCTACGCATGTGCAGGGACTTGCTGTCTCTCAGCGTTATTCCAAAAGTTCTTTGGTGTGGGCCTTTTTTGAGACGAGTGCAACAGATCTCACCGCTGCTATTTGCAACATATGTCTCAAGCGTATCTCACATGGCCAAAACATCACCCGCTTGGGCACCACATACTTGACCAGACATATGTCGACCTGCCATGCAGTTCATTGGCAAGCGTACCTCAAAGACCCACACCAAAGAACAAAGCAGACCTCTCCTTGCTCCTCATTGACTGGGATCTCCAACCCCACTATACCCTCAGTCCTCTCTGAAGCCTGCACTGATAGGACTGAAGGTGTAGAATTAGGTGTGCCACAGCCAAGTACTTGTGGGCAGTCTACTATCGGTACACCAACGTCAGATTGTACCAGGCAAATTTCCCTGCCCCAGCTGCTGCAGCACCGAAAGAAGTTCTCTCCGAGCCATCGTCCAGCTCCATGTCCTGTCAGGGAGAGAGGAGAGGGATCTGTGTTCCTTGTACATAGGGACACAGATCGGTCACCTCCCCCAGTCACCCCCCTCCCCCCACACAGTTAGAACACACCCAGGATACACATTTAACACCTTCCATGCCCCCTAGTGTTAACCCCTTGACTGCCAGTCACATTTATACAGTAATCGGTGCATTTTTATAGCACTGATCGCAGTATAAATGTGAATGGCGCCAAAAATGTGTCAAAAGTGTCCGATGTGTCCGCCATAACGTCGCAGTCCCAATAAAAATCGCAGATCGCCGCCATTACTAGTAAAAAAAATAATAATAAAAATGAATAATAATTCTGTCCCTTATTTTGTAAGCGCTATAACTTTTGCGCAAACCAGTCGCCTTTTGCGATTTTTTTTCCCCAAAAATATGTAGAATAATACGTATCGACCTAAACTGAGAAAAAAAATATTAAAAAAAAAAAAAAATTGGCTATTTATTATAGTAACAAGTAAAAAATATTTTTTTCAAAATTGTCGCTCTTTTTTTGTTTATAGCGCAAAAAATAAAAACCGCAGAGATGATCAAATACCACCAAAAGAAAGCTCTATTTGTGGGGAAAAAAGGACGCCAATTTTGTTTGGGAGCCATGTCGCACGACCGCGCAATTGTCAGTTAAAGTGACGCAGTGCCAGAAGCTGAAATTTCACCTGGTCAGGAAGGGGTATAAGTGCCCAGTAAGGAAGTGGTTAAACATTAATGTTTGTATATATGTACTATTTCCTAAATTAGCGCAGTTTTTCGTTTGTTATTTGTTATGTTCATAACTTGGTGGTGCAGCGGATCTTGGGCAGGTACCCGGGCTTACAGGATGTCCTGAAGCAGGCCAGGAAACTCTGTGTGCATTTCTGACAGTCATATAATGCCAGTGCTCAGCTGGCTGACCTCCAAAATTAATACAACCTGCCCAAGAACTGCCTAATCTGTGACATGCCCACCAGGTGGAACTCTACGTTGGCCATGCTGCAGCGGCTGCACACACAGCAGAGGGCTATCAATGAGTATCTGTGCCAATATGGCACCAGGACAGGACCACGCCAGTGGGCTATGATCAGGGATGCATGCACTGTCCTGTTACCATTTGAGGAGGCCAAGAGGATGGTAAGCAGTGACAGTGCATGCATTAGTGACACTGTCTCTGCACCTGTTGAAGCACATGCTGCATGGAATAATGGACAGCGCCCTTGAGGCAGAACAGACTCTTAAGCCCCATACACACTATCAGTTTTCCTGACGGTTTTCTCTTCAGGTTTACCAAAACCATGTAGTACAAGGGCCTGCCTGATTGCATACAAAATGAAACTCTTGAGGTTTGACCTCATATTAGATGGTTTTGGTAAATCTGAAGAGAAAACCGTCAGGAAAACTGATAGTGTGTATGGGGCTTTAGGCCGCGTACACACGGCAGAGAACCTCGACGGGCAGAACACATCGTTCCGCCCGTCGAGGTTCTCTGCCGGCCGTCGAAATCGGCGACCCGCCCGTCGGGAATGGCAACCAGCCATTTATCCAGGCGGGCCGTCGAGCAAATAGAGAGCGTGCTCTCTATTTCTGCTCGACGGGATTCCCCGACGGGATGCTCGCCGAGAGCGTACACACGGCCGAGGTCCTCGCTGGAATGCAGCTTCCAGCGAGGTTCTCACTGGTTTCCAGCGAGAACCTCGGTCGTGTGTACGCCGCCTGAGACTGAACTCTCCACACAACTACAGGGGTCCTCTATAGATGTCCAGTGTATGCCCCATACAGTTGTGCTCTAAAGTTTGCATACCCTGGCAGAAATTGTGAAATTTTGGCATTAATATTGAAAATATGACTGATCATGCCAACAAACTGTCTTTTATTTAACCACTTCCGCCCCAGGAAATTTGGCTGCTCAATGACCAGGCCATTTTTTGCGATACGGCACTGTGTCGTTTTAACTGACAATTGCGCGGTCATGCGACGTTGTACCCAAAGAAAATTGATGTCCTTTTTTCCCTTAAATGGAGCTTTCTTTTAGTGGTATTTGATCATCTCTACAGTTTTTTTTTTTTGTGCTATAAACAAAAAAAAGAGCGACAATTTAAAAAAAAAAACACAATATGTTGTACTTTTTGCTATAATAAATATCCCAATTTTTTTTTTAAAAAGCCAATTTTTTCCTCAGTTTACGCCGATATGTATTTTTCTACATGTTTTTGGTCATTAAAATTGCAATAATCGCCAATTTACATATTACTCAGCCCCTCACCGCACACACTCCCGAATCGATTATTTTTTTGTGAACAATACTACCCTACAGCTGGTCAAGGCAGTGCAGATCCGTCCGATCTCCTGGTCTGACCACGCTCCAGTCCTGCTGACCTTAGCCATAGGCTCCCCGGTGGCCAAACCCTGCACATGGCGCCTGAACATATTTCTCCTCCAGCACCTCCCCTCAAAAATAGAGTTGAAATCTACCTTGAAGAATTACTTTGAGGACAATGATACTCCAGATATAACCCTCTCCACTTTGTGGGAGGCTCACAAGGCAGTGCTGAGGGGGAAGTGCATAGGCTTGTCCTCAGCCATGAAAAAAAATGCTCAGGCATTGAAACAGCGTACAGAGGTAGAACTCAAGGCTTTGGAACGACGGCTGCAGGACTCCCCTACTCTATCGCTCCTGAAAAATATCTCTACACTGAGGGCCACCCTGGGAGACATAGCGCTGGGCAAAGTGGAAAACGCACTACTTAGACTCAGACAAAGGTTCTACGATAGGGGTAACAAAGCCCACTCCCTCCTGGCCAGAAAACTACGCGACAGCACCCAGGCCATGACCCCGCACCAGGTCCAGAATAACACTGGAGAGCTAGTCTCTCACCCTAAAGACGTAGTCCAAACCTTCGCAGACTTTTACACAACTCTATACAATAACCCTGACATCCCCCATGATCCTCCATCTCCTGACCTCATTCAACGCATGACCAGTTACCTGGAGCAGAGTGGTGTCTCCAGGCTCAAACTCGGATCTGGCCCCTCTGAATGCTTCTATCTCGGAGGAGGAGCTAGAACAGACCATTAAATCCCTGCCCTCACACAAAGCCCCGGGACCCGATGGATTCCCCTATGAATACTACAAAACATTCCTCCCCCTACTCTTGTGTAAACTATTTAATGCATTCCTCAGGGATACTCTTATCCCTGGGGACATGCAACGTTCCTTCATCACGGTGATTCCGAAGCCGGATAAGGACCCCTCCCTGTGTGCCAACTACAGGCCTATCGCCCTTCTGAACTCCGATTTGAAGATATTCACTAAATTACTGTCCATCCGACTGAATTCAGTACTCCCCTCCCTCATACACAAGGACCAGGTGGGATTTGTCCCGCTTCGTCAAGCTGGGGACAACACTAGGAAAATTATTTACCTAGTAGAGGTGGCGAACAGAATGGGTCAGAGGTCCATATTACTGGGCCTAGACGCAGAGAAGGCCTTTGACCGCTTGGGGTGGCCCTTTCTGTTTGCTACGCTGCGACATGTGGGATTTAAGGGGCCATTCCTGCGGGCTATCCAGCACCTGTACTCCGACCCATCCTCCCAGGTCAAGACCCCCTTTGCCCTCTCCTCCACATTTCCAGTAACTAACGGCACCAGGCAGGGGTGCCCTCTGTCTCCCCTGCTGTTCGCGCTATGTGTAGAACCCTTAGCCGCCACCATCCGTCAGAACCCAGATATCAGAGGGATCTTAGTTAGAGATCAAGAGCCAGATTCAGGTAGATGAGAGCATCTTTGCTCCAGAGTAACGCTTCTCATTTACGTTACTCTGACGACCCTTTCAGCGCAAGTACTGTTATTCACATAGCAGTTGCGCGTAAACTTGCGCCAGAGTAACGATAATGCGCTGGCGTAACCCGACGCAAGGGGAAGTGGGTGTGATCATATGTAAATGATGGGCGGAGCCCAGCGCAGAGGCTTACGTTCAGCGCATCAACCACGGAGCATGCGCAGTGAGTGAGGCTCCACTCGCCCCCTTTGTGCGCATGCTCACAACTTCCGTCGGCACCACTTCACGGGAAACGTCAGCGCAATGCCTTCCGTTGGGCGTTTAAATGCGCCCGTAGAAGCGCCATTCCGGCACTAAAGTATATCCTGCTCCCCCTCCCCGCAGTGATGTTACTTTTGTTCTGAGATGGCTGCTCCCGTTCCCCGCAAACACACAGGAGAAAGCTGAACTTTAATGGCCAGGAGCTGTCAGCCGTCATGTCGGCTATGGAGACCTATGATGTCTTCCTCCATGGCTGTAAAATTTGACAGACAAGCATGGACAGAGGTGTTGTCCTGCAAGTGGGGGTGCTCAGCTAGCTCTTATCGTCGGTAACGCTGCTGTAGCTGCTCCCCTGCTGACCTGTGGCCATCTGGAGTAAAGATAAAGCAGCCTTTTGTAGAAATAACTTTGCGCCGGATGGACGAGATACGCGCGGCGCATGTAGCCAGCGTATGGTGCTAATCCGTTAGTGAATTGGGAAAAATCCCTCATTTGCATATTTGCAGGGGAAATCAATAGGCGCGACTGATGCGCCAAGCGAAATTAAGCGCTGACGATACTCTGGCGGAACGTTCCGCCGGTCGCAAATGGCTCGTTATTGGGCGCATCTAGTTTGGTGGGTACGGGCACATAGAAACGACGGCGCATCTTCACAGTTACGCGGCGCATATCGAAATACTCCAGCGCAAGTGTTGCTGAATCTGGCCCCAAGAGTTCAAAATATCATTATTTGCAGACGATGTCATCCTCACACTCACCCAACCCAGGATCTCCCTCCCAAACCTGCACGCGGAGCTTGATCGCTTTAGAGCGCTGTCAGGCTACAAAATAAATGCGTCCAAATCAGAAGCGCTCCCGCTTAACATCCCCGACGGGGAGGTGGCCCACCTACACACAACTTTCCCTTATAGCTGGAAAACCTCCTCACTGAAATATCTGGGGATCCACATCACTCCCACCTACGCTACCCTTTATCAGCAGAACTTCCCCCCCCCTTTTCCGTACTATTAGGACCCTTCTACAACAATGGAGAAAGCACCACATCTCCCTCTTGGGGAGAGTAGCGGCAATAAAAATGGCGATCCTCCCAAAACTACTCTACCTGTTCCAAACCCTACCTATTCCAGTGCCCTACGCCCATTTGAGAAAACTCCAGACTGAGCTGCTCCAGTATACGTGGAACTACAAGCATCACAGAGTCCCCCGGTCGGTGCTGCTAGCGGCAAGATTGGAGGGGGGTCTAGCATACCCTGATCTCGTAAAGTACTACCAAGCGGCCCAGTTGAAGGCAGTAGCCTCCTGGTTCACGTTGCGGTCGTACAATAAATGGACTCAAATAGAAAGCTCTGGCTGGCCCCGGTACATCCAAACAACTTACTGTGGAATGCGGATGTGGAGGTTGATCCCGGTAGCATGTTAGGTCCAATGACCCAGCTTAGACGCACGTGGCGCAAATTGGTACGCCAGCATAAATTATCCTCTGACGGATCCCTTCTGACCTCCTTTGCTGGCAACCCCAAAATCCCAGATAGCCTCACCCACAGAATGTCCGCTCCATGGACAGCAAGGAAGCTTTTTCACTTCGGGAACCTAGTGGATCCCCTGACTCGCAAAATGCGCACATTTGCGGACATTCAGGCCAAATATGATATGCCACGCCAATAGTTCTATGGATATCTCCAGATTCGTCACTATGCGTTGACTTTCACCCCAAACCTGCAGTTTTCCCCCCCAACGGCTTTTGAGAGGCTGATATTGGCGGGCACAGCACAGCAGGGTTTGATCTCTAACATATATAAAATACTGAATTCTCGGCCTGTAGATACTAAGGGCAAACACGCATACATGCTTAAGTGGGAAAAGGCCCTGGGTGAGGAGATATCCATGGAGCAATGGCAGGTGATCTGGTCCCAAGCGGCGAAAAGTTCGATTTGTACGCTATACAAGGAGAACATATATAAAATCCTCTACTTTTGGTACATGACACCAGATGTTCTTCACGCCATTTACCCGACCACCTCGGACCGCTGTTGGCGCTGTCGACAAGACAGGGGTACGCTTGTCCATGTCTACTGGAGTTGCCCACTGATCGTCCCCTTCTGGAACTCTGTCCAGCAATTATTGGACAGACTTCTAGATAGGACGCTTCCCCTGACCCCGAAAGTTTACTTATTAGGATTGCCCCCATCAAACCTACCGGCACCCTACAAGAAACTGACCAGACATATCCTCACAGCAGCGCGATGTCTGGTGGCTCTACATTGGAAGCGCCCCGCCCCTCCCCCCCCTGAGGCCCTATATGCAAGGATGAAGGATGTGGAACTGATGGAGAGGATGACGGCCAGAATGATTGACAGATTGGAGGCCCACGACGAGGTTTGAGAGCTTTGGCACCGTCGGGAGGAGACACCCTGATCAGGTACCTAGACCACACTGGTGATTTACCATCCCATTCCCCTTCCCCCCCCCTCCTTCCCTGCCTCCCCCTATCCCCCTCCTCCCCCTATCCCCCTCCTCGCCTTCTTCTTCTTGCTATTTCTTTTCCTCTCTTCTTATCTCTTCCCGTGCAATCACGGTTGTTTCTAGATTGTTCACTAGTATACTGCTGCACTAACGTGTTTTTTTTTTTTTGTTCTTTTCTTGTACCTTGCACTTAACTGGTCTATGTGGCTGTGAATCAATACAGACTCTCAGCTGCCTTATATGAAGGTACATAGCGAGTCAGAAAAAGCCTTGGACACTGTCATGTAGAGTAATGACCACTCCACTAGATGTTGCTTATGTGAATGATCTTACATGTATACGTGTATTGGAAATTTCTAAATAAAACTATTATTGATAAAAAAAAAAAAAAAAAAAATTGCAATAAGCGTTGATTGGTTTGCGCAAAAGTTCAATGCTTCCAAGCATGCGTCAAACCTTAATTCTGAGCATGTGTGGCCTTTTAACCGATGCTTTTGCATACTAACGATTGGTTTTGGCCCATCGGTCAGGCGTCCATCGGTCAAATTTTAAATTTTAAATCTCTTTTTTTTGACCGAAGGATAACTGACCAATGGGGCCCACACACGATCGGTTTGGACCGATGAAACGGTCCTTCAGTCCGTTTTCATCGGATTTGACCGATCGTGTGTACGTGGCCTTGGGCATTTGGTGTTTTGGTGGTGATCAGCGATTTTTATCAGGACTGCAACATTATGGCGGAAAGATCGGACATTTTTGACACATAGCGGTCAAAAGGCAAACCGACTTATAGCTATGACGGTTCGTCCATGGGAGCCTACCTGCCGCAGTATAACTGCGGTGGCTGATTGGGAAGGGGTTAAGGATAGCAATCACATGAAGCCATTTATTATCACATATTTTTTTTGGATCCTTTTTAAATCATAATGATAACATAAATCACCCAAATGGCCCCAATAAAAAGTTTACATACCCAGGAATGTTTGGCCTTGGTACAGACACAGAAGGTGGCACACACAGGTTAAAATGGCAATTAACCACTTCATTACTGGGCACTTTCCCCCAGTAGCTTTCAGCGCTGTCGCACTTTGAATGACAATTGTGTGGTCATGCAACACTGTACCCAAACTAAATTTTTATAATTTTCTTCCCACAAATAGAGCTTTCTTTTGGTGGTATTTGATCACCTCTGCAGCTTTTAATTTTTGCGCTATAAACAAAAAAATACAGACAATTTAAAAAATAAAAACTGATGGGCACTGATAGGCAGCACTGATGAGGAGCTACTGACAGGGATTGCTGAGTGGCACTTTGATGGGGCACTGGCATACATTTATTATGGGGACAGACTAGCAGTTGGGCACTGATTGGCAGCTAATGGGCACCTTTTAATGGGGGCTGTGCCGATAATCAATGTGCTGATTATCAGCACAGACCCCCCCCCCCCCTCTGGCAGGAAGAGGCTTAATACCACGATTGGAGTTGCGGTGTGTCAGACTGACACACAGCACGTCCGATCACCACGATGTGCTCCCCCATGGGCGCGTGCCAGCTCTGTTATCCTGATCACGTTATATGATGTCCAATCAGGATAACACAACCACTTTGCCGCCGTCATTCTGCTATATGGCAGGCGGCAAGTGGTTTAAGGTTAATTTTCTACATTTGTGGCTTTTAAAATCACAGTTAGTGTCTGTGAATAAATAGTCAATGAGTTTGTTAGTTCTCACATGGATGCACTAAGCAGGCTAGACTCTGAGCCATGAGGTAGAAAAGAACAGTGAAAAGACCTGCGTATCAAGGTAATGAAACTTTTCAAAGATGGAAAAGGATATAAAAAGATATCCAAAGCCTTGAATATGCCAGTCAGTGATGTTCAATCACTCAAGAAGTAGAAAAAGATGGTGTGGTTGTATTAAAGGAGCATAATACGATGATACTTGAACAAAAATGAGCTGCATAGTCAAGTTGCCAGAAAGAAGCCTTTACTGTACATGTTCCACAAAAAAAGCCTGTTTACAATATGCCCAACAACACCTTGACATGCCTCATTGGCTTTTTTGTGGCATTGGCGCAGTAAAGGCTGCCTTCTGGCAGCTCAACCATGCAGCTCTTTTTTGTTCAAGTATCGTTGAATTGTGCTCATTAACTTACAGCCCAAGGACATCATATGAGGTCTTTGACTTTCAGTGGGAATATCTTAATGATGCCTGCACCTACAGTCATCATTCAAATATCATCTTTTAGAGCGATTCTGTGCACCATAAAAATGATCATAGCAACAGTTCTAACGCTTAATCATTCTTACAGGTGACTGGAGGGGACATCCCCCTCTCCAATGCCATCAGGGACCTGGAGAAAGAGTCCGCCTCCGCCGGATGTAGAGCATAGAGATTTCCGGTGACCAGATGATCACCAGTCATCTCTATGACCGTCAGAGGCCCTGGCGCGACATTATGACGGACCGTGGTTGTAAAAAAAGCCGCAACCTCAGCTGGAAAGCATGGGATCATTAACTTTTTTTTTTATGATCTGATTCTGTCCAGCCTGGAGGAGAGATGTGGGGTCTTATAGACCCCATATCTCTCCATAAATAGAACCTATCACTCACCATTCCTATTACAAGGGATGTTTACATTCCTTGTAATCGGAATAAAAGTGATCAAAAATACATTTCAAGAAAAAGAGTATAAATAAAAAAATGCAAGTAAAATAAACAATAATATATTTTTTTAAAGCGCCCCCATTCCTGTGTGCTTGTGCACAGAAGTGAATGCACATGCAAGTCCCGCCCACATATGTAAACGCCATTCAAACCACACATTTGAGGTATCGCCACGTGCGTTAGAGTGAGAGCAACAATTATAGCACTAGACCTCCTTTAAAGCTTCACCTATGAAGATTTTAAAGTACCAAAGTTTGGCGCCATTCCACGAGTGTGCGCAATTTTAAAATGTGACATGTTGGGTATCTTTTTACTTGGCATAACATCATATTTCGCATTATACAAAAAAATGGGCTAACTTTACTGTTATGTTATTTTTTAATTCATGAAACACGTTTGAAAAATGTTGTGCAAATACCGTGCAACATAAAAAGTTGCAACGACTGCCATTTTATTCCCTAGGGTATCTGCTAAAATATATATATAGGGCCAGATTCAGCAAGACTTACGTATGTCGATATGCGCCGCGTAAGTGTAAATATGCGCCGTCTTATCTATGCGCCGCACCCACAAAACTGTATACGCCTGAAAATAGGCTTCCTCCGACCGACCTAACTTTCCTACGACAGTGTATCGTAGGCGCATATTTACGCTGGACAGTTCGATCGCCACGGGGACGTGCCTAATTTAAATGCTTCACGCCCCCTAATCGCGTATTTCGATTACGCGGCGAGAAATATACTACGCCGCCGTACCGTAAGGGACAAAATCTACCAGGATTCGTCGTACAGCCTGGTAAAATACGGCAGCGTATTGTATCTCTGATACTCTGCGCCAATGTAATTGTATCTGAATCTGGCCCAAAGTCCTTTCTGACACTTTTTGTTTACATGAAGACATATTTTTTTTTTGCAATAAAATTGCGTTGATCCCCCAAACATTATATATTATTTTAAAGCAAAGGCCCTACAGATTAAAATGGTGGGTGTTGCATTTTTTTTGTCCACCCAGTATTTGCGCATCGATTTTTCAAACGCATTTTTTTGGTAAAAATCTATATTTTTTTTATTTTATTGCGCTAAAACACACTAAATTGCCCAAATGTTTGATGAAATAAAAAAGATAATCTTAGGCCGAGTACATAGATACCAAACACGACATGCTTTAAAACTGCGCACAAATGCGCAGTGGCGACAAACTGAATACATTTTTAAAAGCCTTTAAAAGTCTCTACAGGTTACCACATTTGATTTACAGAGGAGGTCTACTGCTAAAATCACTGCCCTCGATCTGCCCTTTGCGGCGATACCTCACATGCATGGTACAATTGCTGTTTACATATGACTCCAGACTGACGCTTGCGTTCGCTTTTGCGCAAGAGCAGGGGGGGACAGGGATGCTTTTTTATTTTTATTTTTTTTTTATTATTTATTTTGCTTTTTTAATTTTATTTTTAGCTGTTCCTTACTTTTTTTATTTTTTTTTATAATTTTTATTGTTATCTTATGGCATGTAAATATCCCCTATGATAGCAATAGTTAGTGACAGGTACTCTTTTTTGAAAAAATTGGGGTCTATTAGACCCTAGATCTCTCCTCTGCCCTCAAAGCATCTAACCACACCAAGATCGGTGTGATAAAATGTTTTCCCACTTTCCCAATGGCGCGGTTTATATCCGGGGAGGGGACATTCCCTCCCACTGCTTGTAAAAGCCACTAGAATTGCTTTTACATGAAAGCCGACCGCTGGCTGAAAAGAATGATACCAAGATGATACCTAAACCCGCAGGCATCATTCTGGTATAACCATTCAAAGTCCAGCAACATACCATACGTTGATGGTTCTTGTTGGACATGTATTGTAATCTTTTTTTTTTTCATGCAGCCTGTTGGCTGAACGAAAAAAAGAGATTGATCGGTGGGTATGCCCACCATTAGAATACCTCCCTTCATCCACCCACTTCTAATGATGGGCATACATGCACCAGTTATATATGCCAAAGCATGGGGGCATCCTCCCGCAAAAAAGTTATGCCGCTCACACATGTATGTACGCCGCATAAAAAGTTAGGGTGCATACACACGGTCGGAATTTTCCACGGGCAAGCTTCCGACGAAATTTCGATCATATGTACGCGGCATTAGGAGCAAAATCGCTCCTCCGCCCCTAATGCCCCCATGCTTCGGCATATATGCTCTTTTTTTAACTGTGGTGGTGAAATCACCTCCTACAGTGTTGGAGTCGCGGCTTTATATATCGTGGGAGCAAACACTGTTGCTGTCACGCTAAATAAATCTGCGATGCAACTGAATGGTGTACCTGCTAAGCAAATGATGGTTAACAATAAAACAAACATTACAGTATAACATACCATACCTGCAAAGCAAATACTATAAAAAAATATGTAAAAATAGAGAGAATAGATATAGAACAATAGTGAGAGGACAGTAGAGAGTGAACATAAGAGAACAACAAAGAGAGGACAAAAATACAACCACAACTATTTTTGGATTTTTTATTTTATATTTTTTTGTGTTTTTGCGTGAGTTTTTTATTTTTTTTCCACCTTTTTTCACTTTTATAAAAACTGTAAACTGAGCGTTGCAGATTATGGTCTCTCAAAATGTGATGGCCATCACATCTTCCGAAACCCTGTGTTAGTGTGCCTAGGACTGTGTGGTGCCGTACCCTATGCTAATACTCAACTAGTGTGTGGTAGCGTTTGAAACATTCACCAATGCAGAGACCAGGTTGGTCAGGACAGTCGGGACAATAAAAGCGGGTGTCACGCCAAAATCCGAGTTTGCTGCAGACACAACATCTTTTTTGGCAGGTTCTCTGGGCAGGGGTACCAGAGAGGATAAAAGGAAAATGCCTCTTATACAGCCGGCTCACTGCATTTGCGTTGGGAAGGTGGGGCAAAGTACCATCTGGAAAGAGAAGGGCTTCGACGATCTCTTCCTGGAATTTTAGGAAGGATCCAGTCCGTCCTGAAGCTCTGTATAGCACATGAGCGTTCAGCAAAGCCAATTGAAACAAATAAACAGACACTTTTTTGTACCAGCGTCTGGCCTTACGGGCAATTAGGTACGGCGCCAACAACTGGTCATTGAGGTCCACCCCTCCCATGTTAAGGCTGTACTCGTGGATACAGAGAGGTTTCTCCACAACACCATTCGCCATAGGAATTTGGACTGCCGTGTCTGCGTGAAGCGTGGACAAATTATTACACTGTAAGCAGGCTCTCCCCCCCCACTAAGATGGGATTCTACAAGCCGTTGGGGGAAGCCCCGGTGATTAGGTCGCATGGTGCCACATGCGCCAATTCCATAATCAAAAAGATGACTAAAAAGTGGCACGCTCGTGTAATAATTGTCCACGTACAAGTGTTACCCCTTTCCGAATAAGGGTGACACCAATTCCCAGACTATCCTACCAGCGCTCCCTATGTAATCAGGGCAATTCTCCGGCTCTACGTGACTGTCTTTTCCCTCGTAAACCATAAAGCTAGATGTATAGCCTGTTGCCCTGTCACAGAGCTTATACATCTTGACCCCGTATCTGGCACGCTTGCTGGGAAGGTATTGTTTGAATGACAAGCGGGCAGAAAACTTAATCAGGGACTCATCAACGCAGACAACTTGATGGGGATTATACAAGGCTGCAAACCGTTCGTTGAAGTAGAGCTGATCGAATCCAGGGTCTCCCCGAGGACGACAGAGTTCATTGTCACTAAAATGCATGAACCGCAAGATCTGCTCGTATCGTGTGCTGGACATGGAGGCAGAGAAAATGGGCATATAGTGAATTGGGCGCGTGGACTAATACAACCGCAGTTCACTCTTTTTAGTAATGCCCATGAGGAGGGTAAGGCCCAGAAAGATCCTAAATTCAGAAACCGTAATTGGCTTCCAATCTCTGGCAGGGCACAGCTGGGGATTAGCGACGATGAATTGACCAGCATACAAATTGCTTTGGTCCACAATAGATCTATAGAGATCTTCTGTGAAAAACAGTGAATAAAAATCCAGTGACGTAAAATCAACTGTTTCCACCTGAATTCAGGGTTGGCAAGAGAATGGGGGAAGTACGGGTGCTGCAGAAGTGGTGGGTACCCAATCAGGATTGGCGAATGCAGCAGGAAGGGCACTATGGGCACGAGGGGCCTGTCTTTGTCTTCTTCTTGGTGGCAGCGGGACACTACTTGTGCTTGCCACCTCGCCAGCTTGAACTGCACTTATGGGACTCGTCACGTCACCAAGTGTTACTGCAGTGCTGGATGTATGTCCAGGATGTACTAGGCCGCTGGTGCTTGGCAGTTCACCAGAAGGAATAGCGGCGCTAGTACTACTCTGCCCCATACGAGAGCCCTCCGGTTCTTGCACCTCAGCGACAGCAGAAGATCGGGGTCTGGTACGCCTGACCCTAGCAGGGACCACAACTCTTTTGTCAGAGCTATCTGTCAGGGAGCCACTGTCGTCCACAGGATCGTATTCTGAGCCAGAATTTGACAGATGCATGACCTCCTTATCACTATCTGACAGGCTCATAAACAAGTAGGCCTCTTTAGGGGTACAGTAGTAAAATTTACAGGAAAAAAAGCACCTGACCTGTTAGCGATCGCAGAGATCAGGCCTGACTCTGCGAACGCTGCAGTTATGTGTTTTTGTGTTTTGTGTCAGTGATCGATCGATCGATACTGCACTTGGTTGGGCTGGGCTTGGCAAAGGTGCTAAACGCAGGTGCTAGCAGGTATCTGGGCTGATCCCGCTAACAATGCGTTTTTGGGAACCCTAAACTGCAGGGGACGCTAGTATAGATCTGATCAGATCAGCTATCGATCAGTTCAGATACTATACCACTAAGGGGGGGTGTATGGTGCATGCGTGTTAGCGCTACTGGCACTAATCTGACGCTGCCTGGGGTGACGCAGACCCTATCTGGCGCTAAAACCAAACTTTGATCACCCACCGGGCAACTTTATTGCAAAAAATATGGCGGGTGCCTTGACGGTATAAAAAATAAACTAGCTAAACTGCGTCACCCGTGACACTTATACTGTGATCACTGGTGACAGGGGGTAATCAAGGGGTTAAACCTTTATTGGGGGGGTCCATAGACTTATTATGGCCTAAGACTAATTACCCTAACAATTATTTTAGTCACTAATGACACTTGTACAGCGATCAAAAAAAAATCTGATTGCTGTACTGGGTGACACAGTGACAGGCAGTGAAAGGGTTAATTTGGGGGGTGATCGGGGGGTTAAATGTGTACCTATGTGACCTGGTGTCAGTGTGGTGTTGTGCAACTCACGTTTAGATGCTCTCTTTCTCTCGGTCAGGAACGAAAAGACCGACACGAGGGAGAGAGCAGCACTTCACCTGTCAATGTTTACAAAACATTGACAGGGAAAAACAACCATTGGATGAGAGTGATCACCAGGTCCAGGCCAGATTTTATTGGCCTGGACCTGATGAGTGATCGGTTCTGTATCGAATCCGATCATCGGGAACGGCAGGGAGGCACGCACGCATGCCTCCGAGCCGCTCACGCGCAGGACGTATAGCTACGGGCTCTCGCGCAGCAGTGCCACCGTCCCGCCGTAATATGACGGCGGGCGGTCGGCAACTAGTTAAAGACTAATATGGAAGTTATTGTCCTAAAAAGTGTTTAGGGACCCGGGTCCTGCCCCAGGTGACATGTATCAATGCAAAAAAAGTTCGGAAGCAGTGATTTTAATAATGCTTAAAGTGAAATAATAAAAGTGAAATATTACTTTAAATGTTTTACCTGGGGGGTGTATAGTATGCCTGTGAAGCAGCGCATGTTTCCCGTGCTTAGAACTGTCTCTGCACCAAGTGTAATTTCTGAAGGAAAAAAAGTTATTTAAAATCATGCGGCTATAATTCTGGCGAGTCCTCTTCCTTTTTTATGTACTACAACTTGTTTTAAGGCAGAGCGGGGTGGTGCTCAGGCAAACTGCTGCTAGCCTACTTTTCCTCCCCACGTAGAAGTTAGTGTTTCTGCCTGTTCTGATCTTTCGGGACAGGTTGAATCCTATTGGCCTACACGGCCACCCCTGATTAGGGTATTTCATTGGTGCTAGTTTCTATACTAGCATCTGGGTGGTTCTTTTGGGGGTTTTTTGTTGTTTTTTCTCCCCCACCCTTCTTCCTTCTCCTCCCCTCTCCCCCTCTTCCCCCCCTTTTTTTTCTCTTCCCCCCCCCCCCCCTTTTTCATCTCGCTGCCATGGGAGGCCCTCGGGACGCAGCTACCCTCCACCTGTGCTCATTCAATGCCCGTGGCTTGAACAAACCGACTAAACGATCACAAATACTGTATGACTTTCACAAATCTAAAATTGATGTAATTTTCTTCCAAGAGACCCATTTCCGTACGAATCACATTTCAAAATTAAATATTACCCAACATGGGTACATAGCACATACTCCCAATCTAGAGGGGTGACGATTTCCCTCCACAAATCAGTAAATTATACTCTGTTAGATTCCTGTTCGGACCCCGACGGTAGATACTTGTTTTTGAAAATATCTCTCAGCGGTAAAACGTACACCCTGCCTAATATGTATATTGCGAACCAAGACCAGATAACCAATACTATTCAATATCTTCACAAGCTAATGGACTTTGCCGAAGGGGTGATCCTCGTTGCTGGAGATTTTAATAGTGTCTTAAACCCAGCTTTGGATACTTCCTCGGGTAGAAGCTTTAACTCCTATAACCAAATCAATAAATTAAAGAGATTCCTAATCCAACATAATCTGTTAGATTATGAGTAGAGTATGGCGCATCCTCCACCCTACAGATAGAGATTATTCCTTCTTTTCTGCAGCTCATAACTCATAATCCCACATAGATTTTTTTCTTATCAGTCAATATGCATTGACGTACCATCCCCAGACTAGGATAGGCAATATACTATGGTCTGATCATGCGCCAGTGTTTCTGTCCCTCTCCCTACCTGATCTACTTGGTCATGACTGGACTTGGAGACCTAATGACTCACTATTACAGGACAACATATGCTCTGCTGATATCCAGATCATCATATCAAACGTTATCTCTGACCATAGTAATGACGATACTTCTACTCCCATACAATGGAAGGCATTGAAATCCTTTCATACGCTGCGCGCTGGACAACCGATTCCCCTACCAGAAATGCTCTCTTCTTGCCACAACCCTTCTATTGCTTGGTTTGAACACACTCAATTAACACACTTTATGCACGAAATACCAAACATATGACTAGACCACAGACAGCTTTTGAGTCGTTGCTTTCCCAGTCGGACAGACCAGAGCATTCGCTATCCCTGATATATCAGTTGCTGATTCAGGTCTCCTATCCAAACTCACCGTCATTCCTCTCAAAATGGGAAAGGGAGATGAATTTGTTTCCGGAGGATATGGAGTGGGGCAAAAGACTGGCGCTCTCTTTTAAATTATCATATCATGCCCAAGAACGGAATTACCGTATTTTCTCCAGGTGGTACCGCTGCCCCACTATTCTACATAAGTTTGATCCTAATGTCTCTGACGTATGTTGGAGATGTTTGCAGGCTCCAGGGAACATGACACACATTTGGGGTAGGTGCCCACGTGTCACCCCTTTTGGGACAAGGTTCTCAAACTATATGACAAACTTGTAGGTGACAAATATCCCAATGAACCCTGCTTAACAGTCCTATCTATGATTCTGGAGTCATACAAATCAAGAAGAGCTTAATCCACCATGTGCTGATAGCTGCACGTTCAGTTATTGCCACAGCGTGGCGTCAACCTGTGATCCCCTCTCTAGCTGATTGGGCATGTGAAATGGACAGGATCGAACGTATTGAAAGGATGCTAGCATGGAATACCGATAAGAGTGAGGACCACTCTATTACGTGGACCGCTTGGTTACACTTCTGGTTCTCTGCTGATTTTGAATCTTTTATAGCAGATACAGCTCCTATTGCTTCCCTGATGCCCTCTCATGAGTAGCGTGATGTTCCTTCTCCCTTTCCTTTTTTTTCTCCTCTCCTTACTTCTCCTCCTCCTGTACCTTTATCAGTTTGTAATAATCTTACCAGTAGATTTACCATACGTTCAGGCCATAAGTGTTGAGCCGTTGTTTTTTGGTCGTTGTCTACGCAACTGTTTACAGTGGTCTACTGGTTACTTGATTTACCATTACTTAGCTTATTTCACTTATTTTTGTGCTCATTGAGGTTATTTACCTGACTATGCATATGTGATACATGTTCTTTTGGTGTCCTTCCGATCCTAATGTGGACTTGTACACTCAATAGACAGATATTATTCCTGACCTATGTTTTGTCAAAATGTTTTACAAATGCTTGTGACTCGATAAAACAGATTCAACATAAAATCACACGGCTATAATGAATTGTCGGCTTCATTCATAAAAAAAAATTCAATTACTGTTATATTCTTAAAAACTAAATTGAACCTGGTCTAATCATTAAGAATATATATATTTCTATTTAATATGATGTGAAAGTGAGTTTTGAGTCAATGATCTCCTGATGTGACATTTGAACCTGAGTTTTCAAATTCTAGAAGCTGACAGGTTTTGATGGCTTTTGTAAATATTATATATATATATGTTCAAAAGGAATCTCTATGTGAAAATAAGATTGTGCTTTCATATATTTTCTGAGAATGTATACCTTCCCCCATTTCTTGTTGTAATTTTATCTACAGAATGTTGAGTCTAGCCCTGTGTTTAGTTTAGCTTTCAGCCCATCACCCATTTCCTCTGGAGAATGTCAGTGATTGATTAGTCTACTGTTCAGGATGAATTTCCTATGTAAAAGTTGATAGATATTGAAACCAGATGTTGTATTCATGATTCATTTTAGATCACTCCCTGTGGGAGTGGTTATTTTTCAGCGCGAAAGTTAAAGAAAGGATTATGTTTCATATATAAAAGGCTTGGGTCAAAGATGGGCCTTCTGCAGCTTCTCTTCAGCCATCTACCATCAAGAAGGACTCACACAGACTTTTCTCTGCATACATTGGCAAGCGGCCATCTTAACAAGCATTCTAAGCTCATGCTTTAAGAACTTACTTTTATTTTGAAGCAATGAATGTACTATAACTGTACCTGTAATTCTTTTATAGTGTGTATATTAAAACACACGTTTTTATTCACGATAATTCACGAGTCTGTCTCACGATCCATCATTCGTCCAGAACGCTAAGTATAGCCTTTTTAACAGCAGAAGCTGTGTTGTTTTAAATATAAACCAGTTAAAATACGTGGTTTATTTCATTGGCTAGCCATCCACTCGATGAACGATATTCAAATTTTATACCACTTTCTCAAGTGCTATCGGAGGGCAGAGAAGTGAGAGTACTGAGTAATTTTTGAAACGTTTGACTAAGAACCTAGAAGCAAGATTAAGCAAGAATTTGATCGATGCTTCGTGAATGACCTGAAGATTCGTGCGGAGATTGTCGTAGAACAGAGGACTTCTTTAATCGGTGAGTAAATCATGGATTGTATTAAATGTTCAACTAATGAATGTAAAGGTTTATCGAAACACATCTGTTATTCTGTTTTATGGAAGTCATTATATTTGCAATGTTTAGAATCTAATCTGGCTATTGACACAGAGAGATTCTCATTAGCCAAAACTAAGAGGAAATTATTTAATGTAATGAAACTAGTTAAAGGTTTTAATTCAATGATTTCCGAGGGAAATGCAGAAAATATGCAAACACATGAGAATGTATCTAATGCAGCTAGTTGTTCAAACTGTGAAACTGTATGTAATTATGTTGAGCATGTCCAGAATGAAATACAAACACAGTCAGATTATCAGTCCTCAGATAATATGGAGGGCAAAAAACATGCAGACAAACAGGATAATATTGTTGCTGCAGACATAAGTAAAAATACAGTAACTGTTTTTGAAAGCGATTCAAGATGTGAATCAAGGGGCAATACAGTAACTTCTTCAGATGAAGAATGTGTTACGTTTGTTCAGTCTAAAATGCAATGTGATTATTCATCGCCATATGCTAAGAGAAAGCAAGTTTTCAAATGTTCATTATGTCACAGGAAGAATCATATGGCAAAATTTTATTGGAGTAACAGGAAATCACATAATTTTAAAACGTCTCCAAGGCGTTATAAAGTTTACTCTGTAAGATGGAGTAATATGTCTAGGCATAGAAGTTATAATATTCAATTAAGACAAGAAGAACAATATTATTTAAAGTGTAGCAAGTCACTTGTTCCTTCTAATGTCACACTGAGAGGAAACAACAGATATATTTCTTAATGAGCGGCATGGAATTTATGGTTTTTTTTTGGTTATGACTTTTTGGCTATGATTTTTGGTATTGAATAAGGTTTATTGAATAAGGTTTTGACGTACGTTTTACAGATTTCATGTTGGAAATCAGAAAGTTAAAGTAATAAAGAAATATTTTATTCTTCTGACAGAGTTGCAGACAATTCTGAAAGAAGGGGTTTTAAGTGGTATATATGTAACGTTTAGTTCATGAAAAGTGAAGTGAAATTTTAAGGAATATTGATTGATCCAGGAAAGGGACAGCCTTTATTGTTTCTTTACCTGTATCAGAAGCATTCATATTGTACTCGGTGTGCATTATGCAGTAAAAGTAACAGATCATATTGAGGTTTTTTTAAACACTTAGGGAATCGATTTTAAGATAAAAGGAAAGAATAAGGAAGAAATATATACATGTCTATGTATGTAGTGTTATTTGGTTCAAAGATTTAGTACAAGTTAAATAATACTTCTTCCAGTCATTTACATAGTTCTCAGCCTTGTGTTTAAATTTTGCAGGGTTTTGTGTTCTCAGCTTGCCTTTGAAAGAAAAGGTGGGGGTAAGTTAGAGGAGTGTGTTTTTTTAGAAGCGGGGGGACACGCAGTCCTGCAGAGATTCTGACAGCCTAGGGATCTCTTTCTCACACACACAAACAGAAGGAAGCTGATTCAGTTTCACATACATACACATGCGCACATATATGTATGTATGTATATATATATATTTTGGGCCAGATTCTCAGCGGCGCTACGCCTGCGTAAATGTATATGCGCGGCGTAATAGTAAATGTGCGCCTGCGTATCGATGCGCGGTAAACACAGAACCACATACGCGCGATTTTTTTTTCCGTCTGGGCGGCGAAAATGCATTAAGCTAGCGCGGCGTAGGCGCATAGTTACGCATCAAAAATATTCAGTTCCCATTGAATTAGCATGCAAATATGCAAATGAGGGAGATGCGCGTATTCCCGAAAGTACGCGCGTCCGGCGTTGGCTACTCGTGGTGCGCGTAACTCGAAAGCCTTGAGTAAACATACCCCTCATAAAAGCACGGGTAACTTTGCTCAAGGCCGTGTGCAAGTCAGCTGGAGAGCAACTACAGCAGCACCGTAACGGACTAGCTGAGCAATCACACTTACTGGACAAGACATTCATATGCCAATGATGCCAGGGCCAGCCATGGTCTTATCAATACTAAGGTATGCAGAGGAAGAGGAGCATAGAAGGAGGAGGAGGAGGACGGGGGCACGTGAGAGGATCTACCGAGCGCGCATGAGCCTCTTTGGCATGGGTGATGAGGAGGTGTATCGCATCTTCAGATTCAGCCCTGCTGCCATCCTGGAAATAACCACAGCCCTGCAGGATGACATCACCAGCCAGACATACCGCTCACGTGCACTGCAGCCACTGGTGAAGGTCCTGGCAACACTCCATTTCCTGGCCAGTGGATCATTCCAGCGTACAAGTGGAGTGGTGGCTGGGATGTCACAAACCAGCATAAGCAGATGTCTGCACCAGGTTGTCCCCGCAATCCTCAGACGCATGTCCAACCAGTTCATCAGACCCACCACTGTGCACCTGCGGCAGAAGGCAATGACAGATTTCTACAGAATTGACGGATTCCCACGCACCATCGGGGCCATTGATTGCACACATGTGGCACTCCAGCCCCCCAGTGCCACAGAGCACATATACCGCAATCGGAAGCATTGGCATTCCATCAACGTACAGGTGATAGCCGATGCCAAATACCTCATATGGCACGTCCGTGCCAAAGACCCTGGGTCCAGCCATGACAGCTACATCTACCGTCAAAGCAACATCCCCGAAGATTTTGAGCAGGACATGTATGGGGACAGCTGGCTGGTTGGTGAGTGACATGGGTGGCAGCCATGACTATCCCCTCCCATGATGCACAACAGAAGTGGCACATGCATGACTACCATCCTCCTGTGTTTTCCCTTACAGGTGACTCTGCATATACACTGGGACCCCATCTCATGACTCCTTTCCGGAACCCCCAAACCAGAGGAGAGAGAAGATACAATGAAGCACACATCAAAACCCGTGCAGTGGTGGAGCGCACATTTGGCCTCCTGAAGTCCCGTTTCCGCTGCCTGGATAAGTCTGGGGGGGCCCTATTGTATTCCCCCAACTTTGTCGGTCAGATCATTGGTGCATGTTGTATTCTGCACAACTTTGCCATGCGAAAGGGCCTGCATATTGCCCTACGTGATGACCTGACCCCCCAACCACACAGCCCCCCCCCGCCAGAGGAGACCCCGTCAGCTGATGGAAGAGCAGTCAGGAGTGTCCTCGTGTTACGAATCTTTGACCTTTAAACACACACATACAGCATGGCACACAGACAATGCACGCGTGTACACCACTGATGTCCCTAGATCACACACACCACATGCACATCGCATTGGATTAGCCCAAGTCCAGCATGTCGGACTTGGGAGCAGCAACGCCACGTCAAGGCCCCAATGATGTTGCTGTCCATTCATACACCTTTCACACATCATTCATACAGCCGTGGGGTTAACTTCACCACCACGGCCGAGGGTGACACCCCTTACTTTCAGGAGTGCCACCCTCTCACATTCACACACCATTCACACTGCACCGTGTGCAGTATCCAAAAATATATAAAAAAAGCTCTTATCCAGAGCATAACAAAAAATAAATAAGCTCTTATCTAGAGCATAACAAAAAATAAATAAGCTCTTATCCAGAGCATAACAAAAAATAAATAAGCTCTTATCTAGAGCATAACAAAAAATAAATAAGCTCTTATCCAGAGCATAATACTAAAGAAAACTCAAATTAATGGGCCTGGCGGGGGCTCTGCCTGGTGCCACGGGTCCTGCCCCTCACTTGCCTGGGGGCAGCCCTAGATGGGGGGGGGGAGCAGGTTGAGGAGGAACATCCCCACGTCCCTCCCTGGCTGCCTGCATGCCCTCCAGGGCAACCGCTATGCGGGTCTGCACAGCAGTCTGCGCCTCGATAGCAAGGCGCAGGGCCTGAACCTCCCCCACAAGTTCTGAGGTGTTTTCCTGCAGCTCCCCCAAGCTGGTCAGCGTTGCTGCGCTGTTAACAGCAACATCCTGGATGGCATCTGTTATATTGTCCGAGGATGCCAGGCTGTCGGCCAGGCGCCTCATCTCCTCCACGACCTCGGCCAGGTGTTTATTTTGCTGGTCCTGCTGTCTGACCAGCTGTTCCGGCAGGACCTGGGATACACCCCTGGTCTTTGACGTTGCCTTGCGGGGAGTGGCAGGGGACCGGGCATAAGGGGAGGATGTTGAGGGGCCGGAGATGAGGGGGGGGGAAAGAGAGGGACTGGAGAGGTTGGAGGGGGACACTGAGGGTTTGCTACAGGTAGAGGAATAGCCTGGGCTGGTCCGGCCAACCCACCATCCTCCTCCACAACAACATAGAGGGCCTGGTCCTGGACTACCACACCCTCCTCAACCACCTCCTCCGTTGAGGTGTGCCCACTTCCCTCCAAGTCCTGTTCCAGGGGGGCAGCCAGAGGGACTGTATCTTCAGGGGATGGATCCTGATGGGCCCTGGCATCAACAGATGGCCCCGCTCCCTCCTGCACATCTGTGGATGACACAAAAGATGCCCATGTTGGTGGAGCCACACACTTGGCACATGTTCCCTTCCACCCCCATACATGTACACAACAGATAGAATAGAAAACACACTTACCTGTCCTCACGGCTGGCTTCTGGGACTCATAGCCCCCAACTCCTCCCTCTACCTGCTCCGTCTGCAGGCAGCGGGCAACCACCTTCTCCTCCTCAGTCAGGCGGACAGGGCAGGGTGGGCCCCCTCCAGTGCCCCTGGCATGCCGAGCTATGGCAGCCAGCTTGCCCTTCACATGACGCCGCAGGTCATTCATTTTCTTTTGAATGTCCTGCGGTGTCCGGACCTCATGAGAGAGGGCATTGACCTGGCACGCCACCCTCATTAATATCTGATCCCTCCGGGACTTGCTGGTCCGGGCACTGTCAGCACCATGGAGCCGCGAGTCATACTTCTCCATGGCCCGTATGACAATGGCCCTCTCCTCTGGGGAGAAATTCTTCTTCCTCCTCTCCTTAACAGCAGTTGCCATCTTGTCCAGCACAAACTTTCGCCGTCACTCTCTAAAAAATGGGAGACGTTTGCGCTGCACGGGCGCATGTGTGGGCGCATTATATACCCTGCGCCGGCGCATCGTAGGGAGGCTTTGCGCATGCGCAGAAGGCATCCACGTCACGGCGCGGGTCAACCACGTCATGGCGCGGGTCATCCATGTCACGGCGCATGCTCCGTTCGTCCCGGCCTGCATTTGCATGGGGTCACGCTTCATTATAATGCAACACGCCCACTTCCCTCCTACTTTGGAGTTGCGCCGGATTACGCCCATGATTTTACGCGACGCAGGCGCATCTTGGAGCGCATTTACTTAGGGAATACGGTACTTGCCACTCCGTGTTACGTCGGCGTAGTGCATCTGAGATGCGCAACGCCTGCATAATTAGCCGCGCATCTACGAGAATCTGGCCCATAATCTTTATTAGTATTTTGAAGTTTATTTAAGAGACTTTAGCAAAGAAAGAAGTTTCACATGATGAAATGGTGATTCAACCTGAATTGGTACCAATTTATGTTGTCAGGAAAACAGACACACAGATACCATCATTTGCTGAAGAACAGAGAAAGGATAAGTCATTTTCGTTCTTCTACCGGTTGATTCGATATCTTCTATGGTTTATGAAAACGTTGATGTTGCGTCATGACTTTAATTGTTTTTTGTGTTCTGTTATACCTCAACGCCTTCAGGAAGAATTCATTAATTCAAACATGAAAGTTTAGGTCACATGAGTAAAAAGCAGACATTGCTTTACATTTTTAAAGAAAAGTTCTAATGGGACAAAATGGAATAGACAGACAGTGTAGACCAAAGGGTCAGTAACCTCCTTTACAAAGAATTTCTCCAGCAGATGGACCTTGGTCTACCATACAAATAGATTATATAGGTCCTTTATCATCAGGGAAAAATGGATTGAGATTTGCTTTAGTTTTGGTTGATGCTTGTTACAGGTGGGTTGAAATTCTACCAGTACGCAAAGAAGATGCTTTGACAACTGCTAGAATGTTACTGAATCATGGTTTTCCAGTGTGGGGAATACCAAAAAAATCTCAGCAATGACAGAGGATCTCATTTTACAGGCAAAATCATGAAAGCAATGTGTAAAATATTGTTTGTTTTGATGAAGTGTCAGAAGTACAGCATCTTCTGCAACACTGTGAATTAATGACAGGAAGGAATATGTCATTTGTGTTTCCCAATTAATTTTTTTGTCTACTTGCACAGAGGGGCAATAGAGAAAACATAATGATTAATGGTGTAAGTTCATACCTCTCAATTCAGTGATAAATGCACGTAGACAATAAAAATATGGGTACACATTAATTGGTGAAAATGGTATATTATGAGATAATAATGGTATTTTAGGAGATAAAAATTTATATTTTGAGATAAATGATACTGCTTTTCTTTTTTTCTAGGAAGGAAAGATGAATACAAAAGAAAATAAACATTTTAAAGAGAGAAGGTTGATCATCATCGTCACAGGATTCATTTTCTTTCTAGTGACATTTTTGTCAGTGGTAAAATATATCACAAACTGTTCCAGCCATGCAGAGGTTAACAGGATTGATCATTTTCTCAAGAAAGACATTGCAGTATTAAATTACAAAAGAAATGTGGACAATGATATTAATGTACATAAAAAATTGGATAGGTTTAGATATACCAATATCAATTCAGCTGAAGATTTGTTCAGATGGATTGAATTTGATGTGTAGTACTCAAATATATTTACCTCAAAATTCATTGTTAACTTGGAAAAGGATTTGGTGAATTTTTGGGTAGTTTTCTTCACAGTACCACTAATACGATTCATAAAGGTGTTTTTGGTAGTGTGAATTGGATCAATGATAAATTTATTTATCATCAATCAGGTGTATCTTTAAATGATACTGGTATATATGAGTGCTGCATATTAATAGAAGGTTATCCGTTGAAATGTGCTAATGCAAGTATAATTGTTATGTCTCCAAGGAAGACTCCATCTGTTGCTAAAAACAGTGTTTTTGCCAATCCCTTCCAGATTAACCATTTACAATCCAGAGCTCTATTGAGAGAAGGAAAGTTTGTCATTTTATTATGGAGTTTTAATATTTCAGAATGGAAAATTTCTACAAGGTTTCCACAATGTCAAAGACATTTGGTTAATATGGAATTGGGTATTGAAAGATGGTTTGGAATTAATAATAGGAATTATAACAGAAATAAACGCGGTATTATTGAAGGTGCATTAGGTGGTATAGGCATAATCGGTGGCATAGCTAATAGTATGGATATTAACACGTTAAAGTCTGACCTTGAGTCAGCAGGTTTAGTGGGAAGTAAAGGTTTTAAGATCCAAAGAAATTTAAATCAGATATTAGAAGACATGGTTATTAAAACAGCTAATGTAATGGGTCCATCCATATTGCATCTTCAGAATATTACTCTCAATTTAATGACAAGTGAACAACATTCTCATATTGCCAGAGCATGTTTTGAAATTCAAACAGAATATTCCACCAATTTTAAAATAATTGCACAGGCATTTCAAGGTGGAGTTACCCCTTTTTGGCATTTTACAGAATTTGCCCAGAGAATATGCATATGCAAGAAATCATACTGATTTATGTTTAAATAGGCAGGATATATGTTATAGTTCTTCTATGATTCCAATAGCAGGGAGAGAACAAATTTTGGTTCCAATTACTGTTTTGGAATTACCAATTAGTGATACTCAATTATTATATTATAAATTGCAGTATACAGATTTTGCGTTTAACAAGGATAATTTTGAGTTGGAACAATTAGATCTGTCATCATGTTTACAATTTCAATCTAAAGTTATTTGTTTACCTAACCAAGATAAAAGCATATTTCATTCTTGTTATCATAATCATACATTATGTTGTTCAACAAGAATAGAAAAAGTTGAAACTTCTTCCATGTTATGCATTGTATATCAATTATGTTTAATGTTTAGAATGAAAAAAACTGTATAAGCAAATCAGAAATGAAATTAAGAAAGGTGATGATATGTTGCAAAATAAGCTTAAAAGAAGTATGGGTTTTGGAGTTGCAAGCTCGGTTACAAATGACAATACATTTGGAGTTATTGGATCAAAGTCAGAGTGCATGTGACATGAATGATTGTATGAATGATTTAGGAAATAAGATCATTATTCATATTTCAGAGGGGAATGTTATATTCTTAAAAACTAAATTGAATCTGGTCTAATCATTAAGAATATATATATTTCTATTTAATATGATGTGAAAGTGAGTTTTGAGTCAATGATCTCCTGATGTGACATTTGAACCTGAGTTTTCAAATTCTAGAAGCTGACAGGTTTTGATGGCTTTTGTAAATATTATATATATATGTTCAAAAGGAATCTCTATGTGAAAATAAGATTGTACTTTCATATATTTTCTGAGAATGTATACCTTCCCCCATTTCTTGTTGTAATTTTACCTACAGAATGTTGAGTCTAGCCCTGTGTTTAGTTTAGCTTTCAGCCCATCACCCATTTCCTCTGGAGAATGTCAGTGATTGATTAGTCTACTGTTCAGGATGAATTTCCTATGTAAAAGTTGATAGATATTGAAACCAGATGTTGTATTCATGATTCATTTTAGATCACTCCCTGTGGGAGTGGTTATTTTTCAGCGCGAAAGTTAAAGAAAGGATTACGTTTCATATATAAAAGGCTTGGGTCAAAGCTGGGCCTTCTGCAGCTTCTCTTCAGCCATCTACCATCAAGAAGGACTCACACAGACTTTTCTCTGCATACATTGGCAAGCGGCCATCTTAACAAGCATTCTAAGCTCATGCTTTAAGAACTTACTTTTATTTTGAAGCAATGAATGTACTATAACTGTACCTGTAATTCTTTTATAGTGTGTATATTAAAACACACGTTTTTATTCACGATAATTCACGAATCTGTCTCACGATCCATCATTCGTCCAGAACGCTAAGTATAGCCTTTTTAACAGCAGAAGCTGTGTTATTTTAAATAGAAACCAGTTAAAATATGTGGTTTATTTCAATTACCAGGCCCTTCAGGTCTGGTGTGGATATTAAGGGAAACCCCACCGTCAATTTAAAAAAAAATGACGTGGGGTTCCCCCTAAAATATCCATTCCAGACCCTTCAGGTCTGGTGTGGATTATAAGGGGAACTCCACCCCAAATTTAAAAAACAAATGGTGTGGAGTTCCCCCAAAAATCCACACCAGACCCCTTATCCGAGCATACAACCTGGCCAGTCGCAGGAAAAGAGGGGGGACGAGAGAGCGCCCCCCTCTGAAGCCGTGTCATTCCCGGGGTGTCTCCAGTGGAGACAGGTGATGCGCTGCGCTGGATGGACATTTTCATCTCTGGATCCTGGACCTGGATGAAGGGGAGATCTTCTCATCGCTGGACCCCGGAGAAGAGATTACCCATCGCAGGATACCGACAGCGTTGGAGCGGAGACCGAGAGTGGATTACCACCACTGAAATTATTAATTTCTTTTAATAAAAGACTTTCCCAACGGTGTCTGTGTTTTTTTTTTTTTTTTTTTTACAATTGTTACACTTTGCCCTCCTGAACCGTACCAGGCCACATTGCCCTCAACACTGTCCCCATCAACCATGTTGATGGGGACAAGGGCCTCATCCCCACAACCCTTGCCCGGTGGTTGTGGGGGTCTGCGGGCGGGGGGCTTATTGGAATCTGGAAGACCCCTTTAACAAAGGGGACACCCAGATCCCGCCCCCCCTATGTGAATTGGTAATGGGGTACATTGTACCTCTACCATTTCACTAAGAATGTGTAAAGAATTGTAAAAATAAAATACACACCGTAGAAAAAGTCCTTTATTAAAAAAAAAATCCAGAGGTGGATCCCGTCACGTGACCTGCCCCCTCTGACGCAAGGGAGAGCCTGGGCTTCCCCAGTGATGTAGTCAGAGGATGTGTCAGAGGGGGATGGGGTCACGTGACGGGTGGCCCCGCCTTACCTATATAAGAGCTGTCACTGGCTCAACCCACGTCATTCGCCGGGCTGTCTCCGGTGGAGACAGGTGGCCGGCGATGCGTGCGTTCTGGATCCCGGACCTGGATGAAGAGATCTTCTCATCACTGGACCCTGGCAGAGAGGAGATCACACGTCGCAAGATACCGACAACATTGGAGTGGGGACCGAGAGTGGATTACCACCGCTGATTTTTTTTTTTAATAAAGGACTTTTTCCACGTTGTGTGTTTTATTTTTACAATTCGATAAGCCCCTCCGCCCGCAGACCCCCACAACCACCGGGCAAGGGTTGTGGGGATGAGGCCCTTGTCCCCATCAACATGGGGACATGGTGCTTTGAGGTGTCACAGACCCCCAAAGCATCCTCCCAATGTTGAGGGCATGTAGCCTGGTACGGTTCAGGAGGGGGGGGTGCTCTCTCGTCCCCCCTCTTTTCCTGTGGCTGGCCAGGTTGCATGCTCAGATAAGGGGTCTGGTGTTGATTTTTGGGGGAACTCCACACCATTTTTTTTTAAATTTGGGATGGAGTCCCCCATAAAATCCACACCAGATCTGAAAGGTCTGGAATGGATATTTGGGGGAACCCCACGTTATCTTTTAAAAAAAATTGATGGCAGGGTTCCCCTTAATATCCATACCAGACCTGAAGGGCCTGGTAATTGAATTTGGGGGGACTCTCACATTTTTTTATTTTTTATAAATGACTTTTCTCTGAATTGCCGGGAGCCAACAATTCATTATAGCCGCAAGTGATTTTATATGACTTTTTTTCCTTTAGAAATGAAATGTGCAGAGACAGTTATAAGCACAGGAAACATGCGCTGCTTCACAGGCATACTATACACCCCCCAGGTACGAAATTTAAAGGAATATTTTACTTTTATTGTTTCACTTTAAGCATTATTAAAATCACTGCTCCCGAAAAAACTTCAGTTTTTAAAACTTTTTTTTGCATTGATACATGTCCCCTGGGGCAGGACCCAGGTCCCCAAACACTTTTTAGAACAATAACTTGCATATTAGCCTTTAAAATTAGCACTTTAGATTTCGCTGTTCGCCTAACAGGCAATGTTCGAGTCAAACTCAAAGCTCATCCCTATATACACTTTAACAAAGCTACATTAGGACAGTAGGGGATGTTCCTGTATTCAAAGACTTTACCGCTGAGAGGTTTAAAACATCTTTAGAACTCAGTTCTCATTGTTAGGCCCTGCCCTTCCCCCTTACTCTGGCTGTGACTTTTTTTTTTGTGAAACTATGGTAGAAACTATGGTCAAAAGCCCTGAATAGTGATGTTTCCATTACAGCAGTGGAACCCCCACTACTCGCTGCAGCTTTACACTTCAGCTGTGATGGACAGATGGAAGCATTTCGACTATCAATACACATGTTTAGGACACTGGTTAAAGCACTGGTCTGTGGATCCTGTATCCAAGGAGCACATGACTCATATGGTCTTTGAGGGACGTTTGTGAATCTTTGCAGACAAATGCATAGCTTGCACCCTAGGTGCAGGAGGTGACATTTCAAGAGTACAAACTGAACCTTGGCCTATGATCCCTGATTAGCCCTGCCCTGATTAGCAGATATTCATCTAGCTCTTTTCAGTCTTTTGGACCAGGAACAGGTCTGGTTTCAGAAAGACTTCAAAAATCTATACTCCAACTTAAATACCAGTACCACTTGGTACAGTGTTCAGCTCCATACAGATGCAGTTTGCCATAGCCTGACAGGCTGCTTGCAGTCGGGCTGGATATTGCCCCTCCTGGGCGCACTAAAAACACACTTCACCTGGATAGTTGGTATTTTGAGACTAGGTTAGTGATGTAGCTGGGGGCCAATTTGTGGATGGCTTTGAAAGTTGTTAGTACAGTTAAACCTTGGATTGCGAGTAACTTGGTCTACAAGTGTTTTACAAGTCTACAAGTAAAAAAAAAAAAAAAAAAGATGTAACCTGACACGACCAACAATGGCATGCCTCCACCCCTAAAAAATTATTTAATACAAATAATCAATAGACATGATTGGTACAAGAAATTCGAAATAGATAATACAGATCACCATATAGACATAATTAACAAGATAAATTCATGACTTAGTCATACAAAGAATTTTCCTTATTTTCATGACTATGAAAATTGTAGATTCACACTGAAGGCATCAAAACTATGAATTAACACCTGTGGAATTATATAACTAACAAAAAAGTGTGAAACAACTGAAAATATGTCATATTCTAGGTTCTTCAAAGCAGCCACCTTTTGCTTTGATTACTGGTTTGAACACTCTTGGAATTCTCTTGATTAGGGATGAGCTTCGCGTTCGATGCGAACACATGTTCGCATCGAAAATCGGCCGTTCGATTGTTCGTCGAAAATGAACAAATCGGGTTATTCGCGCCAAATTCGAATGACGCGCAACGGCCCATAATTCACTGCGGCGTTGCGCGCTGATGATTGGCCAAGCATGCACCATGACCCCGCATGCTTGACCAATCACAGCGCCCAAAAAACGAAGAGACCTAATTGGCCAAAGCCTGGGTGCTTTGGCCAATTAGGGCTCAGGGCTTTAGCACACGCCCCACACTATAAAAGGCCGCCTCCCGGGCGGCCTTGTGTAGTGTGTTCCGGCTTGCTTTCAGAGAGAGAAGTCAGACAGACAGAGAGAGAGAGAGAGAGAGATAGATAGAGACACAGTGTCTTTTCAGATAGATAGATAGATCAGGGAGGCTACTAGTTAGTACAGTTAAATGTACAGTTTGTAGAGAATATATTGACATCCCTAGGAGTTGTCAATATATTTATAAACTGTATAGCTTAGCTAGTTCTGCTATTAGTATCTGTCAGGCAGGAGATTGTGCTTGATGCTCTAACGTGTTAGTGTACACGTGTTAGTTCATTGCACATAGATGCATTAACTGTTACTGCACGTGTGCTATTTATTTGCACAGAAAGGCAGTTGCTGTTAATGCAAGTGGGCTATTGAATTGCACAGAAACGCAGTCGCTCTGACTGTGCGTGTGCTGTTTAATACCACCTGAGCGCATTTGGGGTCACCGTACGTGTGCTGTGACATAGCACCTGAGCGCATTTGGGCTCACCGTACGTGTGCTGTGACATACCACCTGAGCGCATTTGGGGTCACCGTACGTGTGCTGTGACATACCACCTGAGCGCATTTGAGGTCACCGTACGTGTGCTGTGACATACCACCTGAGCGCATTTGGGGTCACCGTACGTGTGCTGTGACATACCACCTGAGCGCATTTGTGGTCACTGTACGTGTGCTCCTATATACCACCTGAGCACAGATAGTGCCACTGTACGTGTGCTCCTATATACCACCTGAGCACAGTTAGTGCCACTGTACGTGTGCTGGTATATACCACCTGAGCACAGATAGTGCCACTGTACGTGTGCTCCTATATACCACCTGAGCGCAGTTAGTGCCAATGTACGTGTGCTGGTATATACCACCTGAGCACAGATAGTGCCACTGTACGTGTGCTCCTATATACCACCTGAGCACAGATAGTGCCACTGTACGTGTGCTCCTATATACCACCTGAGCACAGTTAGTGCCACTGTACGTGTGCTGGTATATACCACCTGAGCGCAGATAGTGCCACTGTACGTGTGCTCCTATATACCACCTGAGCACAGATAGTGCCACTGTACGTGTGCTCCTATATACCACCTGAGCACAGTTAGTGCCACTGTACGTGTGCTGGTATATACCACCTGAGCACAGATAGTGCCACTGTATGTGTGCTCCTATATACCACCTGAGCACAGATAGTGCCACTGTACGTGTGCTCCTATATACCACCTGAGCACAGATAGTGCCACTGTACGTGTGCTCCTATATACCACCTGAGCGCAGTTAGTGCCACTGTACGTGTGCTGGTATATACCACCTGAGCACAGATAGTGCCACTGTACGTGTGCTCCTATATACCACCTGAGCACAGATAGTGCCACTGTACGCGTGCTCTTATATACCACCTGAGCGCAGTTAGTGCCACTGTACGTGTGCTGGTATATACCACCTGAGCACAGATAGTGCCACTGTACGTGTGCTCCTATATACAGTACCACCTGAGCACAGATAGTGCAACTGTACGTGTGCTCCTATATACCACCTGAGCACAGATAGTGCCACTGTACGTGTGCTCCTATATACCACCTGAGCACAGATAGTGCCACTGTACGTGTGCTCCTATATACCACCTGAGCGCAGTTAGTGCCACTGTACGTGTGCTGGTATATACCACCTGAGCACAGATAGTGCCACTGTACGTGTGCTCCTATATACCACCTGAGCACAGATAGTGCCACTGTACGTGTGCTCCTATATACCACCTGAGCGCAGTTAGTGCCACTGTACGTGTGCTGGTATATACCACCTGAGCACAGATAGTGCCACTGTACGTGTGCTCCTATATACCACCTGAGCACAGATAGTGCCACTGTACGTGTGCTCCTATAAACCACCTGAGCACAGATAGTGCCACTGTACGTGTGCTCCTATATACCACCTGAGCACAGATAGTGCCACTGTACGTGTGCTCCTATATACCACCTGAGCACAGATAGTGCCACTGTACGTGTGCTCCTATATACCACCTGAGCACAGATAGTGCCACTGTACGTGTGCTCCTATATACCACCTGAGCGCATTTGGTGTCACTCCGCTTGTGCTGTTACATACCACCTGAGCACTTCAATATGTCTGGAAGGAGAACAAAGAGAGGCAGAGTGTCAGGAGGGCAAGCAGGCTCTGCATGTAGAGGTAACGCTGGTAGTGGATGTGGTGCATCCTCTTCAGCCCGTGGCCGTGGCCGCTCGTCATTCTTTTCGGCAGCTGGCCGTGTTGAACCTCAACATGCAGAGGAATTAGTAGAGTGGATGACCAAGCCGTCCTCATCCTCCTCATCCTCTCTCACACAGACAGATCAAAGTTTATCTGGCAAAGCAGCTGCCAAGGCGTCCTCTTCCCTCTGCACAATGGCTTCACACAATACTTTCCTAGTACCACCATGTCCTCCTGAGGAGTCCCCCGAACTGTTTCAACACAGTGTGGGGTACATGCTGCAGGAAGATGCGCAGCGTTTTGAAGACTCCGATGACGGAACACTGATAGAGGAAGGCATTGATGTGAGCCCAGGGAGAGGGGGTGGCCGAGAGGGACAGCAATTTGTCAGTGATGATGTTCCCCCAGCTGGAGCATACTGCCAGGTTGTTGACAGTGATGAGGAGGGAGGGGATGATGAGGTCACTGACTCTACCTGGGTGCCTGATAGGAGAGAGGAGGAGGAGGAGGACGACGAGGCACAGGCACATCTCCAAAGAGGCAGGATGCCCTCCAGGGGTCAGCTTAAGGTCACACCCACTGCATTACAGCACACAGATGTACCGGTGTAGATGTAGATACGGCGCTTGTGCATGGCGCTGCTGTGTCTGACCGGTACAGCAAAAGTTCTTTGGTGTGGGCCTTTTTTGAAACATGTCCACAAGATCGTACCTTTGCTATTTGCAACTTATGTCGCAAGCGTATCTCGCGTGGCCAAAACATCAACCGCCTGGGTACCACATGCTTGTCCAGACATATGTCGACCTGCCATGCAGCTCGTTGGCAAGCACACCAGAAAGACCCACACCAAAGACAGAAGCGTACCCCCCCTTGCCCTTCTGGGACCTCCAACCCCAGTAGACCCCCAGTCCTTTCTTTTTTTTTTTTTTTTTTATAAATTCTTTATTTTCTACTTTTTTCTTTTCCAAAGTTTCAAGTTACACATTCACCTATTTCTTTACGTTCATTTAAATCAATTATAACCAAGAGAGAGAGAGAGAGATCGAGAGAAAAAATAAATAAATATATAATAATAATTAATAATTAGCCAAAAAGGAGGAAACAAATGAACCCCTTCCTTTCAGCTCCTTTCTCCCTCTCCTTAACTTCTGTGAATTCATGTACACTCTTATTTCTTACCGGTCTATTCCCCCCCTATTTCACCCCCCTCCCCCCTCCCTTCCCCCCCCCCAAAAAAAAGGGGGCTTCCTTATCCATTCCCCCGTCGGCCATCTCTCCCCCCCTTACACATCTATCCCCCCTGCTCCTCTCTATACCTTAGATATGGAGCCCATATCTTCCGGTATCTCTCATCTTCATCCTTCAATGTCATTGTGAGATTCTCCATTATTTGAATCTCCGCCACTCTCGCGATCCACTGAGCTTTAGATGGGGAGATCTCTTGCTTCCACAGGATCGGGATACATGCTCTCGCAGCTATAATGAGATGTCTTAACAGCGAGTTTTTGTATTTTTCTACTGACATTGGGATATCTAGTAATATCACAGCTGATGGTCTCCTTTCTAGGTTAATCCCTGTAATTTTTTTGATCGTTTCTATCACCATTTCCCAGAATTCTTTTATTTTTGCACATCCCCAAAAAATATGTAGTAGTGTCCCTTCTGCTGCATGGCATCTCCAACACCTATCTGAAGTCTGCGGGTATATACGATGTAATACTGTTGGTGTTCTATACCATCTTGTTAAAATTTTATAGCTCCCCTCCTCATATTTATTTGCCACAGAGGCTTTATGAGTAAACCGGAGAATCCTAGTTTTTTGTTCTTGGGAGAATATTAAACCCAGCTCATTCTCCCATGCTTGCATAAACGGGAGTTCTTGTGGTATCTCTAAGTTGATAAGTGTTGCATAAAAGTAAGATAGCATGTGTCTCTTAGGCTTCCCTTCTAGACATATCTGTTCGAATTTAGAAGGTTCCCTAACTACTATATAAGACTTTGCTAATATCCGTAGAAATGCTTCTAGTTGCAACAATCTTAGAGAGTCCAAGTCTGGTGTAACTTCTCTTTCAAGCTCTTCTCTTGTCATTATTCGGTTATTTTTTGAAAAATGAATAATTCTACTCATACCTCTATATCGTAGGGCTTTAAATCTTAGATCTTCCAAACCTGGTTGAAATGTCTTAGTACCCAGGATCGGAGTCATTGGGCTGGGATATTTTGACATGTTTGTTTTTTCAAAAATCTTTTTAGTTATTTGGATAGTCGCTCCTACCATTGGATGTCTCTTTACATCTGTTGTTAATTCTGCTTCAGGGATCCAGCTTAGACCATTCAGTGGTATTTCCACTGTAGTTTCTTCTATTTTTATCCATGGTTTCCTATTTTGCCCACACCATTCTGTTACTCTGACTAAGTGGGCTGCTTCCTGGTATTTTACCAGGTCTGGGAATCCGATTCCTCCTTCCCCCTTCGGAAGTGATAGGATGGCTCTACGTATCCTTGCAGGTTTTCCTGCCCAAATAAATTTCAGAAAACTTGATCTTAGTTCCCTTAGGAAACTTTGTGGAATCTTAATTGGCAGGGCCTGAATTAAGTATAAGACTTTTGGTAGCACATTCATTTTCAGTATGTTCGTCCGCCCAAACCAGGTGAATATTTCCTTGTCCCATCTCACTAGGTCTAATTTTATTCGCCTGGCCAGTGCTACATAATTAACTTCATATAATTTATTTAAGTTCCTTGTTATTTTTGTTCCCAAGTAACTTATGTGAGAATCTGTCCATCTAAAATTAAATTGTGTTTTTATCTGTTCAAGTAATACCGCATTTGTTTCTATCCCTATTGCCTCTGATTTCCCATAATTGACTTTGAAATTTGAAAATTTTCCGTACTCTCTAATTTCTGCCAATAATACTAAAGAGATGACTGGGGAGGTTATAAAAAATATTAGATCGTCCGCATATGCTGCCACTTTCTGTTCTTCTTTTTCTATTTTTAGTCCTCTGATGTTTTGATTTGCCCGTATCCTCCTTAAAAATGGTTCAATTGTTAAAATAAAAATAATAGGTGAAAGTGGGCAGCCTTGCCTTGTCCCATTCCGAATAGAAATTGGTTCAGATATCTTACCCGCTATACTAACTTTCGCACTCGGTTGTGAATACAGGTTTGAAAACCAGCTCAGCATTCCCTCTCCCAGCCCTATATGTTGTAGCATAGCTTTTAAAAACGTCCACTTTACTCGGTCAAAGGCCTTCTCTGCGTCACTTGAAACTAATATCATTGGCTTTTTTTGTTTTTGGGACAGGTATATCGCATTTATCACCCGCTGCGTGTTCTCCCTTCCCTCTCTCCCCGGAGTGAATCCCACTTGATCTGGATGTATAAGATCTGAGATATAATCTACCAGCCTTAAGGCCAAGATTTTAGTAAATATTTTTAGGTCTACATTCAGTAGAGATATAGGGCGATAGCTGGCACATTGTGATGGATCCTTCCCATCTTTTGGGATAACTATTATATGTGCTAGCAGTGATTCACTTGGTATTTTCTTACCTTCTCGTAATGAGTTGTATGCTGCTATAAATCTTTGTGCCAATTTCTCGGAAAACAACCTATAATATGATAAAGTAAACCCATCTGGTCCTGGGGCCTTGCCCAGTTTTAATGTTTGTATTGCTTCCATAAACTCCCCTGTTGTTATTGGTTCATCTAATTTTCTAGCTATTTCTTCTGGTATTTTTGGCATCTGGGTTTCTTTAATATATTCTTTAGCTCTTTCTAGTTTCTCTTGATCCTTCTCCACCGGGATCTTCTCATCTAACTGGTATAATTTCTCATAATATTCCTTAAAACATTCTACAATCTCCTGCGGGGTGTTTACTATTTTATCTTTGACTGTCTTTATTTGTGTAATGTGTTTCACTGCCTGAGCTTCTTTTAGGGCATTTGCTAGCATTCTACCTGGTTTATTACCATACTCATATAATATTCGCCTTCCCCTTAATAAATTGACTTTGGCTTTGTCGATCAGCAGCAAGTTCAGTTTTTCTCTTATTTCCTCTAGTTCTTTTTCTACTGATTGTGCTTGGGTTTTTTTATGTACAGTTTCTAGCTCTCCAATGTGTTTAAACATCTGGTCTATCTGTTCATTTAATTTTTTTTTCTATGTGCTCCCATTGCAATAAAGTTACCTCTCATTACACACTTATGCGTTTCCCATAAACAAAAGGGGGTTGTTTCGCCTACGTCATTCGTTCTGAAAAAAAATTCTAGCTCTTCGTTTAGCTTCTCTTTATAAACGTTGTCCTTTAATAAAGTCTCATTAATCCTCCAGTGCCAATCTTTCTTATTGACCTCTCCCCATTTTATTATGCAGTCAATTGGAGCATGGTCTGAGAGCGTAAAGGTTCCGATAGAGACATCTACTATTGCTGAGACCAAATTCTGAGGGAGGAAAATATAGTCAATCCTAGTATATGTCTTGTGTCTAGCTGTATAGAACGTATAATCCCGTTCCTGTGGATGAGTCATCCTCCAGCTATCAATCAGCTGCAGTTCTTGTAAAAGTTTTTTAGCTTTTCTTAATTTGATATATGACAGATGAGAGATACCTTTAGAAGTGTCTTTTATAGGGTCCAGGGCCATATTCAGATCCCCCCTATTATCAAAATACCTTCCCTGTGTTGATGGACCTTTTGTAAACATATTTCCAAAAAATTTATCTGGTCAATGTTCGGTAAATATATGTTCACCACTGTGATTTTTTGTTGGTTCAAAAATCCTTTAACTATTAAAAGACGCCCTACATCGTCTCTAATCACCGCTGATTCCTCCCAGACCATTTGCTTAGATATCAGCACAGACACTCCACACGTTCTAGAGCTCTGTGATGTACTATGGTATACTGTTGGGAATCTGTGGTTCTTAAGGACCGGGATTTTATCCCCTTTAAAGTGTGTTTCTTGTAAAAGGATAATCTGTGATTTACGTCTATTAAGTTCCGATAATAATCTAATTCGTTTTTCCGGGATGTTTAATCCCTTAACATTATACGAAGTAAATGTTATGTTAGTCATGTTTTATACTAACAGCTCAACTTTTCCAGCGCTCGGGGGGGCAGGAGGGAGCCCCGTGGGGGAAAAAAAAAAAGACCAAAACAACCGAAGAGGGAGAGGGGGGGGGACAGCCGACAAAAAAAAAAAAAACCCTCCCCTACCCCCCCCTTATTCCCCACGTGGGAATCCCTTCCTCACGTCTGTAGTGTCCTGATATCGAACCGAGAACCAAGATGCCACAGAAAAAAAAAAATTCCCTGAAACGCCTCCAACTTATCCTCCACCTGGAGGAGAGGCGCTTAATGTGGGGGTACTAGGAAGCAGAGCGGAGCTGGCGCCAGGCGTCCCTATGCCAGGCCCTCCTCCTTTGTCTCATTCTGTTTAATTTGTATTTCTCTCTCCTTTATATTCCTTCACACCTTTTTAACATTGTTACCCCTCCCTTCCGCCCTAGGCTCTTTCCACCTTGTCCAAAGATCTTTAGACGCTTAAACTTGTCATATCTTTCACTTCACTGCTACTTCCAGCCCCCAATCTTATTCAATAACAAGAAGTTACCATAATACCAGTATTGATTTACACAAGAAAACATACATCTGTTCCATTTGTCAGCTCTCCAGTACCTGTATCTATGTATATATATATATATACCCGCACACATATATACTCTATGCTTAAATTCCCTTCTTGTTAAACTTTTATTCCCTCTCTATACACCTTATCTTAGTAACCTCTAATCTCCCCTAGGTCCAAAAAAAAAAAAAAACAGAAAAAAAGGTTATTCCTGTCCCACGTGCCCCTTCAACCCCTGTCAAATTCCCGATCATTCACGTGTCCATCCTTACTTACCCCTTTCCTTAACCCCTTAACCCCAACTTTCTAATTGCTCTGTCTTCTTTGTGTTTGTGTGAGTCTTGCTCCATCCCCAATCATAATCGCTTTACTGTTCACGTGTACACATAGTTAACCCCTTATCTCCCTGTGAATCAGCAAGACTTGATGCAAGTCTTGTTAGTTATTAGTGTTAAATATTTACCCCCCCCCTAAGGATTATATACTCCTGGTTTAACTATCTGTGAAAACCACCGTGACCATCCCCCCCCCCCCCCACCTCCTTAAGTAGGTCCCTGCAAATTACCTATTATACAATTGTGTTAAGTTCCCTCCTTAATGGAGAGAAAAAAAAAAAAAAACCCTATGTGCATAATTTAAGTGCGTATATAATCAACACTCCTACTAAAGAACTATTTACCCAAAAATGTATATCTATTAAAAAAAAAAGAAGAGAGAGAAAAAGAAAAAAAAACACTAAAGCCATTGGCTAGTCTATTTTGAATATCTTCGGTGGCCTGCTGGGATCCACGAAAGTCCATCTGAGCTGGATTTTATAATATCTTTTCTGAGGCCTTACATCTCTAACTGTGGTGATCTCTAGTTCCGTCCAGTTTGGGACTTCAAAAGCTTCAGACCCTAAAAACTGAAATACTTCTGGTAATTGTGCTGGGTCATGTAAGATAAAGTTTTCATCATCTCTCTTGATTGTCAGAGAAAATGGATACCCCCATTTGTATGACCCCCCTTTTAGGCGTATGTGATCTAATAGAGGTTTTAATCTTCGTCGTCTCTCCCTCGTCTGGCGACATAGAAGTCCTTTCTGAAGCCTGCAGTGAAGGTGTAGAAATAGGTGTGTCACAAGCTAGTAGTAGCGGTCAATCTACTGATAGTACCAGGCAAATTTCCCTGCCCCAGCTGCTGCAGCGCCGAAAGAAGTACAATCCCAGCCATCCACATGCCCAGCAGTTGAATGCTAGCTTAGCGAAATTGCTAGCACTTCAACTGCTACCTTTTCAGTTGGTAGATTCTGCCCCCTTCCGTGAGTTTGTGCAATGTGCAGTACCTCAGTGGCAAGTACCAAAACGCCACTTTTTCTCACGGAAGGCTATTCCGGCTCTCTACCAGCATGTGGAAGGCAATGTCCATGCCTCGCTGGACAGGGCGGTCAGTGGTAAGGTGCATATTACCGCTGACTCATGGTCCAGCAGGCATGGACAGGGACGTTACCTGTCTTTTACGGCGCATTGGGTGACTCTGCTGGCAGCTAGGATGGACGCAGGGCAAGGTCCAGTAGTTTTGGAGGTTGTTCCGCCACCACGCCTCCAAAAAAATACTACTGCTTGTGACACACCTCTTTCCTCCACCCCCTCCTCTTCTTCTTCCTCTGTGGCCTCTTCCTGTAGGGATGTTTTCTCCGAACCAGCCGTGCTCCATAGGCGTACGAGGGGATACGCAGGAATGCAGGCCAAGAGATGCCATGCGGTGCTAGAGCTGGTGTGCTTGGGAGACAGGAGCCACACTGGGGAAGAGATTTTCTCAGCTCTGCAGGGTCAGGCTGAGAGGTGGTTGACGCCACGCCAGCTGAAGCCTGGAATGGTGGTCAGCGATAATGACACCAACCTCCTCTCTGCCCTGCGACAGGGAAAACTCACCCACGTGCCCTGTTTTGCGCATGTCCTCAATTTGGTGGTGCAGCAGAGTTTGGGCAGGTACCCGGGCTTGCAGGATGTCCTGAAGCAGGCCAGGAAAGTCTGTGTGCATTTTCGGAGGTCATATGATGCCACTGCTCGGCTGACTGACTTTCAAAGGGAATACAACCTGCCCAAGAACCGCCTAATTTGTGACATGCCCACCAGATGGAACTCAACGTTGGCCATGCTGCAGTGGCTGCACACGCAGCAGCGGGCCATCAATGAGTACCTGTGCCAATATGGCAGCAGAACTGGGTCAGGGCAGCTAGGTTTTTTTTCACCACGCCAGTGGGCTTTGATCAGGGATGCATGCACTGTCCTGTCACCATTTGAGGAGGCCACGAGGATGGTGAGCAGTGACAGTGTATGCATCAGTGAGACTGTCCCTCTTATTCACATGTTGGAGCACACGCTACGTGGAATAATGGACAGGGCCCTTGAGGCAGAACAGAGGGAGGAAGAGGAGGACTTCCTTACCTCTCAAGGCCCCCTTTACCCAGACAGTGGTCCTGCTTGCCCACCTAGCACACAGGAAGAGGATGAGGAGGAGGAGGAGGAGGAGGAGGAGGAGGATTGTATCAGCAGCATGGAGGTGGAGCCTAGCACTCAGCAGCAGCAGTCTTCAAGGGATCATTTACAGTCCCAAGGAGCACGTGGAGTTTTACGTGGCTGGGATGAGGTGCCTGTGGATCCTGTCATCCTCAGTGACCCAGAGGACTGTGGCCCGAATGCCTCAGCAAACCTACGCTGCATGGCCTCCCTGTTTCTGCAAAGCCTGCGTAAGGATCCTCGTGTACGTGCTATTAAGGAGAGGGATCATTACTGGCTGGCGACTCTCCTTGATCCACGTTACAAGAGTAAGGTTGCGGACCTTATGTTGCCATCGCCGAGGGAGCAGAAGATGAAACTTCTGCGGGAGGCCTTGCAGAAGGGTCTGTGCAATACGTTCCCAGAACCGGGGGGGATTACCAAAACCTGGCTCTGGACAACGTCTTGCTGAGGCTTCGGTGAGTCACAGGAGGGGCGGTGGAGAAGGTGGTCGTCTGACCGATGCGTTCAGGCAGTTTTTTAGTCCGCAGCCCCAAGGTCTGACCGGTTCCAGCAACCATCGCCAGCGTCTGCTTTACATGGCCGGGAATACCTAGGGGCAAGATCCGACTTGGACACCTTCCCCACCGAAAATCCTCTGGCTTACTGGGTCTTGAGGATGGATCACTGGCCAGAGCTTGCCCAGTACGCAATTGAGCTACTGGCTTGCCCTGCATCCAGTGTTCTTTCAGAACGGACATTCAGTGCTGCTGGAGGCTTTGTCACTGATCACAGGGTGCGTCTCTCCACCAGCTCTGTTGATCGACTGACCTTCATCAAAATGAATCAGGCTTGGATCAACACCAGCTACCAAGCACCTGATGCTGATATCAATGAATAATATATTTTTTGTTGAAATGTCGGATCCCTTTTAGACTGCTGATGCTGAGTGACTGTCCTCTTATGCTGCTGATGGAATATCCTTCTCCTCCTCACTTTTCTTGCTGATAGCTAGTAAGAAATGTTGTGTTTCTGGGCTCTGCCACCAGTGCCTAAGGCACAATTTTTCAGCCCCTGTTTAACAGGGGCGCCTAATAAAAATTTTTGTTGCAATAATTTGCACGTGGCTCCTTGTTGCGCTCCAATTTGAGTTATTGGGAGGGGTTGCAAGTGTTGTGTTGTGCCCAAGGCACAATTTTCCAGCCCCTGTTTAACAGGGGCGCTTAATAAATATTTTTGATGCAATAATTTGCACGTGGCCCTGTTCCAATTGGAGTTATTGGGAGGGGCGCTTGAAAGTGTTGTGTTGTGCCCAAGGCACAATTTTTCAGCCCCTGTTTAACAGGGGCGCTTAATAACAATTTTTGATGCAATAATTTGCACGTGGCTCCTTGTTGCGCTCCAATTGGAGTTATTGGGAGGGGTTGCAAGTGTTGTGTTGCCCAAGGCACAATTTTTCAGCCCTGTTTAAAGGGGGCTTAATAACAATTTTTGATGCAATAATTTGCACGTGGCTCTTGTTGCCCAATTGGAGTTATTGGGAGGGGTTGCAAGTGTTGTGTTTGCCCAAGGCACAATTTTTCTGCCCCAGGGGCGCCTAATAACAATTTTTGATGCAATAATTTGTACGTGGCTCCTTGTTGCGCTCCAATTGGAGTTATTGGGAGGGGTTGCAAGTGTTGTGTTGTGCCCAAGGCACAATTTTCCAGCCCCTGTTTAACAGGGGCGCCTAATAACAATTTTTGATGCAATAATTTGCACGTGGCTCCTTGTTGAGCTCCAATTGGAGTTATTGGGAGGGATTGCAAGTGTTGTGTTGTGCCCAATGCACAATTTTTCTGCCCCTGTTTAACAGGGGCGCCTAATAACAATTTTTGATGCAATAATTTGCATGTGGCTCCTTGTTGCGCTCCAATTACAGTATGTTTGAGGGGTGCCCTTTTTTCTAAAAATTTTCTTTCACACAACAATAATGGCCCCCCACCACCGCTAAAATATTCGACATAATGTTGCCACACAGAACTTGCGCAAGTAGCATTAATTACTTTTTTTTTTGGTCCTTTCATGTTGTGCAGGGACATTTCTAAACACGTGCCACTACTATAGACACCCAGCAGGTGTGATATTTAAAGGATTTTTTTTTTTTCACTTTAAGCATCATTAAAATGGCAGCTCCGCAAAAAACGGCCGTTATAAAAGAAAAAAATTTCCATTGATACATGTTCCCTGGGGCAAGACCCGGGTTCTGAACGACGTTTTCCAACATTTAATTTAATTTTGGTCTTTAAAAATAGGATTTTTTATGACAGCTTACCTGTAAAATCCTTTTCTTGGAGTACATCACGGGACACAGAGCGGCAATCCATTACTATGTGGGTTATAGAGTCTACCTTCAGGTGTGGACACTGGTGTAATTAACTACACAGGAAGTTCCCTCCCTATATAACCCCTCCCATACTGGGAGCTCCTCAGTTTTTGTAGCAAACAATAAGTGTCCCAATATCCCCAAACAAGAGGGGCGGGAGCTCTGTGTCCCGTGATGTACTCCAAGAAAAGGATTTTACAGGTAAGCTGTCATAAAAAATCCTATTTTCTTTATCGTACATCACGGGACACAGAGCGGCAATCCATTACTATGTGGGATGTCCGAAAGCAATGCTTACTGAGGGGAGGGAGACACAAACAACGCAGGCCGCCATCAGATGTGAGAATCTATAATGCTGCCAGATGCATACTGCGCCAAAAAGCTGCATCCTTTTGCCCTCCTATGTACATCTGACAAGAATCAGTGAACCTAAGCACAGACGCCAAGTTGCGGCCCTGAAAATCTGCGTCATAAAGGCTCGGTAAAGCATCACGCATAAAGCGCTTACTATCCTGGTACGGAGCACCCCCCCCCCCCCAAGAAACAGGGGGAGTCCCACTCTCCGAACCACAAGCCTGAATAATACCCTGATGAATCAATCTTGAAAACAGTTGATTTTAGACGCTGCCTGCCCCTTCCTGGGGCCTCCTGGTAGCGCAATAACATCAGCTTTCCGTATCCGAGCAGCCGCTTCAGATAGGCCTTGACCCTTCTACTCCAAAGGAGAGAGTGTAACCATTTTAATAGCTGAACTGAACACTGCCTGCCCACATCTAGGGTCTTCTGGCAGCACAATAAAAACTTCAGATTTCTATATCTGAACCTTCAGATAGATATTTAACTGCTCTCATCTCTACTGAGAGAAAGCAATAACCTTTCCTTCCGAAAACAAGGTTTTGAAAAAGGGGGAGGTAAGAATATCTAGATTCAAATGAACACTAGATCCTTCTAGTAAATAAGGCTGGGTGAGGATTAACATCACCCTACTAGTAAGAATAAGTATGGTTTTATACCAAGAGGTTGCCAATACTGAAACTCTCTTGGAGGCTACCACAACCAAGAACACCAATTCCCTTGTTAAAGGCTGAAGGGAAATATGGTGCATCGGCCCACAGAGCTGACCCTGTAAGCCGACAAAACTAGAGCCAATCCTCCAAGCACAAGGGCGACTAAACTGGTGGACTTATGTGCGTCACCCCTTGTATAATGGCTCGGAACAAAGAGTGTGAAGCAAGCGACCTTTGGAGGCAAGGCCGAGATCAGATCCTTGATGTAACTTAAGGCTGGCTCCGTCTCCTTTCCAAATGCAGGAAGGCAGGAATTTTATCTTTGACAAACTTCCAAGGATGCCACCATCTGTTTCATACCAGAAACATGGGCTCTCCCAATCCTGGGATATCTGGTCCTGGAGGCCAGCCTTCCTGTATGAATCAAGGAAGTGCCGTTGATTCTAAAAACTCTGATCCTGAAGAATGTGGGCTAAAATAGCCCAGACTAATTCACCTGTTGCACGACAGGATGTAATACCCCCTTCGAAGTAGGCCTGGACAAGATGTAAGGGACCGTGGGTCCTCTACTACCACCCCTATTGTCCCTGCACAGAAAAGGTCGTCAGGGCTATGCCGGAGTAATCAGGCCAGCTTCCGCCATCCTCTAATGTTGCATGGAAGCCACAAACGCCGCGGCACTGGGGGGAGAGACATAACCAGTGACCACTGGTCCCACCAGATTACTAACACATCTGCCCCGCATGCGGGTGGATCCCTTGTCCTTGACCTCAAGCTGTTCAATTTCTTGTTGAGCTTGGACGCCAATACATCTTATGTACAGGGTACTATTTCTGTGGCCCTTGGTCAGGAAAACAGTCGGGGTGTAGAGGTCCTTCTCCTGGAGACACTTGTTGACGGCTACAGCGAATCGCCTGCCAATTCTGCATTTCATGAAATGACGAATGTCAATAGGCAAGGCACAAGCTCCTCCTTGGTAAATTAAGTAAATCACTTAATATGGTATAGTCTGATTGAACTCTGACCGAACCAACCAGCCCCTGAACGTTCAGGCCCCTAAGCCAGATGCTCCATCGGTAGCTCTAGCTGACAGATAAGGCTCCATTGGAGCTCGACTACTTCCCCTGGGCCAAGGTCTCTTCCTGACCTGGCAAACCCTTTAGTTAAGAACCACCAAGAGGAATTCCAGCCTATCTCTGGGACCGGTTCTTTGGATAATGCTAGGTCAAGATCTACTCCTTCTAGGCCAACACAATACTGTTTATAACAGTCCTGAATAAAAGTATAGGGAACTGTCTTGAATGAAGCAGCATCTTCTCTAGTGCCTTAAGCAGAAGGCCAAAAGTAAGGAACTGTTCCTTGCCGTAACCACCTAGACCAGCTTTCTTATAGCGATGGTCTTGTCTTAGGCCAAAAGTACTCTCCTGGTGCAAAACATACCCAGCTTCTTGTCAATGAAGAATGTATCTTTAGACTGGAATCCTAACCCAGGAGATCCAGATACCTGACCATGCTGGACACCCTTAGGTCCAGCCATGCTGCTGACTGATCCATCAGCAGGAGTCTGCTTCCGTATGCCATTACTGCTATACCCTGGGCCTACAGACCTGCTAGAGGCGGGCCCTAGCACCCTGACAACCCAGACACGGAGGCTAACCCAAAAGGGCAAGACCACCAACTGGAGATAGTGCTGTTCCCCTGCACAATGCAGATAACCTCTGCAGTCCCAAGTAAATAAACACATATGCAACTGGCTCCCCATATGTGTATGTGGCAAGTGTTAAAGCCATATGCCTCAATGGAGGCGTGTGTACATGGCAGTGTGTGTTCATGGAAGCATGAAATCATATAAATATGTCTCACGCCAAACATGCATATAGCATGTGTGCTCTGGAACGAGCATCCTTGCAAGCAAGCAAGCATGTGCTATAAATGTGTTATGCAACAATGTGCAACATGAACCCATGCAGACACGTATCTCTATGCAAACACAAGGCATCCTGTATTGCTTAATTAAGCCACCATGTGCAACTTTAAAGTAACCATGCATGCGATTCAGCATCTTCCATGCGATCAACATCTTATGCATTTTAAGCACTACTGTGCGGACAAGAACCCTTGTGTGACCAAGCACCCCTGTGCGTTCCAACATCCTTATGCACCCAAGCATCTTAATGCGACTTTAGGCATTTCTGTGAAACAAGCCTCTCTATGTGATCAAGTATCCCTGGGTAATCCAGGACTCTGTTTATCCAACAACCATGTGTGATCCAGCTTCTTTTTGCATTCAAGCATCTTTAAGCGATCCCTTTAGGCCTTGAGTAATCCAGGACTTGGGTGATCGGGTAATCCTGTGTGATTCAGCATTTTTATGCCTTCAGGCCTCTTTATGCGATTCTAGGCATTTCTGTGGGAACAAGCCTCTTTGCGTGACCAAATATCCTTGGGGAATCAAGGACTTGGGTGATCATGTAATCCTGTGTGATTCAGCCTGTTTATACCTTCAGGCCTCTTTATGCGATTCTAGGCATTTCTGTGGGAACCAGCCTCTTTGCGTGACCAAATATCCTTGGGGAATCAAGGACTTGGGTGATCATGTAATCCTGTGTGATTCAACCTTTTTATGCATACAAGCATCCTTTATGCGATTCAGCATTTTTATGCATACAAGCATCTTTATGCGACTTTAGGTACTTTTGTGGAAACAAGCCTATTTGTGTGACCAAACATCCTTGGGTAATCCAGGACGCTGATGATCAGGTAACCATGTGTGATCCAGCATCTTTTTTGCATCCAAGCAACTTTATGCGATTTTAGGCCTTTCTGTGGAAACAAACCTCTTCTGTGTAACCAAACATCCTTGGGGGAAACAAGGACTTGGGTGATCAGGTAATCATGTGTGATTCAGCATTTTTATGCATACAAGCATCTTTATGCGACTTTAGGTACCTTTGTGGAAACAAGCCTATTTGTGTGACCAAACATCCTTGGGTAATCCAGGACGCTGATGATCAGTTAACCATGTGTGATCCAGCATCTTTTTTGCATCCAAGCAACTTTATGCGATTTTAGGCCTTTCTGTGGAAACAAACCTCTTCTGTGTAACCAAACATCAACACCTTAGACACTGATGAAAAAACTGAGGAGCTCCCAGTATGGGAGGGGTTATATAGTGAGGGAACTTCCTGTGTAGTTAATTACACCAGTGTCCACACCTGAAGGTAGACTCTATAACCCACATAGTAATGGATTGCCGCTCTGTGTCCCGTGATTAGTGTTGCTCACGAATATTCGTATTGCGAATATTCGGCTCGAATATGGCATATTCGAGTATTTGCGATATATTGCGAATTTCGCGGTGAATATTCGCTATTTCGAATATTCGTATTTTTTTAATTTTTTTTTTAGAACAGATCACATCCTAGAGATCCCCATCGACGTCTAAAAGCATTGCTGGTATGATTAGAGACCTTGGGCCGAGTAGCTGCAGCGATCAATTTATATTGCCGAAAAATCGCAATGCGATTATTCGGCAATAGCAATATCGCGCGATTATTTTCGAGAAATTCGCAATATTGTTTTTAGCTAAAATAACACATATATTCGATTTCAGAGTGTTACTGTCGAAATTCCGCAATAAATTTCTCATTCGCATTTTTGCGAAATTACGATAAAATATCAAGAATATTCTGAGCCAATCAGAGTGCTCCATTCCGCATTTCTCGAATATTCGCAATTATTTTGTATTGTAATATATCAAGAATATTCTGAGCCAATTAGAGTGCTCCTTCCGCATTTGCCGAATATTCGCAATTATTTTGTATTGCAATATATCACGAATATTCTGAGCCAATCAGAGTGCTCCTTCCACATTTGCCGAATATTCGCAATTATTTTGTATTGTAATATATCACGAATATTCTGAGCCAATCAGAGTGCTCCTTCCGCATTTGCCGAATATTTGCAATTATTTTGTATTGTAATATATCACGAATATTCTGAGCCAATCAGAGTGCTCCTTCCGCATTTCTCGAATATTCGCAATTATTTTGTATTATAAAATATCACGAATATTCTGAGCCAATCAGAGTGCTCCATTCCGCATTTCTCGAATATTCGCAATAGCGAAAAATCGCAATAGCGAAAAATCGCAATAGCGAAAATTCGCAATCATTTCATTTCCAAAAAATATCACGAATATTCGTATTTAGCGAATATATCTCGAATATTCGACTATATATTTGAGATATATCGCGAAATCGAATATGGCATATTCTGCTCAACACTACCCGTGATGTACGATAAAGAAATTACCGTTTTTGAATTCGAACGTTCGGGTCCCATAGACTTCAATGGGGTTCGAAATGTTCGCGCGAACCCGCGGTCTGTTCGAATGTTCTGGTGCGAACCGAACCCGGGGGTGTTCGGCTCATCCCTACTCTTGATGAGCTTCAAGAGGTAGTCACCTGAAATAGTCTTCCAACAGTCTTGAAGGAGTTCCCAGAGATGCTTAGCACTTGGTGGCCCTTTTGCCTTCACTCTGCGGTCTAGCTCACCCCAAACCATCTCAGGTCCGGTGACTGTGGAGGCGTGAGGAGTAGTGCAACAAAGGGTTAAGGAAGGAAGGAGGTGCTTTCAGGGGACTGGCCGTAGGAGGTCTGGTGACTGGGTAGGAGGAGCCCCTTTATAAAGGGGGGCGGGGGCACACGTGGGACATTCAGGGAAGTCAGCATGCTGGGAGGCAGGTTTTTCCCTGCTCCCAGCTTTTCATTGTGTAGAAGGATTGGGGACTTCTGTAGGCGACAGCTGATTCACAAGGATCCATGCCGGGCCATAATCAAGGTGGGTGGGCTTTACAGGACGGGACGGGGTGGGGGGGTTTCGGGTATGGCCACGTTTGGGTCCCCATGCGCTCGGCGGTCGCTGCCGCCGTAGCGTTTTAATTTTATGTTCCATGGCCCAGGTCACGAACGCGGCGGATGCCCAGTAGCCCCCGGGTGGATTGCTGTCCCCGCCAGCTAAGCACACGTTAGCCCCGGCTGACGGTGATGGCGGGCAGCATCCGACATGGGCCTGGGTGCAGTGGGCGGGGCATCGGGCGGTGATGGCGCCCGATCCTCTCCAGCATGGCGGGTACAGCCTGTCGTCCCCCACCCCCCCGGCCGGGCGAGCACATGCTTCTGCCGGGGGTGATGGCGGATGTAATCCGGGGCCCGGGGGCGGGGCTTCGGGACGGAATGGCGCCCGATCCTCGTCACGTGACGGATCAGAGTGGGTGGAGCAGTGTCCCCCCCTCCTTCCCCCACCACAATACTGGGGACATCAGGGGGGTGAACCCCAATGGGACAGAAATGCGGGGGAACAGCCGGGGGGTCGTCCAGGATCGCGACCACCGGTTCCAGGGCAGTGGGGAGGCCGAAGTCCCCGGATCGGAGGAGGGAGGTCGGACGGAGGTCTGTTGGTGTGAGCAGCAGATCGGAGACGTCCACGGCCGGGTCGAGTATGAGAGGACGATCCGCCGGGAGGCTGGGATCTGCGGCCTCCAGGCCTTCCGCGCCTGGGAGGCAGATGTCGGAGAGGACGCCGGCCTCGGAAGATCGTTCGGAGGGGGGGCATCAGGATCGTAGGAAGAGGGTCACGTGGATAAGTCGTCTGCGGTGGGGTTGCCAGTGTGGGCTGTGAGGGACATTCCCGGCCAGCTTGGTAAGTCCACTAACAATACTTCTGGGGATTTTGTTACTGCATTGTGTACACTGTTGGGGGTGGGGGGGCGGGGGGTCCTCCTGTGATTGCGGGTAATATGGGGGGGTAATGTTTGCCTCTAACCAGGGGCCCCTGGGGGGCGGGAGTGCTGCCTGCTGCTCAGGGTTCCCCTGGGGGGCTTACAGGATTTGTTAGGGTTCCCGTGGCTGTCTGGGTACCTGCCCCGGTGGGGGGGGTACGGGGGTGTTGCAGGACAGTAGTTCCTGAAGTGACACGGGGGGTGAGAAGACGGGGAGGGGGGTCAGGACGGACGTAGTACGATGGCTGATGCGGAAAAAGGTGAGATATATATATGTATGCTTGGGGGGGGCGCTGGGGGCTCATCCGAAGTAGGAGGTTAGGGAGAGAATCAAGAGAGGTGAGTATGTGGGGATTTTTTCCCTGTTGAGTTGTAGCAGTTTAATTTGGATAGGGTGAAACGGGCAGTTCTAAAAAAGGATGACGAGGAGAAGAGAAGATATGGGTTGATTCTTCTTATGTTCAGCTATTGGTTGCAGGCATTTGCGATCATGGCCAACGTCTTAGGGGAGAAGAGCCCGGAATACTGTTCTGCGCTTTTATGCTATATAGACGCTATGTGAGAAGCTTGAGGGCATATGAGGGGTCAGGGTGGTTAAGGTAGGACGAGCAGTTTTGCCAGCAGTGGGCCGTGCGCCCTACACTGCGATGGGAACAAAAAGATATCAGTTTGTGGATGCGGATGATTTCCGTGCCCAGGACTAATACTCCGTTTTTCAGGGCAGGGCTGGGGGGTACGCCCACCTCTGGATCGCTGGCCGCGAAAAAAAAAAAAAAACTGGGGCGTGTGTTGGCAGTTTTAACGAGGGGTCCTGCAAGTTTGGGGGAACCTGTCGTTTTAAACATGTGTGCGCAGGATGCGGGGGTGCTCACCCCCTGTACCGATGCTTAAAAAAAAAAAAAAAGGGAAAGTAGACGGGAATGCTGCTAGAAAAGGGGACAAGGCATAATGAGGGGAGAATGGATGCAACCTTTTCTAGATAGATACCCAGACAGGGCGGCGGCGCGGCTGCTCGCGGCTGGGTTTTACGAGGGAGTTGTCATTCCCTGTTCTTTGTCGAAGGCGCCTGGGGATCGTGATTGACTCTGGGGCAATGGGAGGTAGGCTGCCGGGTGACAAGTTGAGGACCTCCGGCTGGTGATCGGGGGGGATGTTGGGGCGGAATAAGGTTCAGCAATGGGAGTTGCAGTCACTGCTAGGTAAGTTGACCTTTTCCTGTCGTTTTATTCCCATAGGCAGGGTGTTCTGCCGACGGCTGTCTGCAGGTACAGGGGGGGGCAAGGTCCCCTACTCCTTCCATTCGCTTGTCAAGGGCATTGAGGGCAGATCTGCAGGTGTGGCACACCTTCTTGAAAGAGTGCAACGGTTGGGCGCGGTGTATGTCGGGGCCGGTGAGTAACATTGATTTGCAGCTCATCACAGATGCGGCGGGCTCCATGGGTTACGTTTTTTTTTTTTTTTTTCAGGGGGTCAATGGAGGGGGGAGGCGTGGCCAAAGTCCCGGGTGGCGGCAGGTTTTAAAAGGAACCTGTTGCTGCTGCAGCCCCCTTTCATGTGGTGGTAGCGAGCGAGCTGTGGGGGGAGGAGTGCAGGGATGTAAAATCAGGTGTAGCCGTGATAATAGGGGGGTGGTGTAAAGTTATCAACCCAGTTTCCGGTTCCTTGTTGCCGGGGGTTCGGTTCTGCGCCACCTCGTGTTGCACTGTTGTCTGTACACTGTGCACATTCCGGGGGTAGACAGCAGACTCGCTGACGCCTTGTTTCGGTTTGTCAGTGGGACAAGTCAAAGAGCTGGCTCCACAGGCAGACAGAGAAGGGGTCCCTGGCCCGGGGTGGATGTGGGGCATTGTGTAGTGATCGCCGAAGCTGGATCAGCAGCTCGGTGAGTGGGCCGACGTGGGCGGCGTACACGAGGGTGGGGGACGAATGGTCTGTGTTCAAACGGAGGGCGGATGCCGAGCAGGGGGAGGTGGAGCTGGGGTTGGTTTGGTGGTGTATTTTGTGTCTGGACAGATATGAAAAGGAGGTCGGTGGCAGCCTTGGAAAAGAAGTTGGCGGGTTTAGCCTTTTGTTGAAGTGGGAAGGCCGGGCCTATCTTGGAAAAAGTTTTGGGTAAAACAGGCGGGTAAGGATTACAAAAAAGTTACATTCTTAGGGACGGACGGAGACCGGTGAATTTTTGGGGGACATCTGTTTTATCCAGTTATGGGGTGAGTTTTATTTTATATGGTTTTGGGGTGGCGTCGGGTGGGCGAGTTGATTAGCCCTTCCTAAAAGGCGGCGGCAGGTCTAAGGGTAGAGATTTTGCAGCCGTCGGAGGACAGCGGGTTTTCGGCCTAGTCGGCCCAAGAAACAGATCAGAGGGGAATAGGGGGTGGATGCGTTTTGTATACCTTGCCGGGTTCGGGGGGTCTGCCCTGTGCAGACGATGCTGGAGTTTTTTAACGATACGCCCAGGGTTAGGGGGGGGGCCCTTCTTTATGCAGGGGGATGGTTCGTTTGTGCCACGGTTTTCAGTTGGGACAGGTCTTTAGGAGAAGTCTGAAAGCAGCTGAGTTTGTGGAGTTACAATTTATTTCACACTCCTTCCGCATCGGGGCGGCTACTGGGGCGGCCTGGTGCGAGTTGGATGAGGTGGCGGTCAAAAAAGGATCGGGGGTTGGGGAGTCTAGAAGATTTTGTTCTTGTGTGCGCCAACACATGGCGCTGGATTGAGGAGTGGTGGTGAGGTATGGACTGGAGGAGGTGGGTTCATGATATTCCGGAGGGTTGTGGCATGATTATCACTGTTGCTATTTGTTTTCAGATGGAGGTCACTCACGCCTCGTGTGGATCATTCTTTTGTTTGCAGGGGGAGCAAGGAGAGCGGTTGCTGGGCCCGAAGGTAGACAAGTGGGGATTTCCAGGCGGGAGTGAAAATTTGTTGGCTGGGAATTCCTGGGGATGGGGTGGGGGTAGGGTGCTGCCGGAGGTGCAGCGCTATGCCTGGCTCGACCGGCCGCCTGACGGGTCAGTTACACGTGGGGGACAATTACCTGGGGGTTCAGTCAATGGGGTATTTGATCTCCGCAGTTAAGGCGGACGTACTCACGTTCAGGGCAGTTTTTTCCAGGGATGTTGCGGGTGTGGTCTGACATAGTCGCTCGGACCACCTGGCGCATGGCAAGGTCAGTGGCTATCAAGGGGAGCAAGGTGGTGGGGAGGTTTGTGGCTAAGCGCGGGGGTTTTGTCGTTTGTCACACGGAGTTGGAGGATAAGGAGGGGGCTGTACCTGCTTATAGATGGTGTTCACCTAACCGTTGTGGGTATGGAGTTGTGGGTACTAGGTTTGCAGGAGGGGATCTAGAGGGCCCTGCGGGTGTGGAGGGGTCCGTAAGGGAAAGGGGGTTCCCCTTCCGGCCTGTGGCGGTGTCCTTTGGTCTTTTGATGGTGACAGTTAACAGATGGAATGGAAATGGTGGGGAAATGGTGGGGGGGCTCATCGGTGGGATGGCCCCCGTATGGTGTTATTCCAGTGGAACGGTGTCCGCTGGAATACGGTTATGGTACTCTGTGGTGTAAAAGGGGGTGTCTCCGAGCTGGAGTCGGCTGGGGGCCGGATATGGTAATGGTAACGCAGTATAATGGGAAATAAAAGGTTTAAGACCAAATTGGACGGGTGTTAATAAAGTTATTTGGGTTAAATGTTAATGAATAAAGTTTTGGTTACTTGGAATTATTTAATTTGATTTAAATATTTAATTTGGATTGAAAAATAAAATAGGCTGTCGTGGCCGATTTTACTCCAACTCCTGTGTCGATCTCGTTAATGGGTAAATGGGGAAATGTTTAAAGAATGTGGGGGGTTCTAAAAGGTGGGAGTAAAAGGTTGGACTATCTAATTTACACTAGTCATGTTTGGGGTCATTGTCCTGTTGAAAAATAAATGATGGTCCAACTAAACGCAAACCGGATGGAATAGCATGCCGCTGCAAGATGCTGTGGTAGCCATGCTGGTTCAGTATGCCTTCAATTTTGAATAAATCCCCAACAGTGTCAACAGCAAAGCACCCCCACACCATCTCCTCCATGCTTCATGGTGGGAACCAGGCATGTACAGTCCATCCGTTCACCTTTTCTGCGTCGCACAAAGACACGGTGGTTGGAACCAAAGATCTCAAGTTTGGACTCATCAGACCAAAGCACAGATTTCCACTGGTCTAATGTCCATTCCTTGTGTTCTTTAGCCCAAACAAGTCTCTGCTGCTTGTTGCCTTTCTTTAGCAGTGGTTTCCTAGCAGATATTATACCATGAAGGCCTGATTCACACAGTCTCCTCTTAACAGTTGTTCTAGAGATGTGTCTGCTGCAAAAGGTGGCTACTTTGAAAAACCTAGAATATTACATATATTTTCAGTTGTTTCACACTTTTTTGTTATGTATATAATTCCACATGTGTTAATTCATAGTTGTGATGCCTTCAGTGTGACTCTACAATCTTCATAGTCATGAAAATAAAGAAAACGCTTTGAATGAGAAGGTGTGTCCAAACTTTTGGTCTGTACTTTTATTTATATATATATATATATATATATATATATTAAAATTGAAAATTTATAATTTGGACAGGCTTGTCTTGGCACCCTTAGATTTTACTAAAAAGGTGGATGAGTAAAATGTCTATTAGTATATGGTGGGGGAAGGAAATAACTGGTACAAACAACTGGTCAATAACTTACAAATCAGCTCATAAGCTGTGCCTAGCTTCTAAATGGGAAAAATCTGTGGTCTTGGATATGATGTTTCACCCGGGGTTGAAGCAGAAGACCCAACCCCCCAGAAAAAGGGGAGCAAGGGTAACAGACATGGGACATGCCAGACTGTCACCACACAGTCCCCGAATATGGTGTGTGCACTCAACATACACACCAGTCCAACATACACACCACTACAATTTTATATATATATATATATATAACATTGTGAATGAATGAAATAAAAATAAATGAAAACAAAAAGTGACTGAATGAAATTGGTTTATCTATTGAGTGAACCATCTATGTGTTCCCACAAAGAGAGTGCTGAGTAAATGTGTCAAAATGTATGTGGGTGTATCTCACAAATAAAAAAAAAAAGTAAGATATGTACAACTAAAGCATATATAGAATTGTAAAAAAATAAGTGTTGACACATTTCTGTAGCGGCGTACAATCAACAAGTTAAATGCAGTGTGTGTATATACAGAGTCATTAGGTGACCCCCAGCTACCTGAATTGGGTGAAGGTGACGTGAATGGTGTCCCTTCCTGGTGATGGGAACATGTGAGGTGATCTGCTGGCTTGCTCTGGCTGATATACTCCTGCTGGAGGGCAGGTCCCCCGCCAACGTCATTGCAGCAAGTAAGAGGCAAGGGGCTTGGCCCACTTACGGAACTTATGCCCGCAACGGATACCCACCCACCTAAGCTGCGCCCCCTATAGCAAAACAGGGATGAGGAGGGAGAAAGAGCTGAAGCGCATCGCATCTCCTAAGTAATATAGGTAATTACTAGGGTTGTCCCGATACCACTTTTTTAGGACCGAGTACAAGTACCGATACTTTTTTTCATGTACTCGCCGATACCGAATACCGATACTTTTTTTTAAATGTGTCCCCAAATGCAGCCATGTCCCCCCATAAATGCAGCCATGTCCCCAAACATATGCAGCCATGTCCACCCACATATATCCAGCCATGTCCCCAAACATATGCAGCAGTGGCGGAATTATAGGGGTGCTGAGGTCGCCATGGTGACCGGGCCCCTTGCTGGAGGGGGCCCCAAGAGCCCCCTGTATACAGTGCTTCAATAGAAGGAGCACAGACAAGTTCCCCGATCCCAAGCCGAACTGTAATCAGCACTGTGCGGGGAGCTCGTCACAGTCATTACAAACTGAAAGCAAAGTGTGTGCTCTTTGTCTCCCCCTACAGTGCAGTACCCGGCAGGAAGAGCTGCTAAGGTAAGACTGCCGTTTTTTATCTACTGTGTGTGTGTGTGTTTGCATGCCATGTATGTATGAATGTGCACTGTGCATGTGAATATGTATGTATGTATGTGAGTGTGCATGTATTGAGACTCAGACTGCAGTGGTCCTATAGTATACTGAAGTAAAAGTATACAGAGCAAACTTTGTCTGCAGGCATGAAAGATACAGCCACAGCACCTGTGATCATCATTATCATGCTGATGATCACACTGTACAGCCTATATTATACTGTACTTAATGTGACTGTACTGTATATAGGCTATATACAGTACAGTCACATGAAGTACAGTGTAATTATCAGCATGATAATGATGATCACAGGTGCTGTGGCTGTATGTTTAATGGCTGTAGACCGTGTTTGCACTGTATACTTTTACTCCAGGCTTTTTTCCGCAGAAATGTGGCACTTCTGAAATCTGGACTCTGTACGTAGCACACGCACACCCTGGACTCTGTACGTAGCACACCCTGGACTCTGTACGTAGCACACTCTGGACTCTGCACGTAGCACATCCTGGACTCTGCACGTAGAACACCCTGGACTCTGCACGTAGCACACCCTGGACTCTGCACGTAGCACACCCTGGACTCTGTGTGAGGGGTCCACCTGACTGTCATGCCACTGTGGAGGGGGGGCCCTTCATGATTTCTTGCACCGGGGACCTGAAGTCTCTATTTACGCCACTGATATGCAGGCATGTACCACACGCTCTCCCCTGGCGTCTCCCACCGCTCTCTCCTGGTTCTCCCCCTGGATCCGGCGCTCTCTGCCTTCACAAAGGTAAGCCCCTAATCTACAGGGCTCTCCCACCCCCCCGAGCTCCGTTGGCGGCCATACTTTTTAGGATAAGCCGCAGCGGAGGCCCTTGCGCCACCTCTGGAAGTATTTGCAGCCGCCGCACTTAGGAAAGGCCGTGGCTTCACCCGCGGCCTAGCGGCGCGCCGCTCCATTCATCTACTAGTACACCACAAACCCCCCCGGACACCTGCAGAACCCCCCAGCCACCCCCTGAGTCGCCCACTCACAGTAATCTAGCCGCGTAGCCCCCGGTGGTGGTTTGGTATATCCACAGCTTGTGGCCCCCCCTCCCCCCCTGATACACCATCCACCTGCCAGCTATGCACCATTCCCCCCCGGACACCAGCAGGACCCCCCACTTCCCTAGGGCTAGAACTGCATCCCGGTAGCTACCGGCGCACGCTCCTAGGAGTAGGACGTGTGGCCCAAGGGATGTAGATAGGTAGTTTAACGGAATGCACCGTGACAGTCTGAGATATTCCTATGTCTAGGGTCACCTTATGTCCACTAGTGCCATAGGGTGACAAAGAATCATAATTCATATGTTACAGAAGACATTAATAAGGGACATTAATAATAATCCAGGTTTGCAGGATGTCTTCAAATATCAAAAGCTGTTAGCTATGCAATCTGGGCACACATGCTTTTGAAAGGTGTTAATTCAGGTCAGCCAGCCAGTGAGTCATACCTTTTGTATAATAGGCTATTGAAATATCTGAAGGTGTGGATTGCACCCACTCTCACTGCCATTGTGTGATAAAGATGTCTGTGTTACTATTCAGGGTTAATTGAACCCTATTGATAATACGGTGCCGTCATGTCTAGCTACCAATTAAAGAATTATCCTCAGTGAGTGAATAGGGGGGTGGAGATTGCATTGTCCTGTGATTAACTGTATTATGCTGTACTGGATATAAGAAGCTGAGAAAATACTAATAAATTGTCATATCTTTGGAAGCAAGAACGGAGCGCTGTCTCGTTTATTCTGGGAAAGGATATGGATCGTGTATGCAATATGGTCGGAGTGTGTCAGATAAGCTTGTCGTGGTTGGATGGAAGGTTGTAAGCGGTGGTAACCGTTACATTGGTGGCACAGCAGTGGGATGATTCCATCTTCAGAAGGACGGCTACAAGGACACATGACAATGGAGGCGATGTATGCACGGATGAAGCGCTCTTCCCTCAAGGACTTACTGGAGAGCCGGGGCAGACCGGCCAGCAACTGTAAGAAAAGGGACATTATCGCAGAACTTGTCGAAATGAATAGAGCTAAGAGGCCCAGCGTAACAGACAGGACACCCGAGGAAGAATTTTTTGATCGGGCTGTTAAACATGGATTGGCACAATATGGTCCTAATCCTCCGCCGGAGATCATAGACCGGGTTATAGCGGCTGTGGATGCCACCTTGCGACAGCGAAGAAGTGCTGCAGCAGCTGAAGAGAGAGGAGAGGTGCAGACACCAGTCTCCATGGAAGAGGAATTCCAAAGGAGGTTACAAGAGATGCGGATACAGCATAGAGGACCAGTATCAAAGGAGGTCCTGTTGGGATGGTCGGATGTTATTCGGTGCCAACTCTGGAAGGAAGCGCTAGCTCTGGAGCAGCAACACCAAAGAAAGGTCCTGCCCTCCATCTATGCAAGGTACTGGCCGCAGTATGACGTACGAATGCCGTTGTTGGGGGAACAACCGAAGCAGGAGTGGATAGCAGAGTTAAGCAGGCTGATCAGGGCAGAGATGCAGCTGGACGAGAGCTACAGAGCCCTCCGGTGGTATGTAGCCCAAGAGTGCCCGTGGTCAGCGGATGACAGCCCCACAGAAGGCTATGACTATGATGGCCTGGGATTGTTGTATTGGAGGATGTCCAGTGATCCCGACTTTGGGGATGATCGGGAGTGGCGCTTGGAGGACATAATGGAGCACAGAGAGGAGAAATTGAATATCTCGGGAGGCCACTGGTCACAGGAAGATTTAGAATTTCTGGCTATTCAAGAATGGGAGCTGGAGGTCGCCTACAGACAGCTGCTAGACTCGGCTCAGCAGCAGGATGGGGCTCCCATTGCCTGGGACTATGAGGAAAGTTCAGATGACAACTGTGAACTCCTGGCTGATGAATCGGCAGTGGAAAATATGGAGATTTTCATCCCTAAAGTCGAAGCGGATGGTGTGGAGTTCCAGGGAGCCGGGGCGGTTGGCCCCCCTCTCCAGCAACAAGCTGAGGTGGTAAAGCTTTTACCCCCAGCTGAATCACTGGCAACAGAGCAGGGTACCCCAGGCCTCTGCTCCCAACTAGCAGAAGAGGGGGACCCTGTGGTAGTGGATGGGACTGTGGTCTCCACTCACAGCAACACAGCGGAAGAGCTGGCAACAGAACAGAGGGTGCCGGACCTCTGCTCTCCACTAACGGAAGAGGGGGACACTGTGGTAGTGGATGGGACCTATGGTCTCCACTCACAGCAACCCAGCAGAAGAGCTGGCAACAGAGCAGAGTGTCATAGGCCTCTGCTCCTCACTAACAGAAGAGGGGGTTCCTGGGGTAGTGGATGGGACTTCAGTCTCCACTGGCACAACCCCAGAAAATGGTACAGAACTGGGACAGGAGGATGTTGGCTTTGCTTTGCAAGCAGCGGGGGGTTTTCACCAAGCACCAGTGGATGGGACTTCAGTCTCCACTGGTACACCCCAGGAAGGGGGGGCAGTTGGCCCAGACCCCCAACAGCATGATGGACTGAGCCCAGCTACCCTGCCTTCTCCCCAGCGGCAGGCGTGTTCTCTGAGAGAGGCAGAGGTTGGCGGGGTGAGTAATGCTCAGTTTGGAGCCATTTATTTGGGGTACAGTATGGATACCAGCATTGGAGGACGGGAACTACTGACGGACTTCGGAGTCAACCCGTTTGGGGTTACCACCTGTGTCCGTCTCCCACCGAAAGGGGAGAGATGTAACGGAATGCACCGTGACAGTCTGAGATATTCCTATGTCTAGGGTCACCTTATGTCCACTAGGGCCATAGGGTGACAAAGAATCATAATTCATATGTTACAGAAGACATTAATAAGGGACATTAATAATAATCCAGGTTTGCAGGATGTCTTCAAATATCAAAAGCTGTTAGCTATGCAATCGGGGCACACATGCTTTTGAAAGGTGTTAATTCAGGTCAGCCAGCCAGTGAGTCATACCTTTTGTATAATAGGCTATTGAAATATCTAAAGGTGTGGATTGCACCCACTCTCACTGCCATTGTGTGATAAAGATGTCTGTGTTACTATTCAGGGTTAATTGAACCCTATTGATAATACGGTGCCGTCATGTCTAGCTACCAATTAAAGAATTATCCTCAGTGAGTGAATAGGGGGGTGGAGATTGCATTGTCCTGTGATTAACTGTATTATGCTGTACTGGATATAAGAAGCTGAGAAAATACTAATAAATTGTCATATCTTTGGAAGCAAGAACGGAGCGCTGTCTCGTTTATTCTGGGAAAGGATATGGATCGTGTATGCAATATGGTCGGAGTGTGTCAGATAAGCTTGTCGTGGTTGGATGGAAGGTTGTAAGCGGTGGTAACCGTTACAGGTAGGGTCCCCTCCACCCCTCCCCCGTTCATCGTCGTGACCGAGTGGCCCCCCGCATCCCCCTGCAGATACCAGCTTGCTACTCCCTTGTAATTGGGTCACCTACCAGCCTCTCCTGACTCAATAACTACCAGTTGGCAATCCCCCTCCCCTCGAGTTCACCACCCTGGCTCTTGCAGCCAGAGTGGTAGCCATATTGCAACACCCTAGCCTCATTCCCCCTTCCTCAATACCATTTGAACTTGATCCAGGGTTTGCCCGTTCGCCTCTCAAGGGGTCAGGAAGGAACTTTTTTCCCTGTTGTAGCATATTGGCGTAGCACGGCCAGGGTTTTTTTGCCTTCCTCTGGACCAAGTCAGGATCAAGGATTAAGTTATTCCTTGATAATCCGCCCCCCCCCCCCCTCTCCACCTGGTGTTTGGCGACGATGGTTAATCTGCAATATTCTGCAGAAACCATTGGGGATTTGAGGCAATTTGCCGCAATACTACCAGCCATCACTAAAAAAGCCGTAAGAGCTGAGCGACTTCTGAGAATCGATCGACGACCGACTATCAAAAATCTCAGCCGTGTACCCCAGCCTAAGCATATATCATGTGCTTTGATCAACACAAGATCGGCAGTAAAACATCGACTGGAAATCCATGATTTCATTCTACAATACGATTTAGACTGCCTCTTTATTACAGAGAGCTGGCTCACAGCCGACTGTAACACCATTCTAGGAGAACTGGTGCCAGAAAACTATCGTATCATAACTGAAAACAGAATAGGGCAAAGAGGAGGAGGACTGGCGGTGATCCATAAGACTCATCTTGCGATCACTAAACCAGTCCTCCAAAACCCTCTTGCATTCATGGAAACCCTTACCCTGCAACTGCAAATAAACTCCCAGGAGACCATCCGGATTCTTCTCTGCTATAGGCCACCTGGCCCAAAATCGCAGCTTCTTCCATCATTGACGGACTTTATCTCCACCTATACCCTCAACAGCAAACACCTCTTGCTGCTCGGGGACTTCAACCTCTGGGCCAACTCCCCGCAAGACTCTGTTGCCGACGCCTGCATTAATCACCTTGAACGATTAGCGCTACAACAACTACTATGTGGGCCCACACATGCTTCAGGTCACACACTCGATCTTATTTTCAGACCAGATCTGGAAATAAAAATCTTGGAAAATGAACCTTTTCCATGGACAGATCACCATGCAATTAAATTCATTATTTACGATTTCCCACCCTTAACTAAAACATCAAATCCAGTGAAAGTACACTGGACTAGATGTCAGAAGAAGCTCCACTCGGAAATCTTCAAAACCACGTTAAGGAAAAAAATAAATACAATTCAGCCGAACCAAACGGCTGAAGAAACACTGGATACCATAAATACAGCCCTATTACAGTCAGCCGACTTAATAGCGCCGAAACGCAAAACCCGCATCCGGAAAAATAACTCCAGCTGGTTCAACAACCAACTGGCGTTACTGAAGCAAGAGCGCAAAAGGGCGGAAGCCGCCTGGAAAAGAAGCTCTTCAGATGAGAACCTCAGCGTCTACAAAGCAACAACAAGGAAATACCACAAAGAAATCTTCAAAGCCAAGAAAAACAATTTTTCTAAGGCTATCAACAGCGCCCTTAATCGCCCACGCGAACTCTTCAAGCTGGTCACTCAGACCATGAATCCAGGATGTCTTGAAGCCCCCAATTCGGACTCACAAGAATTTTGCAATGAATTGTCGGATTACTTCTTTAACAAAATCGAAGGAATCAGGCCAAGCATTCGGCAAAATAATTCCCCCCTCAACCCTCCTCGTAATTATCTGCACAACACCTGCAGTAATTCACCACAACCAGGTAGGTTCACTGCTGAAGGAATGCGCCGACATCCTGGCACCTTCTATCACGCAGCTTATCAACCAATCTTTCAGGGAAGGCATAGTGCCCTCCCAATTGAAGGAGGGTATTAATCGACCCATTCTGAAGAAACCTAATCTGGACCCCAAGGATCCACTCCACCGTCGTCCAATAACAGGCCTAAATGTACTTTCAAAGGTAATGGAAAAAGTAGTGGTACAACAGCTGCAACAGCATCTAGATACCCACAACCTACTTGATCCATTTCAATCGGGATTCCGGCCTGGACACGGGACGGAAACCGCATTGCTCAAAATATGGGACGACGCTCTCGAGGCCACAGACGAAGGAGAATCTTGTCTTCTGGTTCTGTTGGACCTAAGCGCAGCCTTCGACACAGTAGACCACAAGCTTTTATTGACTCGGCTAGCTGAAGTAGCCAGAGTCGCAGAAGGCGATTTATCTTGGTTCTCCTCTTTTTTTGGAAAACCGATCGCAAATAGTGAAGTTAGGACCTTTCACTTCTGAGAAATGCACATTATCGTGCGGAGTCCCTCAAGGATCCCCCCTGTGGCTGGTGTTATTCAACATCTATCTTCGCCCTCTTTTTGAGATTATTAGCAGCCAAAAACTGCTCTACCACTCATATGCAGACGACACGCAACTGTATTTTCGCATTTGCAATAAAAAGGATCATCACCTCAATCTAGAGACATGCCTCTCTTTAATAGAGGACTGGATGACAAAGAGTTATCTTAAACTCAATGGAGCGAAAACAGAACTTCTCCTGTTTCATGCCAAGCGTATGATTCAACATGCAACAACCTGGACCCCCCCCGCCCATTCTGGGCAAAATCATCACCCCTAGCGACAAAGTCAAAAGTCTTGGGGTCATCTTTGACTCCTACATGACAATGGACGCACAAATAGGGTGAGTAGTCAGCAGTTCTCATCATCTACTGCGCCTACTACGCAGACTTACTCCTTTTATTCCCAAGGAAGACATAGCGGTCGTGGTGGGAGCAATTGTAAACTCAAGATTGGACTATGCAAATGCCCTTTACCTCGGACTCCCTAAGTACCAAATCGCTCGTCTACAAGTCGTTCAAAATACGGCCCCTAGACTTGTGATGGGAAAAAAACCTTGGGAATCAATCTCACCTTCACTGAGAACCCTTCACTGGTTACCAGTAAAAGACAGAATCACTTTTAAATAGGGCTGTGCAAATTAACTTTTAATTAATCGATTAATCTTTAATTTTTTTGATCGATCAAAATCTTTTTGATCGATTAAAATTCTTTTGATTGGTACTCACCTCTCCGCCGGCTTCTGGGCCTTCAGGGAGTTCCGTCGGAGATCCGGTAATGTCACGGACACCAAAGGGGTATGCCATGTCCATCTGAAGGGCTCCTTTGCTGTGCCTTCATATCTACATGCCGGCGGGACCTCACTATCTGCCACACACAAGGGCTGTTACACTTCCCTCTATCAACCTTGAATTCTACAACCATCCACTGGGAGCTGTAAAAGTTCCCTTCATGGGACATCTACATGCCGACGGACTGATGTTAACCTCTCCTCATCTGGATTCAGCAGTGGTATCGTTGTACACATTTTTATACCAGTATCATACTTAGCTACATGTTTTTATGACTGCTTTTGGTACCGTTTGGTATTACTCGCACCATTTTTACAGTTTATGTAGCTACATCGATTTTATCTCCAGTGCAATGTTTATTTGGTTACCTACATGAAGACTATAAAAGTTTTAATGCTATTCCCATGGAGCGCTGCCTGTGTGTGTTTTTGTATCCTGCTATCCATTTTTCCAGTGGTCGGTAGCTGCACTGGGAATCGGCCTGCAAGAAGATTGGCTAAAAGTAGTTGGATCTGTATGTGCGTTATAATTAATCGAAATTAGTCGATTAATCGATTAAAAAAACAAACGATTAATCGAACACAAAAATTTTGATCAGTAACAGCCCTACTTTTAAAGCTCTCTGTCTAACGCATAGATGTATCCATGGGAATGCTCCCCATTATCTATGCGAAAAAATAAAAGCTCATAATCCCAATCGCTTTCTGCGATCCACCAATCAAAATCTACTCCAGATACCGAAAGCCAAGTACAAGTCCAAAGGAGAAAGGAGATTTGCGGTCCAAGGTCCCAGACTATGGAACGCTTTACCAACCAGCATTCGGTTGGAGGAGAACCACTTAGCGTTCAGGAGAAAGATCAAGACTCATCTCTTTTGATACCAAAGGAGACAGGAACAACAACCGCCCAGAGGCGATTAAGTTCGCATGTGCTGCGCTATATAAGTTTTCATTCATTCATTCATTCATGTCCCCCGTACCTAAATGATGATGATGCCGCCGCCGCCGCGTTAATCAGCGTGCGGTGAACATTACAGGTAGCTTTTGTTTGAATAGCTGTTTTCCCTGCGGCGCCGTGTATAGACACTCCCCCTTGCTCGGGATTGGACAGATCCTTTCAATCCTGAGCAAGGGGCAGTGTCTATACACGACGAGGAAAACAGCTATTCAAACAAGCTGCCTGTAATGTTCGCCGCACACTAATTAACGCGGCAGTGGCGGCTTTGCGATATACGGCGGCGGGGGTTCAAGTATTCTATTCAGGCATCGGGGTCATTTGCAGGAGTACAAGTACTCCCGCAAATACTCGGTATCGGTCCCGATACCGATACTGGTATCGGGACAACCCTAGTAATTACCATTAAAACCTATTATAAAAAATAAAAAAAAAAGGTAAAAGCTATTACCTTTTATACCACCAGCCCCTCTCTTTAGAATGTAAGCTCTATGAGCAGGGCCCTCTTGTATTGAACTGTACTGTAATTGTGCTGTCCCCCCTCTACATTGTAAAGCGCTGAGTAAACTTTTGGGGCTATATAAATCGTGTATAATAATAAGTAATTAACTAAGGATAGGAAATGATTAACTAAGGGTGTTTACAGTGGGAATCGAAAGTTTGGGCACCCCAGGTAAAAATTTGTATTAATGTGCATAACAAAGCCAAGAAAAGATGGAAAAATCTCCAAAAGGCATCAAATTACAGATTAGACATGTCAAAAAAGTTTCATTTCATTTAGGCCGGATTCACACTTGTGTGGTGCAAATTTCAGCTCTCTTATCTCTGCAGAGAGATAAGACAACTGTTCAGCAGATCCATTGCATTCTAACTGCAGATTAGCTGCGAATTTGGAGACCTAAGGCTTCATTCACACATAGCCGGCTCCGTCGCAGTCCGTTCCGACGGAGTCCGCCTGTGTCTGCCAGCTCAGCGGGAGATCAGTTCGCAGATCTCCGCTGAGCCGACGGATGACAAGCTCCTCTCTGCTCACTGAGCGGGGAGGAGCTTGTCGAGCCCCGCTGTCCTCTATGGAGCGATCTGATGAAAACGGACAGCATGTCCGTTTTCATCAGATCTTTCCCGATCCGATCCGCATGGACGGATGGGGACGTGAGCCCCATACGTTTGTTTTTAGCGGATCGGATCAGGTCGGATGTCAGCGGACATGTCTCCGCTGACATCCGACGCTCCATAGGGGTGCATGGAGCGCCCGTTCAGGTCCGCCTGAAAAACTGACAGACGGACCTGAACGGATCCATGTGTGAACGAGGCCTAAGAGAGGGGAGAGAGAGGGGAGAGAGAGGGGAGGGAGAGGGGGGAAGTGTATTGAGCTCAATGAGAAGAAATCCTGAAGAGAAATGAACACATCTGCGAATCAGCTGCGTACCCATAGAAGATAATGGGCCTGAATTCGCACCTGAGGAGCACCGCAAGTCATAAAATACGCACACGTTTTTCTGCAATGTGAAGTGCGAATGCATCGCACATATGTGAACCAGCCTCATTGAAAACAATGTATTTAGAAATGTTCTGCGTATTGGATGCGGTTTAGGCCACACTCAATTCGCATAGGTGTGAACCCTGCCTCACACTTTCAAAATTACAGAAAACAAAAAAAATGGCGTCTGCAAAAGTTTGGGCACCCTGCAGAATTTATAGCATGCACTGCCCCCTTTGTAAAGCTGAGACCTGCCAGTGTCATGGATTGTTGTCAATTATCGTCTGGGAAGACCAGGTGATGTCAATCTCAAAGGTTTTAAATGCCCAGACTCATCTGACCTTGCCCCAACAATCAGCACCATGGGTTCTTCTAAGCAGTTGTCTAGAAAACTGAAACTAAAAATAGTTGACGCTCACAAAGCTGGAGAAGGCTATAAGAAGATAGCAAAGCGTTTTCAGATATCAATATCCTCTATTCGGAATGTAATTAAGAAATGGCAGTCATCAGGAAAAGTGGAAGTTAAAGCAAGATCTGGAAAACCAAGAAAAATATCAGACAGAACAGCTCGCAGGATTGTGAGAAAAGCAATTCAAAACCCACGTTTGACTGCACGATCCCTCCAGAAAGATCTGGCAGACACTGGAGCTGTGGTACACTATTCCACTATAAAGAGATACTTGTACAAATATGGTCTTCATGGAAGAGTCATGAGAAGAAAACCTCTTCTACATCCTCACCACAAAAATCAGCATTTGAACTTTGCAAATGAACATATAGAAACGTTTGATGCATTTTGGAAACAAGTTCTGTGGACCGATGAGGTTAAAATATAACTTTTTGGTCGGAATGAGCAAAGGTACATTTGGAGAAGAAAGGGCACAGAATGAAAAGAACATCTGTCCAACTGTTAAGCATGGGGGTGGATCAATCATGCTTTGGGGTTGTATTGCAGCCAGTGGCACAGGGAACATTTCACGAGTAGAAGGAAAAATGAATTCAATAAAATCTCAGCAAATTTTGGATGGTAACTTGATGCCACCTGTAAAAAAGCTGAAGTTAAAGAGAAGATGGCTTCTACAAATGGATAATGATCCTAAACACACCACACAATCCACGGGGGATTACATCAAGAGGTGTAAACTAAAGGTTTTGCCATGGCCTTCACAATCTCCTGGCCCCAACATAGTTGAAAATCTATGGATAGACCTTAAAAGAGCAGTGCGTGACAGACAGCCCAGAAATCTCAAAGAACTGGAAGACTTTTGTAAGGAAGAATGGGCAAAGATACCTCAAACAAGAATTGAAAGACTCTTGGCTGGCTACAAAAAGCATTTATAAACTGTGATACTTGCCAAAGGGGGCAGTACAAGATATTAACTCTGCAGGGTGCCCACACTTTTGCAGACGCCATTTTTTTGTCTTCTGTAATTTTGAAAGTGTAAATGATGGAAATAAAATTTTACTTTTTTTTTTTTTTAACATATTATAAGAATGTCCAATCTGTAATTTGATGCCTTTTGGAGATTTTTCTCCAATACAAATTTACAGTAATACTAATTTTTACCTAGGGTGCCCAAACTTTCGATCCCCACTGTGTATGTGTATATATATATATATATATATATATATATATATATATATATATATATCAATATCAGACAGAGGTGCACAAAAAAGGGGGCCCACGGTGCACTTCCTGGCGCCAAGGAAAAATTATATCAACTGTCTATGAGGAACAACTGATAGGAAATATCAAACAGTGAATAAATGATGAATATGTTAAATAAATAAATACAATAAATAAATAGATAAATACTGTGAAGTAAAATCTATCTATAGCAGAAGCTGTTTAAAATAAATGAAAAGACATTTATAAAACATAAAACCAAGTATCAAGCTAATAGAACCAAAGTCCGATTGATAAAACAGCACTAGTTATTGGATGAAGTCCAACTCCTCAAAAAAAGTCCAGAAACAGGTACAGTTCTAAGGTGATCAGTGCTTCTAGGATAGTCTTTGTAGTGCAACCTACACCAATTCCCAGTCTTCACCTCAAAAGTGGGTCACACTCCCCCTCTGGAGTTCACACTCTCCAGAAGGCAAATAGATAAGAGACTTGTATACCATCTATATATCTTAATTAGACTTCCATCATCTCTCCAGGATCAGCAGGGGTTAATTTCATTCAGGTCACATAAAAAACAAAGGCACTAAATAGTGTAATCCCGTTTAATAAATGCCCCCCTGCAAACACAGCCCGCTTCCAATATACGTACAATATAAATACTTGTCATGAACATAAAAAGAGAATAGGGGGCCACACGTGTGCTTGGAAGCACTGTGCTGATAAGACCTTTCCTGGTTACAGTATGGTTGGCGGTGGAACGTACTTCTCTTCCTGGTTATGCCATTGTAGCCACGCCTTAAAATGTTTCGTCACTTCGAACTTCAACAGAGGGCGTGGCTACTTGGCATGATCACTGTCTATTTATTATCCCTCCTCCACGGCCATTGGATAATACAGCCCTGCCTTGCTGATCCAGATTGGTGCATCATAGGGCGGAATTTAAAACAGGACCCCAGCCGTGTCGAGTCACTGGGATATTTAAACACAGTAATATGTAAAACCTGCACATGAATACGTTTGAGAAATACAATGCGCCGCAAAGTGTGACACATGATCATGGATTAATCATGTCTAGCTGGCATAATTTCTATTTTTATGCAATAAATTGCTGGCTTAGGTAGGAAACGTCTTTTAATAAAAAGACGCGACACATCACTGCCACTCAAAGCAGCTATTATCGAGGAGGTAAACATCGATAAGCAAAAGATATATATATGTATGGATAAAAGATATACGATATCAGAAATTAAATGTCAATGACTAAAATAGGTAAATATATTAAATATACCCAATATCAGTTTTAGTCAATGGTAATAGTCGAAGGCTGATTAAAATGAATAAAAATTCATAAAATATTCTTAAAAAGATATAAAATATCCAGACCATGATTAAACCTATACAAAAATTAGAAACTATATATACCCAATAAATTTCGTTCCACTTCATGATTGTGTCCCACTTGTTGTTGATTCTTCACAAAAATTACAGTTTTATATCTTTATGTTTGAAGCCTGAAATGTGGCAAAAGGTCGCAAAGTTCAAGGGGGCCGAATACTTTCGCAAGGCACTGTAGCTGGGTGGAGAATACCTGTTTTTTCAGTAACCAGCCACACCTATTACTGTCTAACCATCAATAACTACATACATATATCGGCCCCCTTGAACTTTGCAACCTTTTGCCACATTTCAGGCTTCAAACATAAAGATATAAAAGTCGTATACTGCACAAATCTGGCCTTTATGGAAGAGTGGCAAGAAGAAAGCCATTTCTTAAAGATATCCATAAAAAGTGTTGTTTTAAACTTTGCCACAAGCCACCTGGGAGACACACCAAACATGTGGAAGAAGGTGCTCTGGTCAGATGAAACTAAAATGTTATTTTTGGCGTAAAAGCAACACAGCTCATCACCCTGAAGACACCATCCCCACTGTCAAACATGGTGGTGACAGCATCATGGTTTGGGCCTGCTTTTCTTCAGCAGGGACAGGGAAGATAGTTAAAATTGATGGGAAGGTGGATGGAGCCAAATACAGGACCCATTCTGGAAGAAAACCTGATGGAGTCTGCAAAAGACCTGGGACTGGGACAGAGATTTGTCTTCCAACAAGACAATGATCCAAAACATAAAGCAAAATCTACAATGGAATGGTTCACAAATAAACATATCCAGGTGTTAGACTGGCCAAGTCAAAGTCCAGACCTGAATCCAATCGAGAATCTGTGGAAAGAACTGAAAACTACTGTTCACAAACGCTCTCCATCCAACCTCACTGAGCTCGAGCTGTTTTGCAAGGAGGAATGGGCAAAATGTTCAGTCTCTCGATGTGCAAAACTGATAGAGACATACCCCAAGCGACTTACAGCTGTAATCGCAGCAAAAGATGGAGCTACAAAGTATTAACTTAAGGGGGCTGAATAATTTTGCACGCCCAATTTCTCAGTTTTTTATTTGTTAAAAAAGTTTAAAATATCCAATAAATTTCGTTCCACTTCATAATTGTGTCCCACTTGTTGATTCTTCACAAAAAAATACAGTTTTATATCTTTATGTTTGAAGCCTGAAATGTGGCAAAAGGTTGCAAAGTTCAAGGGGGCCGAATACTTTCGCAAGGCACTGTATATAAACAACTAAAAATAGATGGGACCTGACAAGACCAGTAATGGCATGCCTCCATCCTTGATATGTTAGTACAAAAAGAAGGAAAGACGGTGGGACTTTAAATGAGCCATGTCATTGTAAATGATACATAACATTTTGATGTATGAATATAAAATAAATATATACATATTTAATGTCACAATCACATAGGATAATCAATGATTTTAAGAAATATATCAATAAATCATAATAGTATATATATTTTAATAGAAGATTAACATACCAAATGTAAAACATAATAAAATTAAAATAAAATCTTAATTAGTACTACTAAAGAAGTTGCTCCGACTTTAGAAAATTTCCTGTACTACTTTAAGGCAACTGCTATCCAACTTCTGCCCATAGACTTTAAGGTGGGTTTGTGGTGGTGGTGGTGGGATGCTTATTCTAAAAAAAATGAAAAAAAAAAAGCTCAATGAAAACATGCACAAGAGCACAAAAAAAAAAAAGCACAAGCTTCTTCAAGAGGAAATAAAAGCTCAAAATGAGCTGCAGTGTGCATGAGCCCTAAATCTGATCCTCATCTTAATTGATGCGATTTGGATCAAGAGTTACAGGAAGATTACCTAGGCATTCCCTGAAGTTGCCTTGAAGTCACATTGCTACAATCGTTTTATATGGACTACAGCCTGAAGGACTTAAAGGGGTTGTAAAGGAAAAAATATGTTTTCCTAAGTAGCTTACTTTATACCTTAGTGCAGTCCTCATTCACTTACCTCATCCTTCGATATTGCTTTTAAATGTCCTAATTTCTTCTGAGAAATACTTCCTGTTCTTCTGTCTGTAACTACACACCGTAATACAAGGCTTTCTCCCTGGTGTGGAGAAAGCCTCTTGAGGGGGCGAGCAGGAGTGTCAGGACGCCCACTAACACACAGCTCCTTTCTCTATCTGCAAAGTAGAGTGTCCTGACCCTCCTGCTCGCCCCCTCAAGAGGCTTTCTCCACACCAGGGAGAAAGCCTCGCATTATTGCGTGTAGTTACAGACAGAAGAACAGGAAGAGAGGATTTCTCAGAAGAAATAAGGACATTTAAAAGCAAAATGAGTGAAGGAGGACTGCACTAAGATATTTAGGGATTTTTTTTTTACCTTTACAACCCCTTTAAAGAAATAATGAAAAATCAGATGATTCGTTCCTCAACCATTTATTCATAAGGGGAAATTCACTTTGATATGTATACTTACAAGTGCTTTGGATTACAAGCATATTTCCAGAACAAATTACGCTTGCAATCCAAAGGATTTACAGTATTTTGAATTGAATTTGTTGGGCGTTTTTCAGCCAATAGAGGGACTGGCAGAGAGGTAGCAGACACTGAGTGGTTTGCAAGGTGGTCAAGTCTGGCAGCAGCATTCATGGACTGAATAGGGGATAGCATATGTAAAAGCTAAGCCAATAAGAAGGGCGTTGCAGTAGTCGAGGCAAGAGATGACCAGAGAGTGCATAAGTTGCTTTGTTGTCATTGGTTAGGAAGGGGCGTATTTTGAAGAGGTTCCGAAGGTTGAGGCAGCAAACTTTGGAAAGTGATTGGATGTGGGGCTTAAAGGAGTTGAGTCCAGAACACCTAGCACCCTGGCATGCAGGGAGATTGATGGTTGTGCCATTGATCATAAGACATTTTAGTTTTCTTTAGGGCTGGGGAAATTAAAGATGAATTCCTCGATTAATCTTTAATTGTTTTGATTGATCAAAATTCTTGACGTCACCGGACAGCCTGGACAGTTAGACTTACCCTGCTGAATGCAAGCAAACTGCACCTATTGGATTGAGGTACCTTCGCATCTGTGGAGCAGGAGGATGCATCAGGCTCCATCAGGGGGGAAGGGGGCAAAAATAACCATCGTTTTTCTTGTCCTAAGCAGTTTTGTGCAGACAATTCTTTGTGTATCGGCAACATCTGTTCCATGCGAAAGACTCTTCAGGGTATATGGTCAATAAAATGCGATCATGTCTGCTTCCAGAAAATGTAAACACTCTGGTATGTCTGTGTGACTGGCTAAAGTGATGCCTACTTGCCTACTATAAAGTGACTGACAGTCAATATACTAGATACATTTTATAATTAAAGTTAAACTAACTTTCACATTTTTTTCCTAAAGTTTAATAAGAAAAAATGTACTTGCGTCAGTTCAAATGAATTTAAAACATATTTGTGTGAACTGTGAAGTTAAGTCATGGATTGTGCAAACTAACTAGTGTCGGGTGATTGTATATAGTGTATACCACATTTACCACTGACTAATGCAGAGTCGCAATGCAAGGAGATCAGCTAAAAGTAGTTGCATCTGTATGTGTGTTATAATTATCAAAATTAGTCGATTATTTGATTAAAAAAAAAAAAAGATTAATCGAACATGAAAATTTTAATCAGTAACAGTCCTAGTTTTTTTTTACATGTTCTATGACTATGGATTGTGAGAATCTTGCGAGCTACCTAGTGCAAATATATATAAAAAAAATAATAATAAAAAAAGATGATCAGCAAGTGAAAGGTGCCAGCACTAATCACATCTCCTATACAGTGTGAAGCCAATTAATGTGTTGCGCTCTCACCCAAAATCTTCCCAAAATAAATAAAAATATATTTTATCTGTAAATTATACTGTGATATATGACACATCGCCGTAAATATGAATGTAAATTATACTATATAAAAACATGCAAATAATTAAAATACATAAATATAGTGCCACACAGTAGGATATACTAGATAATTCATAAAATTATAGTGCCACAAACATTCTTTATGTCCTCTGCGAGACAGCTCATACAATCTTATTGGAAGTCGACCACCATTCCTCCCTTGTCACACTGGGTCTCAATTATGAACGACACTATGAGAATGGAGGAGATGTTGGCTCTTGATAACGACTCTTTTGATATTTATAAATTGTTGTGGCTCATCTGGCTCTGCTTCTCTTCCTCTGACACACTAGCAGACATGTTGTCACCCCCGACATGATCGTTTGTTTATTCCATTACCCTAGGACGACATGGGTTTCTACTTCAGGGTCCCCCTCTTCCCGCACACCCTAAATTACCTCCTTCGATTGTTTAGTCTTCTCTCTGATCCCCCCCTAGCTTACTTCTCTTTTCCCCCCCCCCCTTCTTTCTTCTTTCCCCACCTCTTCACACTCTAGATCCCTGATCTCCCATTTTCATTTTTGTCCGGTGTTATTTTTTCTTTTGGTTTTATCATATCCTTACTGAAAATTCTGGTTGCAATTTTGCCAAATACGAAGTGACCCTTGCGGTCGTGTCTAATTTTTTGTTTCATGTTATAGCTACTACTGTTCTTATTGCCTTATTTGTTGGTGGGAGTCCCACTGTGGGCCATAGTCATTTGGCTTACTCTTTACCCATGCTTATCTGTGACTGTTTTCAGATTGTGACATCACATGCTGTTTTATGTTTAAAATGCGAAAATACCAATAAACATATTTTCAACTCTAAAGTGCTGTTGTGCATAAAACAGTGATATTCTAAATCAAGCTGGAAAATCCATCCAATGTAGTCGATATAAAAGTTATTTTCCTAAATATTTTGCGACTTAAAAAATAAAAATAAAAAAAGTGACAAACAGCTTGCTGCACACTCAGGTGCTCCCCACCCTGAGGTAATGGCTGCTCGCCTCTGAGCGTGTGACCTCATAGCCAAGTATGGTCAAAACACGCTTATAAATCACCCCCCCCCCCCAGGAAGATACGAAATCCCTTGCATCATGCACTTAACACACCTAACCCGTGTGAGTACCCAGCATTGGGGTTTTATTTGTCTGCACAATAAACCGTTTTAAATGATATTATGCCATAGTTTATTTTTACCATTTTCCATGTGAGGAGACAGCACCAGTAAATTGAATAATCACTAAATTGAATAATCATATATCACCCCTCAAAATTTCCACTCGCCTACTAGCATTTGGCGAGTGGATTTAAGCTGGGGACGAGTAATGACAGGGCTGCATGACCAATCTCCCTGCAATCTGTGCCTACACTTAAAGTCCCGATAAGATTGGCGGCCGAAGAGGAAAGGTGCATGCTCGGGAAAAGTAGTCTGGTGAGCCGCACACAGGCAAAGCAGTACACAGGTGCTCTCCTTACAATTCTCATTAAGCCATGGGACCTAACAGTATGACCTCTCTGAGCCTGCCCCCTCCCCCCGACCAATGTAGCTGGAGAGTAGAAAGTAATGAGTGAGGTGGAGGATTGCGAAAATTACCACTCCGGTGCATCGCTCACTGAAAGTTGCCCTGACATGAGGAGAGAGGGAGAGAGAGAGAAAGAGTTCTAGTGCCCTGTCCCTCTGGCTTGCCCCCAGTGCCCTGTTGTTGTTGGTAATATTTAATTTTGTAACTTGATTCTGCATAAAACATTGTCATTCCATGAGATAATCTACAAGGGCGTGTTTACAGGTGCAATTAGGCACAGGGCAGTGTATGAATTAGGTGGGGCAACTGGTGGCGAGTAACTCTTGAGGCCTGGCTAGTAGCTCAGGACTTGAAATTTTGAACCCTGAGATATATATATATATATCAAATCAATCAAAAGAACTTTATAGCAACTACATTGGATGGATTTTCCATCCTAAATTAGAATAACTGTTTTATGCACTACAGCACTTTGAGATTCATGTTTTTATTTATTATAGTCTGTGTGTCACTATATTTATATATTTGAATTATTTGCATGTTTTTATATAGTACAAGTTACATTAATATATATTTACAGCAGCGTATGACATATCACAGTATAATTTACAGATAAAATAAATTTCATTCATTTTAATTTGGGAAGATTTTGGGTGAGATAGAAATAGTCATAGAACATTAATGTGCTGTGCTAACAGTTCACTCAGAGAAGTTGATTTACTTAAAGGCTGCTCACTTTAAGGGAAATTGCCCCCCTCACACAATTGGTTTTCTTTGAAAAGTGCATTTCACCACATTCCTCAAGCATATATTCCCTTGCAAAAAATGGATTTGCTTCCAAAAAAAAAAAAAAAACACACACACAATATCTCAATGTCAAATAGAGGATTTAATTCTTCATGTGCCCATTTAAACATTGCATTCAGGTTCATTGCATAAAATGCTCACATATTAACGTGGGTTGCATTTAGGCAGTCCATTTATTTGAATGGGCACCAAATGCAAGCATGTTGTGGTAAACAGGTATGTTACCATGCATTGTGGAACCAGTCAAAATGGCATATTTTCTAGGTAATAAACAATTCATTTACAAATCGTAGGATGTTCTCAAGCTATGTTGTGTGCAGTCTGAACAGATTGGGCATTTGATATTGGGTTTCCCCAACATGTCTGATCATTTATTTTGTTAAAATGCCGACTAGAGTATTACTACCATGCTATAGGTGTTGATGACTTTGGTTAAATCTCTTTCTTATCGTACATCACGGGACACAGAGTGGCAATCCATTACTATGTGGGTTATAGAGTACCTTTAGGTGTGGACACTGGTGTAATTAACTACACAGGAAGTTCCCTCCCTATATAACCCCTCCCATACTGGGAGCTCCTCAGTTTTTTCATCAGTGTCTAAGGTGTTGGTCACGAATGAACATGTGCTCTTAGGAGCTCCACTGGAGGGATCCATGCTGGATGTAAAAAAAAAAACCTCCATAAATCCGGATCCGTCCAAGGTGCTTCATAGCCAAAGTGGACAGTACCCGGGCCTCGGTACGAAGAACGAGGTTTAGCCTATAATGCCTCTCTGCGGAGGGCTGGATTCTGGGTTCCAGAACTTTGTGCCTTCCAAGGACCAAATGTTTTTCTGCTGCCAGGATGCTATATAGGTCCAGGGGAGTTGGTGTTCCTGCCATGGACCCCAGGCCCTGAAGGTCTAAGACAATACCCACGGTGAAGATTGGGCCTCTTGCTTTGCAATACCCTGCAGCATGGAGAAGGTAAGAGGAGGGCCTACGGGACTTGGTTCGACAGTAGGCCCTCCGTGGGGGACTATGGGTCTCGCCTATATTATATTTCTATGCATGGGCAATGTAAACCACTATATTTTCTGAGGCAGGATGGCTCAGGGCGCCCATATACCTCCCCTAGCCGGCATGCAGCCTGGCCCACCATGTCTGTTAGACAGGATGGCTGCAGTACCCATATATATCTCCCCTTGAAGGGGCCGGTACAAAAAATAAAATGCCCTAATCCTATACAAAGGATCGTCTTCCATGAGTAGCTGCAAGTCTTATCTGTGTTTCCACTACTATGGGCAGTAGAAGACATGCCTGATGTTTTTGCTTAAATGAAAAAGAAAAGAAAGGAGGGCGCACCGACCTTGTGCATTACCACTTATACGTTTTTAATAAACACAAAAAAAAAGCAATGGTCCTACTTACAAACATTCAGTAGTAAGTGCATTTGAAACAGCTAAAACTGGACCTCACGGCACCTGCCAGTCAGACCCTAGACACCAATGTAGCTGACGCGTTTCTGGGGCGTACCCCCTTCCTCAAAGCCTAGGTGGTAAGTGGTAATGCACAAGGTCGGTGCGCCCTCCTTTCTTTTTTTTTTCATTTTAGCCATATGAACACCCTTTGTTCTGTGGAGGGCTGCAAGACTTAAGACTTTGCCTTTATACCATACTGATACACCCAGTTTGGCGATACACCAGAGCGCATGAGGATTTTTGTGATGTTTTTGCTTACCACGCTTTCCAAAAATGGAAGCTTAAGTGTTAGCTGATCTATTGTGTGTCCCACTTCCACCGCTTCAGGCTCTACCATTTTGCATGTGCTCACCGGCTCATTGCAGTCACAGAGAAGGCTCTTCAAAGGGCCCGGACGTCAGAGCTTTGTAAAGCTAGGGGGACACAAGCGTAAGCACCTTGTGTGAGTTTGATACAGATTAATCTAAGACGCCTACTCGCATCTAGCTGTGCAGATTAGCAGGCATTGCTGTCAGACTAAGTTCAGCTATTTGATGCACCTGGGTTAAGTGCCTCTGCTTTTAGCTTAGGACTTGGTCTCCCCCATTGAATAAGGTCAGGGGTAGGAATATAAGGAGGGATCACCACCTGAACCTGGTGGACCCTTATTCTCCTCTGTAGAGACTTAAACAGCTCATAGATTGAGCCAGCAGACCTGTCAGGCAATGCAGCATCCCCCCAACGTTGCAGCCACTCTGCATGTGTTTGTTTTTTGCATCACATTTGTTGTTCTGCAAGAGGTTAACTGCTAGGTTCGCAGCATCCTCGCAAGAAGGGGGAAAAAAAAAGGGTGTGCCCCTTTTTTCCTGCTTCAATCCTGAAATAAAGGGATTATAAGCCTGGGGATAAATCTTCATTGTCAGAAGACAGGAGCCAGGAGCTGCAGCCTAGCAAGGAGAAGCTATCAAAAGCCCTACAGGTTCTGATTGCACTTGCAGTAATTTCAGAGATTCATGCTGCATATATCTTCCCTCGGTCTAGTCGGCCTAAGCCTCTATCTTCTCCTTGGAGTGTAAAGAGAGGTTTTCCTAGGTGGCTAGTAAGACCTCCATATGGTCCTTAGCCTGGTGTCAGCTTCAGGCTAACCGAATGCATCGGAGGGATGCACAATTGCAGGCTCACATTGCCAACGTCTCTTAATTGAGGAAACGCACATCTGCAGAGGATGATTTCCTCTTTCCCAGTCCGCAGGTTGCATAATGGAATGCATGTGGGATAAAAACAAGCAACAGAGTAGTTTCTATTGTGGATCGCATAAGCATACATGTTTCTGTCTGTATGGTGCTGCATGTTTGTATGTATAAAAATACTGTATCACACGTGGTTACCTGATCACCCAAATCCTGGATTACCCAAGGCAAAAGTACCTATAGTCGCATAAAGTTGCTTGTAGGCATAAAAATGCTGAATCACATAAAGGACGCTTGTATGCATAAAAATGTTGAATCACACAGGATTACCTGATCTCCCAAGTCCTTGATTCCCCAAGGATATTTGGTCACGCGAGGAGGCTTGTTCCCACAGAAATGCCTAGAATCGCATAAAGGAGGCCTGAGGGCATAAAAATGCTGAATCACACATGATTACCCAATCACCCAAGTCCTGGATTACTCAAGGCCTAAAAGAATCGCTTAAAGATGCTTGAATGTAAAAAGAAGCTGGATCACACATGGGTGTTGGATCAACAGAGTCCTGGATTACCCAGGGATACTTGATCACATAGAGAGGCTTGTTTCACAGAAATGCCTGAAGTCGCATTAAGATGCTTGGGTGCATAAGAAGGCTGTAATGCACAGGGGTGCCTGGTTACACAAGAGTCCTTGGTCTCACAAGGGTTCTGGTCCGCACAGTAGTGCTTAAAATGCATAGGATGTTGATCACATGGAAGATGCTGAATCGCATGCATGGTTACTTTAAAGTTGCACATGGCGGCTTAGTTATGCAATACAGGATGCCTTGTGTTTGCATAGAGATACGTGTCTGCATGGGTTCATGTTGCACATTGTTGCAGGACATGTTTATAGTGCATGCTTGCTTGAAAAGATGCTCGTTCGAAAACACACATGCTATATGCAGGTTGGGTGTGAGACATATTTATATGATTTCATGTTTCCATGAACACACGCTGCCATGTACACACGCCTCCATTGAGGCATATGGCTTTAACACTTGCCACATACACATAGAGGGAGCCAGTTGCATATGTGTTTACTTACTTGGGGCTGCAGAGGTTGTCTGCGTTTTGCAGGGGAACAGCACTATCTCCAGTTGGTGGTCTTGCCCTTTTGGGTTAGCCTCCGTGCCTGGGTTGTCAGGGTGCTAGGGCCCGCCTCTAGAAGGTTTGTAGGCCCAGGGTATAGCAGTAATGGCATACCGAAGCAGACTCCTGCTGATGGACCAGTCAGCAGCATGGCTGGACCTAAGGGTGTCCAGCATGGTCAAGTATCTGGATCTCCTAGGTTAGGATTCCAGTCTAAAGATACATTCTTCATTGACAAGAGGCTGGGTATGTTTTGCACAAGGAGAGTCCTTTTGACCTCAGACAAGACCATCGCTATGAGAAGGCTGGTCTATGTGGTTACGGCAAGGAACAGTTCCTTACTTTTGGCCTTCTGCTTAAGGCACTAGGGAAGATTCTGGCTTCATTCAAGACAGTTCCTTATAATAACTTTTATTCAGGGCGGTTATAAACAGTATTGTGTCGGCCTAGAAAGAGTGGATCTTGATCTAGCATTATCCAAAGAACCCGGTCCCAGAGATATGCTGGAATTCCTCTTGGTGGTTCTTAACTAAAAGGTTGCCAGGTCAGGAAGAGACCATGGCCCAGGGGAAGTAGTCAAGCTCCAAGGGAGCCGTATCTGTCAGCTAGAGCTACCGAGGGAGCATCTGGCTTAGGGGCCTGAACGTTCAGGTGGCTGGTTGGTTCGGTCAATCAGACTATACCATATTAGGTGATTTACTTAATTTACCAAGGAGAAGCTTGTGTCTTGCCTATTGACATTTGTCATTTCATGAGATGCAGAACTGGCAGGCGATTCGCTGGAGCCGTCATCAAGTGCCTCTGGGAGTATGACCTCTACACCCGACTGTTTTCCTGACCAAGGGCCACAGAAGTATTACCCTGTACATAAGAGGTATTGGCGTCCAGGCTCAACAAGAAATTGAACAGCTTGGGGTCAAGGACAAGGGATCCACCCGCATGCGGGGCAGATGTATTAGTAATCTGGTGGGACCAGTGGTCACTGGTTGTGTCTCTCCCCCCAGTGCCGCGGTGTTTGTGGTTTCTATGCAACACTAGAGGAGGACGGAAGCTGGCCCGATTACTCCGGCATAGCCCAGATGACCTTTTTTGTGCAGGGACAGTAGGAGTGGTAGTAGAGGACCCACGGTCCCTTACATCTTGTCCAAGCCTACTTTGACGGGGGTATTACATCCTGTCTTGCAACAGGTTAATTAATGGTCTGGCTATTTTAGCCCACATTCTTCAGGATCGGGGCTTCTAGAATCGGCGGCGCTTCCTCGATTCATACAGGAAAGCTGGCCTCCAGGACCTGGTATCCTAGGATCTGGAAAGCCCATGTTCCTGGTATGAAACAGATGGTTGCATCCTTGGAAATGTGTCAAAGATAAAATTCCTGCATTTAGAAAGGAGACGGAGCTAACCTTAAATTACATCAAGGATCCAATCTCGGCCTTGCTTCCAAAGGTCACTTGCTTCACACTCTGTGTTCTGAGCCATTATACAAGGGGTGATGTACATAAGTCCACCAGTTTAGTCGCCCTTGTGCTCGGAAGATTGCCTCTAGTTTTGTCGGCTTACAGGGTGGGTCAGCTCCGTGGGGCGATGCACCATATTTCCCTTTCAGCCTTTAACAAGGGAATGGGTGTTCTTGGTTGTGATAGCCCCCAAGAGAGTTTCAGTGTTGGTAACTTCTTGGTATAAATCCAGACTTACTTATTCTTACAAGTAGGGTGATGTTAATCCTCACCCAGCCTTATTTACTAGAGGGATCTAGTGTTCATTTAAATCTAGATATTCTTGCCTTCCCCTTTTTTCAAAGCCTGGTTTTTGGAAGGAAAGGTTATTGCTTTCTCGCAGTAGAGATGAGAGCAGTTAAGATATCTATCTGAAGGTTCAGATATAGAAAGCTGAAGTTTTTTATTGTGCTGCCAGAAGACCATAGATGTGAGCAGGCAGTGTTCAGTTCAGCTATTAAAATGGTTACACACTCTCTCTCCTTGGAGTAGAAGGGTCAAGGCCTATCTGAAGCGGCTGCTCAGATACGGAAAGCTGATGTTGTTGCGCTACCAGGAGGCCCCAGGAAGGGGCAGGCAGCGCCTAAAATCAACTATTTTCAAGGTTGATTCATCAGGGTAATATTCAGGCTTGTGGTTCAGAGAGTGGGACTCCCCCTGTGTCTTGGTGGGGGTGCTCCGTACCAGGGTAGTAAGCGCTTTATGCGCGATGCTTTACCAAGCGTTTATGACGCAGGTTTTCAGGGCCACAACTTGGCATCTGTGCTTAGGTTCACCGATTCTCGTCGGATGTACATAGGAGGGCAAAAGGATGCAGCTTTTTGGCGCAGTATGGGGCAAGCAGCATTATAGATCCTCACGTCTGATGGTGGCCTGCGTTGTTTGATGGCGGCCTGCGTTGCTTGTGTCTTCCTCCCCTCAGTAAGCATTGCTTTCGGACATCCCACATAGTAATGGATTGCCACTCTGTGTCCCGTGATGTACGATAAGAAAATAGGATTTTTTATGACAGCTTACCTGTAAAATCCCTTTCTTGGAGTACATCACAGGACACAGAGCTCCCGCCCCTCTTGTTTGGGGATATTGGGACACTTATTGCTTTGCTACAAAAACTGAGGAGCTCCCAGTATGGGAGGGGTTATATAGGGAGGGAACTTCCTGTGTAGTTAATTACACCAGTGTCCACACCTAAAGGTACTCTATAACCCACATAGTAATGGATTGCCACTCTGTGTCCCGTGATGTACTCCAAGAAAAGGATTTTACAGGTAAGCTGTCATAAAAAATCCTATTTTTGCAACTATAAAAAAATATATATATATATTCACGTATGTATTCTTTGGTTTAAATGGTTTGAACTCCTCCCCATGAGTTGAAGTATACTTCAGTATTGACACAAGCAGGGGAGGGCTTTACAGACTCTAATCCCTACGAACACAGACTTGGGTTTTGAGTCCATCACAGGTCAAGTGTTGCTGTGGTGATGGAGCGTGACCTTGCACTTTCAAATAGCATAGATGTGCTGCACTTGTTCTTGGAAATAATTTACACAATAGCACTTTTCTACAGGCTTGCAATTTATGCCTTTCCTAAAGTAAGCATGCTGTACCAGACCACAACAGGATATACCTGGATATGGCAGTACACTGATGGCAACACTACACAGTTTCAGCTAGAAAACTTTAGACATAAAAGCAAATTAAGATTTGTTGAACAACATGTTTAAAATATCAATGTAGTACAGACACTTGGTCACATGGAAAAGAAAACACCATATTAACCGATTTGTGTAGCCCTTTATTAGCAACTAAAATAGAAGGTATTTGTTGTACAACACTGGTAATAACCAACTATACATGGGTTGTATTATATTCTAATACAGGATAAAGGATAATTTATAAATGCATTTTTTTATTTATTTATTTTTTATTAAAAAGCTTCCACCCTTTATTCTTGTTATAATTCCGTTTCGTTTTACAACTTGCAAAACTATTCTGAAAGCTGAGTACATGTGCACATATCTGCAAACAGTGCAAATTTAGGTTATGGTAAAAGGCTAACTTATTCCATGTAACTAACATTGTATAATCTTCTGCCACCACCTGCCATTAGTCTTCAAGGTCACAAACAGTTTGACACAACTTCTGATACTATAAACCAAGAAAGCAACTCTTGCTTTGAATGGAAGGAAACAAAGTAAATCATGATAGGACTACACCTAAAAAGAAAGAAAAAGTATGTGTGTGGGGGTTACAAACTGGGTTGAGCTTCCTCTTAATCCCCAGAGCAGCGTTGTGCAACTGCTTAGCTATGACCCCATGGACAGAAAAGAAAACGTTGTGTCAACATGTTTCGAGGTGGCATCCCTGAGAGCTTATTGCTTCAATGCACCACAAGTGCTCCAGCAGCATAACTCACTGAACTGTCCTGCCAGCTTCGGCACTGGCTAGATTGAGCATAGTTCAAAAACGAGAAGCTCATGTTAACTCCATTCCTTCGGAGCTCTGTTGCAGCCTAGAAGATAAAGAGGAGAGAATTTATTATTCAAACAATACATTAGGGAAAAAAATAAAATCAAAGTTTTTTTGATCTGTAAATGGCCGAGCCGTTTTTTTTTTTTTTTTTCACTTTAATATTCTTTATTGAGTTTTTGTGGTACAAAAATACAGATGCATTTTTTTTTCTTTACATACATTGTTATAAATATAGCTTGGTTGTGCCCCTTTTACCCGTCTTCAGACCTTGGCTTTCTCTATTCTCTCATCTCTTTTTGTGCCCCTTTTACCCGTACCCCTTCCCCCCACCCTTCTTATTTATATCTGTCCGCCCACGTTGGTGCACTCTATGTTATGGCTTTCTCTATTCTCTCATCTCTTTTTACGTGACCATCACCATATTTACGTGTGTATCTAAGAGTTTTCTCCCTCTCTCATACCGTTGCCTCTCCCTTCCGCCCAAACCTCTCCCCAATAGCCCTCTCCCCGCCCTAAGGTGGACATCCCATTCTGCTCAGCCAGGGCTCCCACAGCTTTTTAAATTTATTAAAGTTGCCCTGTCTGGTTAAAGTTACTTTCTCCTTCCATACTGTGGCGTTGATCGTATTTACCCATTCTACAGTTGTAGGCGCTTTCTCCGATTGCCACTTTTGTGCTATTAGTTTCCTGGCCTGGAACAAGCATCTCACGGCCGCTACTGCACTACCCCTTTGCTCCAATCTCACCTCCATACCTCCCAACAAGCAAACCCTAGCCTCCCGTTCCAGATCTATCCCAAAAGTTGTATTTATTATCTCTAGTACATTACCCCAGTATCTATGTAATTTCGGGCATTTCCACATCATATGGATAAGGTCACCAGTGTTTTGGCACCTGGGACATTTATCATCTACTTTTCTCCCAAAGTTGTATAACCTCTTTGGGGTGTAATAAACCCTGTGAAGTAAAAACAAGTGGGAAACTCTCTGTGATGGGGCTAGTGACACCAATTTCCCCATCTCGAGGATCTGTTCCCATTGCTCATCTGTTATATGGCCTATATCCTCTTCCCATCTTTGTTTGTTTTTTCCTGGACTTTCTCCCCCAATCGCCCCCTCACTTATCTTTGCATATAGGTCTGATATAATTCCCTTGGTGCTCTCGGATTTAATTAGACGTTGGAAATGGGGGATTTTTTGCCCTCTTGCCGGGTCCGTCTTGAATTGGGCCTGTAGGGCATGCCTGACCTGCAGGTAAGTATAAAACAGGGAGTTTGGTATATCATATTCTTCCCTTAGTGTTGCGAAAGATTTCAATGTGTCCCCTATATATAATTGTGCCAGCCTAGTTATTCCTAGCTTTTCCCATTCTTTCACTTTTCCCATTTTTACAATCTCCTGCAGGTTTTTGTTTTCCCATAGAGGGGAGTATTCTGTTAGCCCCTTATACCCCAATGCTGCCTTACCTGCCTGCCATGTTCTTTTAACCAAACACAGTGTCGCGTTCATATCCGGGAAAGAATCAGCCTCCAGGGTTTCTATTATAGATCTATGTGGGGACCCCATTAACAGCCGAGCCGTTTTTAAGCTGCAAAAAAACAAAAAATATATACAGGACCAGTGCGTTCTGAAGCTCCAGCGTTAGAGCTGTAAAGACATCAGACGCCGGCAAGCGTGATTTAACGAGGCTTAATGCTGTGTTAAGCCTCGTCCGGCGTTTCTTTCTCTATTCAAAATCAATGGTTCCCTATGGAGCCATTGATTTAAATAGAGGTCGCACCAGAAGTCAGATCAAGATGCTCCGACTTGCGTGGCGACTTGTGTGCAGAGAATCTTGAAGGGGAACCCCACGCAAATTAAAAAAAATTGTGCGAGGCTCCCCCCAGGATGATACCAGACCCTTCAGTCTAGTATGGATTTTAAGGGGAACACCTACGCCGCAAAGCACTGTTGCCCCTAGGTTGATGGGGACAAGGGCCTCTTCCCGACAACCCTGGCCGTTGGTTGTCGGGGTCTGCAGGCGACGGGCTTATCGTAATCTGAGATCCCCCTTTAAAGCGGATCTCCACCCTAAAGTGAAGATCCGCTGATCGGAACCCTCCCCCCCTCCGGTGTCACATTTGACACCTTGCAGGGGGGAGGGGGGTGCAGATACCTGTCTAAAGACAGGTATCCGCACCCACTTCCGGCCCGCAGTCTCGGGCAAAAGACGGGCTTTTCCCGTTGTGTGCTGGGAACTCTCAGCTCCCAGCACACAGCGGGAGCCAATCGCGGGCGCAGCGCGACTCGCGCATGCGCCGTAGGGAACCGGGCAGTGAAGCCGGAGCGCTTCACTTCCTGGTTCCCTCGCCGTGGATGGAGGGGGGAGCAGCAGGGTGACGAGCGATCGCTCATCCTCTGCTGCGGACGCCGCTGGACTCCAGGACAGGTAAGTGTCCTAATATTAAAAGTCAGCAGCTGCAGTATTTGTTGCTGCTGGCTTTTAATATTTGCTTTTTGGTGAACCATCCGCTTTAATAAGGAGGCCCCCAGATCCCGCCCCCCACCCTATGTGAATGAGTATGGGGTACATCGTACCCCTACCCATTCACCATGGGTAGAAAAAGGTCAATAAAAAAAAAAACGCTACACAGATTTTTAAAGTACTTTATTAGGCAGCTCCGGGGGTCTACTTCCGACTTCTGGGGTGTTCTGCCGAGCACCACCGCTGTCTTCTTTCAGCTCTTTTACCAGCGGCAGCCTGGTTTTCTCTCTTCTTTGGGGGTCTGCCGACTTCTCCTACTCCCCGGTTCTTTTTTCTCTTCTGCCGGGCACCACCGCTGTCTTCTTGTAGCTCTTTCATCAGCGGAGGCCTGGTCTTCTGCGTCGCCTTCTTCTAGTCTTCGTTGACTCGACGCTCCTTCTCGCTGTAATGCCGGGTGTGCGGTGCGCAGTGATTTATATAGGCCTCTTATGACGTCATAGTGCCACTGGTAAAAGAGTTGAAAGAAGACAGTGGTGGTGCCCGGCAGAAGACCCCCGAAGTCGGAAGAAGACCCCCGGAGCTGCCTAATAAACTACTTTAAAAACCTGTGTAGTGTTTTTTTTATCGACATTTTTCTATCACCAGGTGAATGGGTAGGGGTATGATGTACCCCATACTCATTCACATAGGGTGGGGGGGCGGGATCTGGGGGCCCCCTTAATAAAGGGGGCTCTCAGATTCCGATAAGCTCACCGCCCACAGACTCCGACAACCAACAGCCAGGGTTTTCGGGAAGAGGCCATTGTCCCCATTAACATGGAGACAACAGTGCTTTGGGGTGGGGGGCGCAGTGCCCCCCCGCCCCAAAGCACCCACCCCCATTCCGCTCGCTCACTCGTCCCCCACCCCCATTCCTAACTGGCCGGGCGGCATGCTCTGATAAGGGCCTGGTATCATCCTGGGGGGAACCTCACGCAAATTATTATAATTTTTTTTTATTTGCGCGGGGTTCCCCCTCAAGATTCTCCGCACACCGGTCGCCCCGCAAGTTGGATCATCTTGATCCGACTTTTGGTGCAACCTCTATTCAAATCAATGGCTCCAATAGGGAACCATTGATTTTGAATAGGGAGAGAAAAAACGCGGCTGAAAACTAGCGCGACAAAACGTGCATTGAATTCAATGCAAAACGCGTAAAAAAAATTGCGTTAAAAACTTGCTTTTTCCTGGTGTCTGTACTAGCTTTACAGCCCTTTTTTAAATGTCAGGGGGCATGAGGCCTTAAGTTTAAAGTAGAACTTTACTTAATATTTGTGAACATGGGATTTTAGTGCAGAAGAGACCTACAAGGTCTACTCTGCATTAACATTCTTACTGGCTTGTGTACACAATGTCTGCATCTGCTGAGAAAAAACATGATTCCTATGCATGCACTCAAGTGACATCATCCAAGCTTGGCCAATCAAAAATTTACAAAGATTGGAGCCTGGAAGAAGAAGACTAGCTGAAATGCCATTTGCCAGTGAAAGGTGCTTGAGGATACTGCATTGCTGGTGTGAAGTCAATTACAGTTCAAAATGTAAAAACCTCTACTTATAATCAGCAGCAAAGAGAAATTTGCAGACTTTCTTTGCAGCTTACAAATAAACCATAACATTGCCCAAGATGCCCATAACACAGCCATTTTAACCAGTTAAGGACCAGCCACTGCAGTTGTACTGTACTTATCATTGTATCACTGGCAAGCAGGTTGGGAACTAGCCAGCCACCCAAGATCGTTCCCGCAGTGACAGACTGTGGATCTGCCTGTGTAAACAGGGCAAATCTCCATTTTGACAAAGATCACACAGATGCTGTCTTTTTGCAATGCAGGAATACAGATCTGTGCATTTCCCCAGTCCTCCATGCAATTAGTAAACACACTGAGGGAACATATTTAATCCTTTGATCGCCCATGTTAAACACAGCCATAGATTACTGTTAGCACCAGTGTCAAGGTGTCCGATCTGTCCGCTGCAATGTCGCAGTCTGGCTAAAAATGATTGATCGACCACAATTACTAGTAAAAAAAATAAAAAGCTAAGCCATAAATCTATCTCCTATTTTATAGCAAAAAACTTTTGTGCAAAGCAATCAATATTTTATAACGATGAAAATTAGTTTTACCTTTTTGATGGGATATTTATAAAGGCAAAAAAGGGATTTTTAAATACAGCTTACCTGTAAAATCCTTTTCTTGGAGTACATCACGGGACACAGAGCGGCATATTCATTACTATATGGGTTATATGGAGTACCTTCAGGTGTGGACACTGGCAATCTCAAACAGGAAGTCCCCTCCCTATATAACCCCCTCCCCTAGAGGGAGTCCCTCAGTTTTGTAGCAAGCAGTATGCCTCCCAAAATGTTTCCCCAAAAGAGGGGTGGGAGCTCTGTGTCCCGTGATGTACTCCAAGAAAAGGATTTTACAGGTAAGCTGTATTTAAAAATCCCTTTTTCTTTCTCGTACATCACGGGACACAGAGCGGCATATTCATTACTATATGGGATGTCCGAAAGCAAAGCTTTAATGAGGGGAGGGAGACATCTTCCAAAGAAGGATTCAATTTAGAGGTATACTCAAATAATAATAATAATTCCAACTTAGTCAAGAAAAAACTTTTTTTTTTTTTTTTTTTTTTTTCTTTTTTACAACCAAGGGTGCCTCTGATCCCGAGGATCTTAAACTGCAGCCTGTAGTACTGCCTGTCCAAAGGCAGAATCCGCATTCCTTCTCACGTCTAGTTGATAAAACTTTGTAAACGTGTGGACTGATGACCACGTCGCCGCCTTGCATATCTGAGCCATAGAGATCTGATGGTGTGCTGCCCAGGAGGCGCCCATGGCCCTGGTAGAATGGGCCTTTACCGACAAAGGAGGAGGCAACCTCTTCAAACCGTAGGCTTGAATGATTAATTGTCTAATCCATCTCGAGATGGTGGATTTTGCAGCTGCCTGCCCCTTCTTGGGGCCATCTGGTAGAACGAACAACACATCTGTTTTCCGGATCTTTTCTGTAGCTTTAAGATAGGCCTTCATGGCCCGGACAATATCCAAGGTATGCAGCAACCCCTCCTTTCTAGATGTGGGTTTTGGAAAGAAGGATGGAAGTACCAAATCCTGGTTCAAGTGAAAATGGGATATAACCTTTGGTAGAAAGGAAGGATGGGGCCGGAGAACTGCCCTGTCCTTATGTAGAACGAGATATGGTTCCTTACACGATAAGGCTGCTAATTCTGACACTCTCCTGGCCGAAACTATGGCGACCAAGAAAACCAACTTTCTTGTCAGTAAGACTAAAGGAATCTCAGCCAACGGCTCAAAGGGTTGTTTCTGTAGAGTGGACAGGACAAGATTTAAGTCCCATGGACAAATTGGTGACTTGACAGGAGGATTAATACGCAAGACCCCCTGTATGAAGGTCTTTACCAGCGAGTGGGTGGCCAGCGGCCTCTGAAACCACACTGACAGAGCTGAAATCTGTCCCTTGATTGTGCTTAATGCCAGGCCTTTATCCACTCCTAGCTGGAGAAAACTTAACACCCTATCAATGGTATATTTGCGGGAATTCCATCTTTTGGATTCACACCAGCCTACGTAGTTCCTCCACACCCTGTAATAAATCACCCTGGAGGCCGGCTTTCTAGCCCTAATCAGGGTAGGAATTACCTGCCTAGACAGACCTCTACCCCTGAGAATCAGGGATTCAGCCTCCAGGCCGTCAAATTTAGACGTTGTAATGTAGGGTGGAGGATCGGGCCTTGTGAGAGTAGGTCTGGTCGTAGAGGAAGAGTCCAAGGGTCTCCCACTGCCATCTTCAGGACTAGTGAGTACCATGTCCTCTGGGGCCAAGCTGGAGCTACTAGAATGACCGGCTTGTGCTCCACTCTGATCCTGCGCAACAGGCGAGGAAGTAACTGTAGCGGAGGGAATGCATATAGAAGTTTGAATTGATGCCAAGGGCAAACCAACGCATCGGTTCCGCAGGCCATAGGGTCCCTCGCTCGAGACACGAACCTGTCTAGTTTCTTGTTGAACCTGGATGCCATTATATCTACGTCTGGCATTCCCCACCTCTGGCAGATTGTCTGAAAGACCTGGGGATGCAGAGACCACTCCCCTGGCAACAGACTCTGGCGACTTAAGAAGTCTGCCTGCAGGTTGTCCACTCCGGGAATGAATATCGCCGAAATGCAGGGTACATGAACCTCTGCCCACTGAAAAATCAAGCTCACCTCCCTCTGAGCGGCCTGACTCCTGGTTCCCCCTTGGTGGTTTATGTATGCCACCGCTGTGGCATTGTCTGACTGGATTCTCACCGGGAACCCCTGTAATCTGGAGGTCCATGCCAGAAGGGCTAGGCGAGCAGCTCTGATCTCCAAGATATTGATGGGGAGCTGCCTCTCTGTTTTCACCCAAGTTCCCTGGCGAGAGAACCCCTCGAAGACCGCCCCCCAGCCTGCCAGGCTGGCGTCTGTGGTAACTACCTTCCAGACAACAGGGCTGAAGGATTTTCCCTTTAGAAGATTCTGAGGGTTCAACCACCAGGCCAGGCTTTGTCGGACCCTTGATGATAGCGTCAAAGGGGACTCTAAGGCATGTGCTCTCTTGCCCCAGGCTGCTAGAATGGCTGCCTGTAGGACGCGAGTGTGGATCTGAGCGTATGGTACTGCCTCGAACGTGGCCACTAGCTTGCCTAGTAATCGCATACACAGGCGAATAGTTGTTTTTTTCTTGCTTAGAACCAACTGAACCAACCCCTTGATAGCCTCGATCTTTACAAGGGGCAGGAACACCCTTTGCTGTTCTGTGTCTAACCTCATGCCGAGGTATTCCAACTGCTTTGTAGGCTGGAACGCTGACTTTCCCCGGTTTAGGACCCAGCCGAATCCTTCGAGGTACCGAACCGTGAGGTTTACTGCCTGTTGCAGACACGGCCGTGAGTGATCTATGATTAAAAGGTCGTCCAAGTATGCTAGGACTGTGACCCCTTGGATCCTTAAATTGGCCAGAACTGGGGCTAGGATCTTCGTGAATACCCGGGGGGCCGTGGCCAGCCCGAAGGGGAGCGCCCTGAATTGGAAGTGTCGCTGCCCCACCGCGAAGCGTAAAAATCTTTGATGCGACTGAAAGATTGGTACATGAAGGTAAGCATCCTTTATGTCTATGGAGGCCAGAAAATCGTCCCTCTGAAGCGCGGCGGCTGCTGACCGGATGGATTCCATCCGGAAGGAACGAACCCTTAGGTAACCGTTTAACCTCTTTAGGTCCAAGATTGGCCTGACATCGCCGTTGGGCTTTGGTATGACAAAGAGATTGGAATAGAAACCTAGCCCTTGCTCTTGGGCTGGCACCTCTATTATTACGTCCTGGCAAAGCAGGTGATCCAAAGCTGCCAGCATTGAGGCCTTCCTTGCTGGATCCTTTGGTAGCCTTGACTCTTGAAAATGAGGCGGAGGACACTTTAGAAACTCCAGTCTGTAGCCTGTGGTTACAGACGCCCGGACCCATTTGTCGGGGATCTTGGCTTCCCAAACTTCTGAGAAGAAACGAAGCCTTCCCCCCACCCGCGAGAGTGGGGGCGCCCCTTCATAAGGCAGACTTAGGGGCTGTCTTTGTCGGCTTGCGATACCATGGCCTCTTACCCCCAGGGGCCTGTCCCTGCGATCTACTGTTAACGTTGGATCGTGCAGGCGGCCGTCGATACTGCCTGGAATTTGAGGGCCCTGAGTAAGGAAAGAGCTGCCTTTTAAATGTAGGACCCCGGAATGTCTTTTTGACCGGTAAAAGGGTACTTTTGCCACTTGAAATAGTCTGAATGTATTTATCCAGATCCTCCCCGAAGAGTCGTCCTCCATGGAAGGGAAACCCTGCCAGAAGCTTTTTGCATGGGGGCTCCGCCGCCCAGTTCTTCAACCATAAGAGCCTTCTCATGTGCACCAAAAATAGTGATAAACGAGAGGCCTGCTGGATGGAATCCTTTATAGCATCTACAGCAAAACACAGAGCTCTGGGAATGTCAGAAAACTCTTCTGCTTGTTGGGTAGGCATGTCCTTTAACATTTCTTTTGTCTGGTCCTTTAACGCCTGACAAACTCCAATTGCAGCCACAGCTGGCTGTACCACTGCTCCTGCCGTAGCAAAGGATGCTTTTAAAAGTGTCTCTAACCGTTTATCAACCGGATCTTTAAACATATGTATGTTTTCCACCGGGCAAGTTAGTGATTTATTCACACATGAGATGGCTGCATCCACCACTGGGAGCCTCCACCTCTTGGAGAATTTTTCCTCCATGGGGTAAATGACCGCAAATCTCTTCGGTGGCAGAAAAATCCTGTCCGGCCGTACCCAATCCCGAAAGATCAATTCCTCCAAGAGAGGATGGACCGGAAAAACTGCGTTGCTTAACGGAGCTTTCAAAGAGCCCAGAGAGGATACCGGAGGAACCTGAGGCTCTGGCAATGGTAAACTAAATGCCGAGCGGACCATGTCCGTCAAAGACTGTACCCACAGTCTCTCTGTCTGGGAGTCTGAAAATGGTTCCTCAGAGGTAGATCCCTCAATCCCTGAACCCTCTTGGTTCAGGTCTAGTTGATCCTCCTGCGATTCCAATTCCTCCGGAGAGAGAATCTCAGCATCTGAGGATACACCTCTTGGTGATGGGGATCTAACCCGTTTCTTACCAGGAATAGCTCTAGCGATCAATGCTGCTATTCTCTCTTCTAGCCCCCCTAGGGATACGGCTAGCATCTCCTCTGTGATAAACACAGGGCTGGGCTGATCTGGGCCAGCCTCCGCACCAGATCCCCCTAATGGCTCATCCAAGGCGCCCTTTATGGGAATAAGTTGCGGGGAAAGTATCGGCATATCATCAGAATCAGAGGGGGAACCCCTTTGTTTTTTGGTCTTTTTTGTACCCTTTGACCCCGAACCTTTGGAAGCCATAATACAAAATCGAGTGGCCAGGAGTACAAAACTAGAGCTTAGGGGACAATAGATCACTAATGCCCAAAAACTGATGGGGCCCCGTATGTTTTTTTTTTTTTTTTTTTTTAAATATATATGTCTTTCTTTTTTTTTTTTTTTTTTTCAAACATACAGTGACCCCAAACTTAGTTTGCCAGCCTCCAACCTGCTGCAAAAAGGGGAATTGGCTTAACAAAAAAGGCATTGGAACAAAGTCCAGCATGTACTACCCCTCTTCCGCCACCGGGAGTCACTGTTCTGCCGCTCTGCGTCCTCTCCCTCTGAGATCAGCCTCAGACTGAGCACTGACAATGCCTGCTGATCTAAAACAGCACAAGGCGCGCCCCTGTATGACGCTGCAGGCACGCCCCCCCCCGCCCTCCTCTCTGAACGGCGCGAAAAACGTCTATAAGACGTGCGTGCGCGTATGCCGGAACAGGAGGAAATGGAGGAGCCGCGCTGCTGGAGACCCAGGACTGCAGTATCAGGCGGCAGATTCAAACCCCCGGCCAGGTAGGACTCTCCAAAAGGCCCCATAGGGATCCTTACCAGTCCTAGGAAGAAAGCAGCAGGTTAGCTAGCGACACCATTCTTAGACAGGGGAACCTAGTGATGGGGGAAAAGGGATCATCCTGTCTTTCTCAGACATAGTGAGCAAGGTTGCCAATGCAGAGCATACTTAGGCTACCCCCCTTTTAGGTTACCCCGGAGAGCCTGCTGTCGAACCAAGTCCCGCAGGCTCCCCCTTACCTGCTCCATGCTGCAGGATGTTTGTCCAGCAAAACGATCCAATCTTCTCCCATCTCCGTGGGTAGCGTAGTAGACCTTCAGGCCCTGGGGTCCTATGAAGGTACCCACTGTCCTGGACCTATATAGCACCCTGGCAAACAGGAACTTATGGTTTTTACAAACTCCAAGTCCTGGGCCCAGGGTCCAGCCCTCCAAAGAGGAGCATTATAGGCAAAACCCCACGGTTTGGGGCCCGGGTACTGTCCACTTTGGCACTGAGGCTCCTTGGACAGATCCGGTTAGCCCGCCCTTAATCCCAAGGATGTGGAGCAAAGCTATTCCGTGACCAACACCTAAGACACTGGCGAAAAAACTGAGGGACTCCCTCTAGGGGAGGGGGTTATATAGGGAGGGGACTTCCTGTTTGAGATTGCCAGTGTCCACACCTGAAGGTACTCCATATAACCCATATAGTAATGAATATGCCGCTCTGTGTCCCGTGATGTACGAGAAAGAAAAAATAAAATTGTTCTTCAAAATTATCGGCTTTTTTTTGTTTGTGCTATACACACACACAGGTTTTTCATTAAGTTTGTGGAAAGAGATATAGGTCTCTGTAACCTGACAGTTATTTTAATATGATGTAAAATATTACAGAAACCGATAGATATCAATAGCATAGAGTCACTGAATATAAGCAAGATACTGATTTAAAAAAAAAAAAAAGCAAACAATATAATACTCACGTTTAATAACACCCCAATGGGGTGTCTTCCACATATAGTATTATGATACTTCTTCAAGTAATTACTAAATGGCACAGGATCTAGTTGTTCTATAATACTCATACCCTGAAAAGGAAGCAAAAGAGCTGGTTAAAAAAAAAAAAGGAGGTACAGGTGTAGGAAAAAATTACTGTATTTATTGGCGTATAACACTCACTTTGTTTACCCTGAAAATAAAGGGTAAACTGTGCCTGCGTGTTATACGCAGGGGGCTGTGGAAAGTTTTTTTCCCTGCAACTTCCTCTTAAAGTTAGGGTGCGTGTTATACAAGGATAAATACGGTATATATTTATATTGTGAATCAATCATCAGTATCCAAAGGGGCTCTTGCCAATTCTAAAGCACTATTTTTTTTTTTTTTTAAAGTGTATTTTTGTGCGTGAACTCGAGAGAGGAGCCGGACTGCAGGAGTTTGGAGTAGGCAGACCCTCCCCCCGGAGGCAATCGCCATCCTTCTCCATGCCCCTGGTGGCAATGGCGGGTGTGAAGGGGGGCCTCCCACTCACCCCACCCTACCTGCTCCTCTTGGGAGCCCAACTGGGGCCCAATGGGGCAGAGGGACTCCCCCTATGAGGGAGTGAGGGGGCCTAGCCCACCCAGCCAGCCCCGTAGGTCCTTCGCCTCTCTTTATTTTAGGAGACCGCATAGCCAAAGTGCATGTGTTTTAAACCAATTTTGTGTGCGTGCAAGTGTGGTGGTTTTTGTGGGGGGGGGGGGGTGGGCGTACTAAGCACAGGCGTACCTTGCATAGCACACCCACCGGGAGCCGGGCTGAGACCACCAAACTCAATTCACATGTAGCCGAGACCGGGATCCGAACCCTTGGCTGCAGAGGTGAATGGCTTGTCAGCGCAGTGCCAATCACGTTGAGCCACCACAGCTCCCTAAAGCACTATTTTTAATGCCAATGTTTATATGGCAAAAAAATAAATAAAAATTATCTATCTCACACACTATATATATATATATATTTTTTTTACCCCAGTGTGAATGTTAAACATTAAAAACAAGTGTGTATCTTTTTGGAATATTTCAGCCCGTTACTGAAATTAGGTTGCCCTTAACCACTTCAGCCCCGGAAGGATTTACCCCCTTCCTGACCAGAGCACTTTTTGTGATGCGGCACTGCGTCGCTTTAACTGACAATTGCGTGGTCGTGCGATGTGGCTCCCAAACAAAATTGGCGTCCTTTTTTTCCCACAAATAGAGCTTTCTTTTGGTGGTATTTGATCATCTCTGCGGTTTTTTTTTTTTTTGCGCTATAAACAAAAATAGAGCGACTATTTTTAAAAAAATGCAATATTTTTTACATTTTGCTATAATAAATATCCCCAAAAAATATCTAAAAAAATTTATTTTTTCCCCAGTTTAGGCCGATACGTATTCTTCTACATATTTTTCGTAAAAAAAAAATCACAATTAGCGTTTATTGATTGGTTTTCGCAAAATTTATAGCGTTTACAAAAAAGGGGGTCGTTTTATGGCATTTTTATTAATATTTTTTTTTTTACTAGTAATGGTGGAGATCAGCGGGTTTTTTTTCGGTACTGCGATATTATGGCGGACACATCGGACACTTTTGACACATTTTTGGGACCATTGGCATTTTTATAGCGATCAATGCTATAAAAATGCATTGGATTACTATAAAAAATGCCATTGGTAGTGAAGGGGTTAACACTAGGGGGCAGGGAAGGGGTTAAGTGTGTTCCTACAGGGAGTGCAGAATTATTAGGCAAATTAGTATTTTGACCACATCATCCTCTTTATGCATGTGGTCTTACTCCAAGCTGTATAGGCTCAAAATCCTACTACCAATTAAGCATATTAGGTGATGTGCATCTCTGTAATGAGAAGGGGTGTGGTCTAATGACATCAACACCCTATATCAGGTGTGCATAATTATTGGGCAACTTCCTTTCCTTTGGCAAAATGGGTCAAAAGAAGGACTTGACAGGCTCAGAAAAGTCAAAAATAGCGAGATATCTTGCAGAGGGATGCAGCACTCTTAAAATTGCAAAGCTTCTGAAGCGTGATCATCGAACAATCAAGCGTTTCATTCAAAATAGTCAACAGGGTCGCAAGAAGCGTGTGGAAAAACCAAGGCGCAAAATAACTGCCCATGAACTGAGAAAAGTCAAGCGTGCAGCTGCCAAGATGCCACTTGCCACCAGTTTGGCCATATTTCAGAGCTGCAACATCACTGGAGTGCCCAAAAGCACAAGGTGTGCAATACTCAGAGACATGGCCAAGGTAAGAAAGGCTGAAAGACGACCACCACTGAACAAGACACACAAGCTTAAACGTCAAGACTGGGCCAAGAAATATCTCAAGACTGATTTTTCTAAGGTTTTATGGACTGATGAAATGAGAGTGAGTCTTGATGGGCCAGATGGATGGGCCCGTGGCTGGATTGGTAAAGGGCAGAGAGCTCCAGTCCGACTCAGAAGCCAGCAAGGTGGAGGTGGAGTACTGGTTTGGGCTGGTATCATCAAAGATGAGCTTGTGGGGCCTTTTCGGGTTAAGGATGGAGTCAAGCTCAACTCCCAGTCCTACTGCCAGTTTCTGGAAGACACCTTCTTCAAGCAGGGGTACAGGAAGAAGTCTGCATCCTTCAAGAAAAACATGATTTTCATGCAGGACAATGCTCCATCACACGCGTCCAAGTACTCCACAGCGTGGCTGGCAAGAAAGGGTATAAAAGAAGAAAAACTAATGACATGGCCTCCTTGTTCACCTGATCTGAACCCCATTGAGAACCTGTGGTCCATCATCAAATGTGAGATTTACAAGGAGGGAAAACAGTACACCTCTCTGAACAGTGTCTGGGAGGCTGTGGTTGCTGCTGTACGCAATGTTGATGATGAACAGATCAAAACACTGACAGAATCCATGGATGGCAGGCTTTTGAGTGTCCTTGCAAAGAAAGGTGGCTATATTGGTCACTGATTTGTTTTTGTTTTGTTTTTGAATGTCAGAAATGTATATTTGTGAATGTTGAGATGTTATATTGGTTTCACTGGTAAAAATAAATAATTAATATGGGTATATATTTGTTTTTTGTTAAGTTGCCTAATAATTATGCACAGTAATAGTCACCTGCACACACAGATATCCCCCTAAAATAGCTAAAACTAAAAACAAACTAAAAACTACTTCCAAAAATATTCAGCTTTGATATTAATAAAATGTTTTGGGTTCATTGAGAACATGGTTGTTGTTCAATAATAAAATTAATCCTCAAAAATACAACTTGCCTAATAATTCTGCACTCCCTGTATTTGTGTTCTAACTGTATGGGGGGGTTGACTCACTAGGGGGAATCACTGATCTTCCGTTCATACATTGTATGAACGGCGGCACGCGGCGCCGCCGGCGCGCGCCCTCTAGCGGCCAAAAAAGATAGGACGTAGAGCTACGTGCTCTCGCCCAGCACTGCCACCGTCCCGCAGTAATATGACGGCGGGCGGTCGGCATCTAGTTAAAGAAGCTGGGGAGAAAAATGCTTTGTGCCAGCAGTCTTTGTTGATCTACATTCTATAGAATGGAGAGGGGAATCTTAAGATCTTGATAGGTTCAAAGGGCTTGTTTCTGCAGGACAGCGAGAATAAAGTTGAGATTCTAAGAAAGCACAGGGTGCTGCAACAGGCAGGTTGTTGTTGAACCTGAAGGCTAAAAAAGGTGTCCACATCTGAAATCTCCCCTTTCGCATGTTAGATTGAAGACATCTAGAAGAGGTTCCCATATGATAGAGGCAATAGCAGCAGAGATAATTTGTTTTTCAGTCGTCCAGTCCCGAGATGTGGGCCGCAGAGATCGCTGGACAATTGGCGACTGTTTAAGAGATGACCTGGTTAACTCTTTTGAAGGCAGCAAGACTCCTGGTGCCCCCTTGAAGGCCGATATAGGCCACCGCCATGTTATTGTCTGACTGCAGCGCAGTTAGTAGCACTTTCGCCTAGCAGCAAAAAAAGGTTTGCTGGTTCGTATCCCAACCACGACACCATCTGCCTGGAGTTTGCATGTTCTCCCTGTGTCTGCGTGGGTTTCCTCCGGGAATTCCGGTTTCCTCCCACACTCCAAAGACGTGCTGGTAGGTAAATTGGATCTCGTCCAAAAAAAAATGGCCCAGTATATATGTATATATGTGTGTATGACTGTGTCCATAGCGTGTCAAGATCCTACGGGGTAAAAATTACCGCACCAGCCAAGCAGACTCTGGCTGGAAAAAGCACCCAGAGGTGATTCAGTTCGCATGCGTTGCGCTATACAAGTCATTCATTCACTGCAGAAGGGGGATACAGTGCTGTAAGGCCAGCATGACTGCTCTGAGCCCCATGATGTTGATGGGAACCATTGCTTCCCTCGATGACCATGTTCCTTGGACCCCCCTAGGGACTGGAAAACTCCAGCCCGAGACTTGCATTTGTCCCGCTACTTTCAAGTGATAGGAAAGGCCTCCCCCACTGTTAGGGCTGAGGTGGCAATCCACCAAGTTAGAGAATGCCTTACTTGGCTGGAAGAAGCATGTGCAAATCAGAAACAGCAGCCTGCTTTTTCCAGGTTAGCAAGATATTTTGTTGGAGAGTTCTTGAACGGTGGCAGGCAAATTATACTTCAAAAAGGAGGCTACCATTAAGGTCGAGAACTCAGAATTTCAATGTGGGAGGTCGCTTAGCTCTCAATTCTCAAGCTCTACGGGACACAGAGCCTCTATTCATTACATAGTGGGTTGTATGGTCACCAGAGGTGATTGGACACTGGCACAACAAAGACAAGTTCCCCTCCATATAACCCCCCCCCCCCCAAGGGAAGTACCTCAGTTTTGTAACAAAGCAGTAAGGTTCCCATAAGAAGGGAGGGACCTCTGTGTCCCGTGGTGTACTCCAAGAAAAGGATTTTACAGTTAAGCTGTTATTAAAAATCCTATTTTCTTTATCGTACACCACAGGACAGAGCCTCTATTCATTAGATAGTGGGACATCCCAGAGCAATGCTCAATGAAGGGTGGGAGACACAGATCTAAGCAGGCCACTAACGGAAAAAAAAACTAGACCGCTGCCTGCAGCATGCTATGCAGAATCCTCATGTCCTCCTCATATCTATTTGATAGAATTTGGTAAACGTCTGGACTGAAGACCAAGTTGCAGCTTTACAGATCTGAGCCAATCGAAGACTGGTGATGCTCCACCCATGAAGCACTTATTGCCCTGGTAGAGTGCACCTTAACAGAAAAACGAGGATTCTTGTTCCTTAAACCATAAGCTTGAATAATTACTTGTCGAATCCACGTAGAAATGGTGGATTTTGATGCGGCTTGGCCCTTCCTGGGACCATCTGACACAATAAACAAAGACATATGTTTTGCTTATCTGGGCAGCTGCCTGCAGATAAACTTTTACTGCTCTCACTACATCTAGAGTGCAATAACTTTCTCCCCCGCTGACCGCGGCTCAGGCAAAACAATGACTTGATTTAAATTAAATGCTGATATCACCTTTGGAAAAAAAGGTAGGATGGGGGGGCATAGTACAATCTTAGCTATGACTAAGCATTGTACAACAATGTGAAATGCGTCCGCTATATCATCCCACCGTTTGCTGTTTTTCTGTTTGTGCAGTGTTTTTTTTACTGGATTAAAGGCTTTTATTGTTTTTTTACATTTATCGGAGTGCGGCTGTCCACACCTTCTTGCTTCCATTGCCTGCACCCATTGGATTTTTCTGAGTCCACACTCACCACCGAGGTACACTCATCTGGAGCGGCAGTCTTTCTCCCATAGTACAATCTTGTCCTTGTGACAAACTAAATACAGGCTCTTTATAAGAAAGAGCTGCTAACTCTGATACTCTTCTAGCAGAAGGGCTAGCAAAAGGCCAATTTCCTGCTCAAAAGAATCAAAGGAATATGGTAAATAGGTTCAAAAGGTTGCTTTTGCAAGACTGACAATACCAAGTTCAAATCCCAAGGACATAAGGGAGATTTGACCGGCGGGTTGATCCGCAGTACTCCATGGATGAATGAACAACAATTTAGGGGCCTTGGATGGACCCAAAAGTGTATATTTTTTACCCCCAAGGGGTTTCTTTGGCAGAGCTTTCTTCAGCACATCCAAAACCTTAGACACTGGAGAAAAAAAACTAAAAAAAAAAAATGGAGGTACGTCCCGTGGTGCGTACGATAAAGAAAATAGGATTTTTAATAACAGCTTACCTGTAAAATCCTTTTCTTGGAGTACACCATGGGACACAGCGGTCCCCCCCTTCTTATAGGACCCTTACTGCTGTGCTACAAAACTGAGATACTTCCCTTGGGGGGGGGGGGGGGGGGGTTATATGGAGGGGAACTTTTCTTTATTGGTTGTGCCAGTGTCCAATCACCACTGGTGATCATACAACCCACTATGTAATGAATAGAGGCTCTGTGTTCCGTGGTGTACGATAAAGAAAACTATTTTCTGGTAGAAAAACTTTCGCTTGGGGATGTGTCCAGGGCCAGACCCAAGTATTTCAGGCGAAAGAAAAAGGCTGGGATGCAGATTTGTTGAAACTGATCACACAGCCAAAGGCCTGGAGCATCTGTATTGTCTAGTGGACATGTCCTGAGAACCAAAATAGAGTCAAGTCCTTAAGAAGGTGGTCTAAAAGGCCTGTGACTTGGATGCCTTAAATCCTGAGTGAGCAGAGGACAGGCCAAAGGGCAATTTGACAAACTGGAAGTGGGTGGAGCCCAGAGTGCCAGGCGGGGGACCCGAGAAGAGCGAATATTCAATTTAAAAGAGCAGGCAAGAATAATAATTAAGTTTGTTATTAAAAAAAATAAAGCATGTGCCTTTAGTATTAAAAGGCCAAGGATGATTTTCTCAGTGAAGGGGGAAAAAAAAAAAAAAAAAAAAGAAGGAAGGTTTATCACATTCAGAGAGTATCACAAAACTGAGGGTTCTCACAGAGCCAGATTTGGTTACTGTACAGATAGAATTAATTTCACTATTAGAGAATCTCCATAACATCACCTAACCCTATGTAACTGGGTGCAAAAACATACCCAGACCAAACAAATTCCATTAGGAATACACTCGTGCTACTATTGAAAGCTACTGAAGGAGGATTGCTTGCAAGTCTCATTTTACATTTCTTTTACATTAAACAAGGTGTTTGTAACAGGAGAGCCCATGGTATCATGGAGGAACATTACTAGAGGTCGACCGATATGGTTTTTTTTATGGCCGATGCCGATATTTAGAAATCTGTGCAGCCGATATATAATGCCGATTTTTGCGGGCAATATTTTGGGCCGATTTTTTTATTTCTTGATAGGCGCGGGTGGTGCTGCGTTGTGGGGAGGGATGGGTGGTGCTGCGTTGTGGGGAGGGATGGGTGGTGCCGAGTTGTGGGGGGGGGATGGGTGGAGCCGAGTTGTGGGGGGGGATGGGTGGAGCCGAGTTGTGGGGAGGGATGGGTGGAGCCGAGTTGTGGGGGGGGTGGGGTGCGTGGTGCTGCGTTGTGGGGGGGGGGGGGTGGGTGGTGCTGCATTGTGGGGGGGGGGGTGGGTGGGTGGTGCGTTGTGGGGAGGGATGGGTGGTGCTGCGTTGTGGGGAGGGATGGGTGGTGCTGCGTGTGGTGGGGAGGGATGGGTGGTGTGCGTTGTGGGAGGGTGGGTGGTGCTGCGTTGTGGGGAGGGATGGGTGGTGCTGCGTTGTGGGGAGGGATGGGTGGTGCTGCGTTGTGGGGAGGGATGGGTGGTGCTGCGTTGTGGGGAGGGATGGGTGGTGCTGCGTTGTGGGGAGGGATGGGTGGTGCTGCGTTGTGGGGAGGGTGGGTGGTGCTGCGTTGTGGGGGGGGGGGTGGGTGGTGCTGCGTTGTGGGGGGGGGGGGTGGGTGGTGCTGCGTTGTAGGGGGGGGGGGTGGGTGTGATTCGGTGCGTTGTGGCAATGAAGATGATTGATTTGCAATGCATTGTGAAAATGAATGAGGATGAGAGTTACATTGTGAAGAAGATCCCCACAATGTAGCCGATATGCACCCAGAGTCATCCTCATCCATTTTCTCAATGCCAGCAGACAGATTTCACACAAAAAGACATACAATTAAGTCTGCGGGGGGGGGGGGGGGGGGGGGCACAGTACAGTAGCACCCTCCATACATGCTGGTATCTATCTGCATGCACCTGATAGGCTAGGTGCATGCTGATGAGATGACCAGCCAATCAATTAACAAGTAAAATACAAGCAGCCAGCAGGAGAGGACGACAGAGCTAGTGCTGGCCACGATCTCCTGCTGGGGGGAGTTAACATGTCAGGTTGAAGATGCTTGTAAAAGGGCCAATGATGGTTTCTCTGCCACCTGACTTGCAGTACTGACCAGTGCAATATATTCTTGAATCCTCCTCCCGCACGGCCACTATAGAGAAGCCAAGGAGAGATTTCACTGGCATTCATCGTACCGCCCCCTCCCTCGACGTGCTGTATTAGATACTTGTAAAAGGGCCAATGATTGTTTCTCCAATACAGCACACCGAGGGAGGGGGCGGGGCGGTACGATGAATGCCAGTGAAATATCTCCTTAGCTTCTCTATAGTGGCCGCGCGGGAGGGGGATTCAAGAATATATTGCTTCAAGAGCACTGGTCAGTACTGCAAGTCACGTGGCAGATGCTTGTAAAGGGCTAATGATCGTTTATCCAATACAGCACGCCGAGGAAGGGGGCGGAGCGGGGACGGGCGGTACTATGCAATGCCAGTAAAATCTTTCCTAGCTATTGGAGGTGGCCGTGCGTGTGGAGGATTCAGGGACACGCGCTGCTGCAGGGCAGGCGGCCATGCCAGCCGTTTATTGTAATAGCCGCGATTCGGCCGATTTTTTCACAATAATCGGCCAATGCCGATTTCATAAAAACGGCCAAATATCGGCCGATATATCGGTCGACCTCTAAACTTTACTATCCGTTTCCAGAGGTCCTGGATTTTTGGACAGGCACAGAGAAGATGAAAAAACGTGCCCGTCTCTTGGCCACAAAACATACACAGGGTGGGCTGCGTTTGTATCTTGCCACACGTATTAGGGTCAGGTATGCCCTGTGAGTTATGTAGATTTGAGTCAGCCGATCCAAGAGTTTAGGTGACACTGTTTTACAAGTCTCCAAGGCCTCCTCCCACTCCTCATCCTCCAGCACCCCCACCTCCCTTTCCCAGCTGGGTTTTAAAGCAAATGCTACCTTGGTGGAAACTGGGGTGGACAGCATGTTATAGAATGTGGATATCAATCTGCTGGGATCCTTGCCCTTGACTATGGCCATAATCAGGTGTGGGGTCGGTTGCGGGTAGGTGCGTGAAAATTGTACTTGGGCCGCATGTCTAATCTGAAAAAAACTGAAAAACATATGGTTATGGAGTGTGAGACGCAAGATCCCAAATGCGCTTGCATTGGTCTAACAGGGACTTTGCTTCTCCCGCTGGCACAGTACCACCAGAACACGCAGAGACCGCGTATAACGCGTCTCCAGTGAGTTGAGCACTCCCCAGGCAGAGCAGAAGCAGGAATCTTCGACTGTCAGTTTTATCAATATGAAACAACTGGGATAGTTGTGAGGCTATATAATACAAATTGAAATACGGCAGGTCCTTTGGGTTTTTCAGTGCCTGCCAGGCAAGTTTATGCCTGCTCGTCCTCCAGACAAATGGTTTGAGTAGAGCTTCAAGTGACTTTTAACCAAGTTTATGCGGCCCCACACCCCAAGTGGCAAACGGGCCCAGACTCGGATTTTAGTTCTGACCATTGCAAATAGGGGTTCTATATTGAGCGCGATGTAATCAGCCGGGTTTCTAGAGATGTTTACTCCCAAATACTTAATAATATGACTGAGACTTGGGCGGCGGGAAGCTTTTAATCGGTAGAATCTGCGATTCTCATTTTACATATCTAAAAACAGCCTTTGCCCATGAAGATCTCACACATTACTCTGGGTGGAAACCCATCCCAACAAATGGTTTGAAGATGGTCTTATAACATTCTCTAGAAAAGTATGGAGGAAGCACAAGATATCCTGATAGGTACAGTCATAAAAGGTTTTCCTTTTGGAAAAATAAAGGCTGCACACCCATTACAAAATATTTAAAGAAGAGAGCTCACAAGTTTATACAAGAAGAATGTTTCGTAGTTTTGTTTGTATATATTTTGCATTCTCCGAGTTACTAGATGGAACTTTCAACTTGTTTTTCAAGTTGTTGCTATATTTGTGTTGAACCTGTTTTATTGAGTTACAAGCATTTGTAAAACATTGACAAAACATAGGTCAGGAATAATATCTGACTATTGAGTGTACAAGTCCAGATTAGAATCAGGACACCAAAAAAACATGTATCACATATGCATAGTCAGGTAAATAACCTTAATGAACCCAGAAATAAGTGAAATAAGCAAAGTAATGTTAAATCAAGTAACCAGTAGACCACGATCAAAACAAAAAACAAAGGCTCAACACATATGGCCTGAACGCATGGTAAATCTACGGGTAAGATTATTAGACTGATAAAAGTACAGGGGGAGGAGTAGTAAGGAGAGGAGAGAGAATAGAAAAGAAAAAAATAAATTAAAAAAAAGGAAGAAGACGAAGAAAGGGGAGAGGGGACATCACGCTACTCATGAGAGGGCACTCGGAAGCAGTAGGTGCTGTGTCCGACATAAAAGATTCAAAATCAGCAGAGAACCGGAAGTGTAACCAAAACGGTCCACGTAATAGTGTGGTCTTCATTCTTATCGGTATCCCAGGTTCCATTTCACATGCCCAATCAGCCAGAGAGGGGGTCACAGGTTGACGCCACTCTCTGGCAATAACTGAACGTGCAGCCGTCAGCACATCGCGGATTAAGCTCTTCTTGATTTGTTTGTATGATCCCGGAATCATAGAGGAGGACTGTTAAGTGGGGTTAAGTGGGGTATTTGTCACCTACTAGTTTGTCATATAGTTTGAGAACCTTGTTCCAAAAGGGGGCGACACGTGGGCATGTACCCCAAATGTGTGTCATGTTCCCTGGAGCTTGTAAACATCTCCAGCATAGGTCAGACATTAGGATCAAACTTATGTAGAATAGTGGGGCAGCGGTACCACCTAGAGAAAATACGGTAGTTTCGTTCTTGGGCATGAGAGGAGATGGATAATTTAAAAGAGAGCGCCAGTGTTTTGCCCCCACTCCATATCATCCGGAGACAAATTCATCTCCCTTTCCCATTTTGAGAGGAATGACAGTGAGTTTGGATAGGAGACCTGGATCAGCAATTGATACATCAGGGAAAGCGAATGCTCTGGTCTGTCTGACTGGAAAAGCAATGACGCAAAAGCTGTCTGTGGTCTAGTCATATGTTTGGTATTTTGTGCATAAAGTGTGTTAATTGAGTGTGTTCAATCCAAGCAATAAAAGGGTTGTGGCAGGAAGAGAGCATGTCTGGAAGGGGAATCGGTTGTCCAGCGCGAAGCATATGCCTCAACAGAGGAGCTTCTGATTTTTGCCACATAAGAAATTTGGATTTAGCACAAGTCGGAGGGAAAGAGTTGATATCAAATAATTAATGGAGTCAAGGGGCTGGGTCTCGAGGACAATAAACCTTTGTGGATATAGTTGTCCCAAATTCGCAATGTAGTAGAAGTTACAAGGGTCAATAAGTCCGCAGGGGGTCTATGTGTCGGGTGTGTCCATGGAAGGGATGCGAGGTCGGGAGAAATGCGGTCATTTTCTAGTGACGTCCATAATTTAGTGGAGGAACCGTGGTACCAATCTACTATTCTGATCAAAGATGCAGCATGAAAGTACAAGTTGTTGGTATATTTGAAAACAAAAAGCCAGTTTGGTTACAAACCTCACAAGCTCACTTTACAAAGTCATGGACTTATCATTAAAATACTTATCCAACAGTTTCAAAAGTTAAAGTGGTAGTATACTCTATGCTACCACTTTTACCTACAGGTAAGCCTATAATAAGGCTTACCTGTAGGTATAAAGAATATCTCCTAAACCTGTACGGTTTAGGAGATATTCCCCTTGCAATGCGCCACCGATTGCAGCGGCACATGCGCAGGGAGGATCCTCGGCAAAAGGGCCGGCAGCCGACGGACCTTGCCGGAATTAAATCTCCCACGCGCATGCGCGGGAGTGACGACATTGCCGCTCCAGCCAATCACAGCGCTGGAGCGGCGATACCCGGAAGACACGCCAGGCAAGATGATATCTCGCTCGGCGTGGACCAGGTAAGTTCTCTTCACCTCGTTCTGATGTAAGTATTTCATAATGAGCTAGTATGCGGTGCATACTAGCTCATTATGGCTTTTGCCTTGCAGGTGCAAGAAAAAAAAAACTGTATATGCGGGTATACAACCGCTTAAAGCAAAAATAGGATTTTATACTCACCGTAAAATCCTTTTCTCTGAGTTCATGGACGGATGGAGCCTTAAACTTGACAAAGTGGGAAATAGCCTTCCTTTAGGAGTGACTATGCAGAAAATGTGAACTTCAAAGCTGAACAGCCCTGCCCCGGCTGTGGTCCTATTGGCTATAACCCCTCAGCCTGCACCAAGCAGTTCAGTTCATAGAAAGCAGTACAAACTTAAAAAAAGGAGGGGTGGGTGCTGTGTCCGTCCATGAACTCAGAGAAAAGGACTTTACGGTAAGTATAAAATCCTATTTTCTTTTTTGTTCATGGACGGACACAGCCTCAATCTTGACAAAGTGGGACGTCCCAAAGCAGTGTCAAAATGAGGGGTGGCAACAATATAAAATTAAACTTCACCCCAAAACAAAACAGAGCTCCTCAACTAAGTTGTAACTCTAAAAACAGCCGCCTGCAAAACTTTGTGGCCGAAGAAGCATCCGAAGATGCACTCCCATCAACTTGTAAAGTTTAGTGAAAGTGTGACCGGGCGACCAGGTTGCCGCCTTAAACACCTGGGAAACAGACGCTTGATGTCAGAAAGCCCAGGAGGCACCATTGCCCTGGTCGAATGCATCATGACAGGGATGCACCCAACCCTTTATGGTGTAAGCCTGATCAGGATCTGTCGGATCCACCTCGAAATGGTGGCCGATGATACCGCTGGGCCCTTCTTGGGACCAGCCACTGAAACAAACAGTGAGTCTGAACTCCGGAACGGAGCAGTAACAGACAAGTATATTCTCGGAGCTCGGACAACGTCCAAGGAATGTCACGTCATCTCCGTAGGATTCAACGGATGGGGACACAAGGATGGCAGTACAATGTCCTCCTTGAGATGGAAGGTCGAGATGACCTTAGGAAGAAAAGAAGGCTGCAGCCGCAGCACCACCTTATCCTTGTGGAAAATCAGATAGGGAGCCTTTCATGACAAGGCTCAGAACCCGTCTTAACTGACATAGCAGCTACCAAAAAGGACCACTTTCTGAGAAAATGTCAACAAGGGAACTTCCATAATGTTCTCAAACTGTGGTTTCTGAGGCACCTAGAGGTCATGCCGTTAAGGCCATTGACTGTAAAGCAGGATGACGTATGGGACCTTGCGACAGCAGGTACTCTCGTAGCGATAGACGGCAAGGAACGTCTGCTATTCAAATCCCCAACGCGGTAGTGGAGGACGGACCAGAGGGGCCGCATGCTGAACCCCCTGTACAAACGGTCTCACTAGAGAGTGAGCCGCCAGGGGTTGTTGAAAAATAGACAGCCAGGACAGATATCTGCCCCATAATTGTACTTAAAGCTAATTTTTGGTCCGCCCATGCTGCAAGAACAGCAGGACTCTGGGAACCAAATAAGCATGCGGGTGTCGCCTCATTTCCTCACAAATGGATATGTAGGTCTTCCAAGTGCGATGGTAAATCTTCCTGGAGGACAATTTCTGAGCACTCCTCATGGTAGAGATCACCGAGTCTGACAGGCCCCGGTCTCTTAGCACCAGGCTTTTAAAAGCCCTGGTAATGTGAAAAACTCAAAAAGTGACTGAAACAAATAAAACACATTGAACAAAAAGTCCATAGAAGTGAATATTTAAGTAATGTGAAACAGTGTCCATCAATATGAAATGAAGATAGATGCTGTGTAAAATCATGGAACATTCCTTTACACTCTAAGTAGAAGATGAAATGAATGAAATACCCTTATCGGATCTAGTGGATCTAACCTTCAGCGACAGTAGATCATACAGGCATGAAAGCTCTCGAACTAAACAGCTTGACTGGCGATTCTGAAGAGCCAATGGCTTGACCTTACTGGAAGCCGGCAATCATTCGCTGGAAACCTCTCACTGGGTAGATGGAAATCCAAATGACAGGAATGGACCAGGAGAACCTCGATAGCCCTTTTCCTTCCGGCAGGTGTTAAATAAAAAAAAAAAAAAAAGAGAACCAACGTCCACAAAGTAAGGAACAAAAATGGAACTCCAAAAAGAAACTTAATCCAGCAGGACATGCAAGGAAAAAGAAAACAGGGCTCCCAATGGTGCAGGTCAAAAATAATCTAGGGTTTATTGTAATAAAAACCCAAACAAAATAGACATAAAAGTGATCCAAAAAAAATAAAAAAATCTAACAAAATGGATAAAAGCAATATGGGGAGTAGGTGTACCAAGCCCTATACTAACTACTTTATTCAATTTTGTCACATTTGCGATGTAGTAGCTCACTTTGTTCAGATAAGCACAGTATTTTTCTCTTTTTTAGGACTAAAACAAGATGGCATATGGGACCTTTCCTAGCAGTAGACGCCAAGGGACGTCTGCTACTAGATGCACTAGGTCGGCGTACCAAGGACGCCGAGGCCAATCCGGAGCAATTGGGATCATTGGAATCCCCTCTCTGCGAAGCAGATGAGGAAGGGAGCTTTAGAAGAGGGAAGGCATAAGTTAGCCGGTACCGACTCCACAGCGCCTCAACGCATCTGTTGCGTCTGCCCATGGGTCTCTTGACCTAGCCACAAACCTCAATATCTTCCAATTGAGTTGAGACGCCAGGAGATCTACGTCTGGCGAGCCCCATCTTGGGCAAAGGATCTGAAACACATCCGGGTGCAGAGACCATTCTCATTGGTCCAGCATCTGGCAACTCAGGTAGTCCGCCTGCCAGTTTTCCACGCCCGGAATGTATACAGCCGACAGGGCCCGTACGCTACTTTCTGCCCACCTTAGGGTGTGAGCGACCTCTGGTGCTGCAGCCAAGCTTCTTGTTTCTCGATGGTTGACATATGCCACAGCAGTGGCGTTGTCCGACTGGATCCTGACTGGATGCCTCTGAGACCATGTGGAGAGGCACAGCCTGATCGCCCGATGTTCCAGGACATTGTTTGGAAAGTGGGAATCCTCCGGAGACCAGTGACCCTGGGTCAGCTGAACCCCCCAGACCCCCCCCCCAACCGGTAAGGCTGGCGTCCGTCGTGAGGACTATCCAGTGAAAGGAAAGGAAAGACTTCCCGGACAGAAGTGCTGGTGTAGTCAGCCACCAAACAAGAGAGGTCCTGACCAGGTGGCTCCCCCGGTATTAATAATCCAGGGATGATGGGCACTTGTCCCATCTGGACAGAATTTCCTCCGGTAACACTCGTGTGAGATTGCACATATGGTACCGCCTCGAAGAAGGCCACCATGAGGCCCAGGACTCGTATGCAAAAGCAAAGTGACGACCATTTCTGGGATGTCAACTGCTGCGTTGCAGCCCGAAGGGTCTGCAACTTTTCCACAGGGAAAAAAACCTTTGCCTCGGAGGAGTCCAGAATTAACCCCAGATATACTAGGCGTTGAGTCGGTTACTGACTTCTTGAATATTCAGTACCCAACCAAAGTGTCAGGGGGTTTGACAGGTTACAGACAGGCTCACCTCTAATTCTGAGTCTGAAGCGGCCCTCAGAAGCAGGTCGTCCAAGTAGCCCACAATAGCAATGCCATGTTGTCTTAGTAGGGCGAGAATTGGGGAAAGCACCTTGGTGCCGATGCCCGGCCAAAGGGGAGAGACACATCCGCAAAACGCAGATATCTCTGAAGCTTTGTGCATATGGGGACATGTAAATAGGCATCCCTGATGTCCAAGGATGCCAGATGTCCCCCGGCAGTGACAGAGCGAACCCATTCCATCCGGAATCTTTGTACCTTCACAAAGCAATTGAGGGCCCTAAGGACCAGAATTGGGCGAACGCCCTCCATCTTTGGTACTATGAACAGATTGGAGTAAAACCCCTGAAACCATTCCAGAAACTGGGACAGGAATAACCACTCCGCGTTTTAGCAGGTCCTGAACTGCCCCAAATAGGGCTTCCCGACGAGTATGTTGTAGCTGGAGGGAAAAAAAAAATCAGTTTGGTGGGCAAGATAGAAATTCTATCTTGTACCCTGAAGACACTACTTCACAAACCCACCGGTCGGGGACCCGAGATGTGCACCGGGTCGCAAATTTGTGAAGACGACCCCCCACCCGAGAGATGGGTGGGGGCAAACCTTTATGCAGATGTAGCTTTGTCCGCAGGTTTGCAAAAACTGTCCCTGAGCAGGCGCTTTATCGGCCTCTGGTCTTTTACCCACCGTACTGGGCGGACGAAAAAAAAAAACGCTTGTGTGTGATAAAGGACCACCCTTGTCTACGGCGTGGCTCCTTCCCCTTTTTGGACTGTGAGAGCAGTGTGCCCTTACCTCCTGTAGCATCTTTAAATATGTCATCCAGGGAAGCTCCAAAAAAGTCTGTTGTCCTTAAAGGGCAAGTCCATCAGGGCTTTCTTGAAAGATTGGTTAAAGAGTTGGTCCGCAGTAGCTCCTGGTGTGATCCTGACATGTGCAACCTGAGAGGTGTCTAGGCAGTGTGTAGTCAGGCGTGCCTAGCGTAATGGTGTGAAGATTGCTTGTTCTGCTTTTATTGTTTTTACTCTGTTCTCTTTTTGTGCACGTTGCGGCGTGCAATGTTTGGCCGGGGTATGCCCATATGGCCCTGTTTTGTAACTCAAGTCTTTGAAATTACCTTAATAAAAAAACAATAAAAAAAAAAAGTAGTTGGTCCGCCGACCAAAGTAGACGGCGTAACACCACCACCTGACTTGAAGCTCTGGCCAGCAGAGGAATAGTGTCCAAGGCTGATTCACAAATACATTTTAGGCCTGGTACAAGTTGGTCAGCTAGGGCTACCTCGTTCAAGGAAGCCTGATGTGCTTGTAACCCAGTGAGCAGCATCTTTGCCCATTCCGTGAGTGTCTGAGACACCAGGGCCCCAACTATGGCTGGGCGTACCGCTGAACCCACTACCGTGTACAGGTTGCGGGTGATCGCCTCAGCCTTCTTGTCCGCAGAGACTTAGAAGGCGGGAGCCCCCTCCACTGGTATGGTGGTTAGCTTGTTTAATCTGGACACAGGAGGGTACACTATCGGGGGCGAGGTCCATCTTTTCAAGAAACTCTCTTCAAGAGGGTAACGCACCGCTAGATTTTTAGGGACTGAAAAAAACCTTCTGTGGTTTATCCCACTCCTTGTATAAAAGTTTGTATAAATAAGACACACAAGGAGACACTTTAGCAGTGCGGGTTGCCTTACAGAACCCAAAAGGGACCGGGGCGTCTGCTGCTTCTGCAGACCCCTCTATTTTTTGAGTATCTTGCACTGCGGTGATGAGGTCACTTACTAGAGCCCTATCGCGTGCTGACCTGGGTCCGAGGTCATCCTCACTGTCTGGGCGATCTTGGTCCGCATCTTCAGATACCTCAGAGGCAGGGTCATGAGCGCTAGCTGGACCCAGGTCCGCATCCGAGTTATCCACAGAAGATGGCGGGGGAGGAGGCGCTTTCTAGCCCCCTTTCTATGCGCTGCTTCCACCTTGGCCACAAAGGCATCAAGGATTGCCGACATAGTGTCCACCGATACATTGGGTGCAGGGGCATCAATTGCCAGCTCAGGTGTCTCGGGGGAAAAAGCGTCTGCTTGTGATGCCATGCTGTCCACACACCCGACACGGGACTCCCAAACATGTAACCCACCACTCCTGGCTGCAGAGACGAGGGGTTCCCCCCCAGAGGACACACCACCCAGGAACCGTAGTAGATGGTTTACATAGAGCTGCTTCCTGCAGAGCGTGTCTGTCGATCTATGCTCTCCAAAGCTGGGATCAAAGGCAGTTTGTGGGGCTGCTATTTTTGTCAGTCTTTCAGACTGCTCAGTCAGCAACGTGTATCTGTTAATCTGCCGTTTTTTCAATGTGATCCATGGTACAAATGGCCGCCAATCTGACACTAGAGGCCAACAGGGCAGAAAACCAGAGTGCAGCAGAGTAATGCAGCAGTCAGTACACATCAGCAGAAATCACCAGAAAAATGGCCGCAGAGCGTCGCTAGGCCAATACAGATGCGGCTACAAAAACATAGCCGCCAGTGCAAGTAAAGAACACACCAAACATGGCCGCCGACAGCATGGAGCAGGACATGCAGGTAAGCAAAAAAGGGATTTTTAAATACAGCTTACCTGTAAAATCCTTTTCTTGGAGTACATCACGGGACACAGAGCGGCATATTCATTACTATATGGGTTATATGGAGTACCTTCAGGTGTGGACACTGGCAATCTCAAACAGGAAGTCCCCTCCCTATATAACCCCCTCCCCTAGAGGGAGTCCCTCAGTTTTGTAGCAAGCAGTATGCCTCCCAAAATGTTCACCCAAAAGAGGGGTGGGAGCTCTGTGTCCCGTGATGTACTCCAAGAAAAGGATTTTACAGGTAAGCTGTATTTAAAAATCCCTTTTTCTTTCTCGTACATCACGGGACACAGAGCGGCATATTCATTACTATATGGGATGTCCGAAAGCAATGCTTTAATGAGGGGAGGGAGACATCTTCCAAAGAAGGATTTAATTTAGAGGTATACTCAAATAATAATAATAATTCCAACTTAGTCAAGAAAAAACTTCTTTTTTTTTTTTTTTTTCTTTTACAACCAAGGGTGCCCCCTGATCCCGAGGATCTTAAACTGCAGCCTGTAGTACTGCCTGTCCAAAGGCTGAATCTGCATTCCTTCTCACGTCTAGTTGATAAAACTTTGTAAACGTGTGGACTGATGACCACGTCGCCGCCTTGCATATCTGAGCCATAGAGATCTGATGGTGTGCTGCCCAGGAGGCGCCCATGGCCCTGGTAGAATGGGCCTTTACCGACAAAGGAGGAGGCAACCTCTTCAAACCGTAGGCTTGAATGATTAATTGTCTAATCCATCTCGAGATGGTGGATTTTGCAGCTGCCTGCCCCTTCTTGGGGCCATCTGGTAGAACGAACAACACATCTGTTTTCCGGATCTTTTCTGTAGCTTTAAGATAGGCCTTCATGGCCCGGACAATATCCAAGGTATGCAGCAACCCCTCCTTTCTAGAAGTGGGTTTCGGAAAGAAGGATGGAAGTACCAAATCCTGGTTCAAGTGAAAATTGGATATAACTTTTGGTAGAAAGGAAGGATGGGGCCGGAGAACTGCCCTGTCCTTATGTAGAACGAGATATGGTTCCTTACACGATAAGGCTGCTAATTCTGACACTCTCCTGGCCGAAACTATGGCGACCAAGAAAACCAACTTTCTTGTCAGTAAAACTAAAGGAATCTCAGCCAACGGCTCAAAGGGTTGTTTCTGTAGAGTGGACAGGACAAGATTTAAGTCCCATGGACAAATTGGTGACTTGACAGGAGGATTAATACGCAAGACCCCCTGTATGAAGGTCTTTACCAGCGAGTGGGTGGCCAGCGGCCTCTGAAACCACACTGACAGAGCTGAAATCTGTCCCTTGATTGTGCTTAATGCCAGGCCTTTATCCACTCCTAGCTGGAGAAAACTTAACACCCTATCAATGGTATATTTGCGGGAATTCCATCTTTTGGATTCACACCAGCCTACGTAGTTCCTCCACACCCTGTAATAAATCACCCTGGAGGCCGGCTTTCTAGCCCTAATCAGGGTAGGAATTACCTGCCTAGACAGACCTCTACCCCTGAGAATCAGGGATTCAGCCTCCAGGCCGTCAAATTTAGACATTGTAATGTAGGGTGGAGGATCGGGCCTTGTGAGAGTAGGTCTGGTCGTAGAGGAAGAGTCCAAGGGTCTCCCACTGCCATCTTCAGGACTAGTGAGTACCACGTCCTCCGGGGCCAAGCTGGAGCCACTAGAATGACTGGCTTGTGCTCCACTCTGATCCTGCGCAACAGGCGAGGAAGTAACTGTAGCGGAGGGAATGCATATAGAAGTTTGAATTGATGCCAAGGGCAAACCAACGCATCGGTTCCGCAGGCCATAGGGTCCCTCGCTCGAGACACGAACCTGTCTAGTTTCTTGTTGAACCTGGATGCCATTATATCTACGTCTGGCATTCCCCACCTCTGGCAGATTGTCTGAAAGACCTGGGGATGCAGAGACCACTCCCCTGGCGACTTAAGAAGTCTGCCTGCAGGTTGTCCACTCCAGGAATGAATATCGCCGAAATGCAGGGTACATGAACCTCTGCCCACTGAAAAATCAAGCTCACTTCCCTCTGAGCGGCCTGACTCCTGGTTCCCCCTTGGTGGTTTATGTATGCCACCGCTGTGGCATTGTCTGACTGGATTCTCACCGGGAACCCCTGTAATCTGGAGGTCCATGCCAGAAGGGCTAGGCGAGCAGCTCTGATCTCCAAGATATTGATGGGGAGCTGCCTCTCTGTTTTCACCCAAGTTCCCTGGCGAGAGAACCCCTCGAAAACCGCCCCCCAGCCTGCCAGGCTGGCGTCTGTGGTAACTACCTTCCAGACAACAAGGCTGAAGGATCTTCCCTTTAGAAGATTCTGAGGGTTCAACCACCAGGCCAGGCTTTGTCGGACCTTTGATGATAGCGTCAAAGGGGACTCTTGCCCCAGGCTGCTAGAATGGCTGCCTGTAGGACGCGAGTGTGGATCTGAGCGTATGGTACTGCCTCGAACGTGGCCACTAGCTTGCCTAGTAATCGCATACACAGGCGAATAGTTGGTTTTTTCTTGCTTAGAACCAACTGAACCAACCCCTTGATAGCCTCGATCTTTACAAGGGGCAGGAACACCCTTTGCTGTTCTGTGTCTAACCTCATGTCGAGGTATTCCAACTGCTTTGTAGGCTGGAACGCTGATTTTTCCCGGTTTAGGACCCAGCCGAATCCTTCGAGGTACTGAACCGTGGAGGTTTACTGCCTGTTGCAGACACGGCCGTGAGTGATCTATGATTAAAAGGTCGTCCAAGTACGCTAGGACTGTGACCCCTTGGATCCTTAGATTGGCCAGAACTGGGGCTAGGATCTTCGTGAATACCCGGGGGGCCGTGGCCAGCCCGAAGGGGAGCGCCCTGAATTGGAAGTGTCGCTGCCCCACCGCGAAGCGTAAAAATCTTTGATGCGACTGAAAGATTGGTACATGAAGGTAAGCATCCTTTATGTCAATGGAAGCCTGAAAATCGTCCCTCTGAAGCGCGGCGGCTGCTGACCGGATGGATTCCATCCGGAAGGAACGAACCCTTAGGTAACCGTTTAACCTCTTTAGGTCCAAGATTGGCCTGACATCGCCGTTGGGCTTTGGTATGACAAAGAGATTGGAATAGAAACCTAGCCCTTGCTCTTGGGCTGGCACCTCTATTATTACGTCCTGGCAAAGCAGGTGATCCAAAGCTGCCAGCATCGAGGCCTTCCTTGCTGGATCCTTTGGTAGCCTTGATTCTTGAAAATGAGGCGGAGGAAAGTTTAGAAACTCCAGTCTGTAGCCTGCGGTTACAGACGCCCGGACCCATTTGTCGGGGATCTTGGCTTCCCAAACTTCTGAGAAGAAACGAAGCCTTCCCCCCACCCGCGAGAGTGGGGGCGCCCCTTCATAAGGCAGACTTAGGGGCTGTCTTTGTCGGCTTGCGATACCATGGCCTCTTACCCCCAGGGGCCTGTCCCTGCGATCTACTGTTAACGTTGGATCGTGCAGGCGGCCGTCGATACTGCCTGGAATTTGAGGGCCCTGAGACAGGAAAGAGCTGCCTTTTAAATGTAGGACCCCGGAATGTCTTTTTGACCGGTAAAAGGGTACTTTTGCCACTTGAAATAGTCTGAATGTATTTATCCAGATCCTCCCCTTAGAGTCGTCCTCCATGGAAGGGAAACCCTGCCAGAAGCTTTTTGCATGGGGGCTCCGTCGCCCAGTTCTTCAACCATAAGAGCCATCTCATGTGCACCAAAAATAGTGATAAACGAGAGGCCTGCTGGATGGAATCCTTTATAGCATCTACAGCAAAACACAGAGCTCTGGGAATGTCAGAAAACTCTTCTGCTTGTTGGGTAGGCATGTCCTTTAGCATTTCTTTTGTCTGGTCCTTTAACGCCTGACAAACTCCAATTGCCGCCACAGCTGGCTGTACCACTGCTCCTGCCGTAGCAAAGGATGCTTTTAAAAGTGTCTCTAACCGTTTATCAACCGGATCTTTAAACATATGTATGTTTTCCACCGGGCAAGTTAGTGATTTATTCACACATGAGATGGCTGCATCCACCACTGGGAGCCTCCACCTCTTGGAGAATTTTTCCTCCATGGGATAAATGACCGCAAATCTCTTCGGTGGCAGAAAAATCCTATCCGGCCGTACCCAATCCCGAAAGATCAATTCCTCCAAGAGAGGATGGACCGGAAAAACTGCGTTGCTTAACGGAGCTTTCAAAGAGCCCAGAGAGGATACCGGAGGAACCTGAGGCTCTGGCAATGGTAAACTAAATGCCGAGCGGACCATGTCCGTCAAAGACTGCACCCACAGTCTCTCTGTCTGGGAGTCTGAAAATGGCTCCTCAGAGGTAGATCCCTCAATCCCTGAACCCTCTTGGTTCAGGTCTAGTTGATCCTCCTGCGATTCCAATTCCTCCGGAGAGAGAATTTCAGCATCTGAGGATACACCTCTTGGTGATGGGGATCTAACCCGTTTCTTGCCAGGAATAGCTCTAGCGATCAATGCTGCTATTCTCTCTTCTAGCCCCCCTAGGGATACAGCTAGCATCTCCTCTGTGACAAACACAGGGCTGGGCTGATCTGGGCCAGCCTCCGCACCAGACCCCCCTAATGGCTCATCCAAGGCGCCCTTTATGGGAATAAGTTGCGGGGAAAGTATCGGCATATCATCAGAATCAGAGGGGGAACCCCTTTGTTTTTTGGTCTTTTTTGTACCCTTTGACCCCGAACCTTTGGAAGCCATAATACAAAATCGAGGGACTCCGCCAACAACAGACTGTAGTGGCCAGGAGTACAAAACTAGAGCTTAGGGGACAATAGATCACTAATGCCCAAAAACTGATGGGGCCCCGTATGTTTTTTTTTTTTTTTAAATATATAGAAGTCTCTTTCTTTTTTTTTTTCAAAACATACAGCGACCCCAAACTTAGTTTGCCAGCCTCCAACCTGCTGCAAAAAGGGGAATTTTTGGCTTAACAGAAAGGCATTGGAACAAAGTCCAGCATGTACTACCCCTCTTCCGCCACCGGGAGTCACTGTTCTGCCGCTCTGCGTCCTCTCCCTTTGAGATCAGCCTCAGACTGAGCACTGACAATGCCTGCTGATCTATAACAGCACAAGGCGCGCCCCTGTATGACGCTGCAGGCACGCCCCCCCCCGCCCTCCTCTCTGGACGGCGCGAAAAACGTCTATAAGACGCGCGCGCGCGTATGCCGGAGCAGGAGGAACATGGAGGAGCCGCGCTGCTGGAGACCCAGGACTGCAGTATCAGGCGGCAGATTCAAACCCCCGGCCAGGTAGGACTCTCCAAAAGGCCCCATAGGGATCCTTACCAGTCCTAGGAAGAAAGCAGCAGGTAGCTAGCAATACCATTCTTAGACAGGGGAACCTAGTGATGGGGGAAATGGGATCATCCTGTCTTTCTCAGACATAGTGAGCAAGGTTGCCAATGCAGAGCATACTTAGGCTACCCCCCTTTTAGGTTACCCCGGAGAGCCTGCTGTCGAACCAAGTCCCGCAGGCTCCCCTCTTACCTGCTCCATGCTGCAGGATGTTTGTCTAGCAAAACGATCCAATCTTCTCCCATCTCCGTGGGTAGCGTAATAGACCTTCAGGCCCTGGGGTCCTATGAAGGTACCCACTGTCCTGGACCTATATAGCACCCTGGCAAACAGGAACTTATGGTCTTTATGAACTCCAAGTCCTGGGCCCAGGGTCCAGCCCTCCAAAAGAGGAGCATTATAGGCAAAACCCCACGGTTTGGGGCCCGGGTACTGTCCACTTTGGCACTGAGGCTCCTTGGACAGATCCGGTTAGCCCGCCCTTAATCCCAAGGATGTGGAGCAAAGCTATTCCGTGACCAACACCTAAGACACTGGCGAAAAAACTGAGGGACTCCCTCTAGGGGAGGGGGTTATATAGGGAGGGGACTTCCTGTTTGAGATTGCCAGTGTCCACACCTGAAGGTACTCCATATAACCCATATAGTAATGAATATGCCGCTCTGTGTCCCGTGATGTACGAGAAAGAAATCTTTTATGCAGCTTTATACATTGATTTAGTGACTTATGGTTCCCCAAGTGAAGCTCCCCAGAGGAACCCCTGCCAAGCAGCTAGCTCAGAGAGTCTAAGGAGGAGGGAAGGGAGGGAGGGGAGAAGGGGGATAAGGCCCTCTACTCACCTCTCCAGGGATGCCCAGCTCTGTCTTCCTGCCGAAGCAGGGGATTACTACTTACTGTTCCTGAGGGTTGTGCTGGAAGCATCCTAGACAGACCTTCTCCCGCATGGTAACGGAGTTGACTGTCAGCCCGGGTGCCAGTCATATGCATGCCCTGGAGCATCTAGCTCACCAGCCACCCGTAGAGTGACAGGTATGTCATGGACGACCCAGAGTGCAACTATGGTTGGCACACGCTCGATGGCCGAAACTGGGGGGACTCAAAGGATCTGGGATCTAGCCTGTCGCCCAGTCGGCAGTTGATCGAAGATCACAGGAAAAAAAAAAAATCCAAAGTAGATTTGAAATAAAGCCTCCAGGCCTACGGACCCGAAGGGAGCCATGTCTTCTCCTTAACTAGGCAGAAAAAAAACTGAACTGCTTGGTGCAGGCTCAGGGGATATAGCTAGTAGGACCACAACCCAGGGCGGGGCTGTTCAGCTTTTAAGTTGTTAACACTTTCTACATAGTCACTCCTAAAGGAAGGCCATTTCCCACTTTGTCAAGATTAAGGCTGTGTCCGTCCATGAACGAAAGAGAAAATTAGTTTCTCTTAGAAGCGGAATTAAACTTGGGTTAAAAGAAAAGAAAAAAAAAAGAAAAAGAACAAAAAACAATTGCTAGCAGGTAGGGCCACTCTGTGCCATGACTTGTGTGCATGCATGGGAGTCAAATCCCGGCACAGCCATTCAAGGAATTGAACAGAGAAAACCTGGTAAAAAGTCTAGGAGAAGATGGAAGCACTTTGGAGCGCTGACAGCATAGTGCTGCAGAGCGCTGCTTGATAGGAAAGTCAGTCATAAGGAGTAAATAAAAAAATAAAAAAAGTCTTTAGCCAACGCACACATTTCCAAAAAGCTAGCCAAATCACTTAGTCTGCAAAGTAAAAAAAATTAACTTTATTGCCCAACCCGCAATAATATCCCAGGCCCCATGTGTGACCCACAATTGATGTGAATGATCACAGCTGTTTTAACAACCTCACCTGGCACATCATCAAATACAATGGTAAAAAACTAAAGTTTTACAAAAGGACATAACCCCCTTCATGACCAATGTAAATTAACCCCTTTTATGAAGCAGCAACATTTTATAGTTTTAACTTGTGTTACTTTAACCACACTACATAAATAATGTTGACGTTCTTTTTATCAGGGCATAGATGACTTCCAATTAGGAAGCATCTTGCAAACCTTTTTTAAACAAAAATGGCAAGGGGTTAACATACAAATATGGCTATTGGCACAGAATTTTAATACTTGCACAGCTATGGATTGCTATAATGGAGATATTCCATTGTATGTGCATCCTTCAAACATTACCCTGCCGGGCCCTGCTCTACTTTTAACCTCAGGTGGCCAGATTTTTATGATTTTACAGTCTAGTTATCTTGGCTCTGTAAGACCCCTTTCACACTGAGGAGTTTTTCAGGCGGTACAGCGCTAAAAATAGAGCTGCTATATCGCCTGAAAAACTCCTTCACTGCATAGTCAATGTGAAAGCCCAAGGGCTTTTACACTGAGGCGATGTGCTGGCGGGAGAGAAAAAAAAATCTCCTGTCAGCAGCATCTTTGGAGCGGCGAGAGGAGCGGCGTGTATACCGTTTCTTCACCGCTCCTTTCCATTTAAAACAAAGGGAAACCGCGGCAATACTGCCCGCAATGTGCCTCTGCACTAGCAGGGGTTAATACCGCTAACGGCAGATTCCCAGCGGTATAGCGGCGCTATACCGCCACCGCGGCTCGGGCCCCAGTCTGAAAGGGGCCTAAGCATGAAAAATACCCCAAATCATACATTTTCTGAAAGCACAGGACCACTAGAATAGTAGCCAATTTTGTACATCCCACAATAGTTGCAAATGTTTACATAAATACATTTCTGTTTGGTTACCAAGGATTAATGTGACAATTTTAATCTGTACTGTTAAGTAAATACTTTCAATAAAAATCTATTGTTAAAAAAAAAAAAAAACACTAAAACCATTAGTGCACATAAGCACAACTTACAAAAATCCAATGAAAAGAGAACATTGAATTGAGTTTATATTTGTACATTTTGGAAGGTATGCAAACTGTAAATAAGCAACTTGCACAAAAATCTGGCGGTAGTATGCTTTGATAAAATGGATGCAGTCAGATATTTTGTTAAAATGCAGCGTTACATGTAGCAACATGGCATAATGTACTGCCCCTAAAAAAAAAAAAAAAAAAAAAATGTTTATTATTATTATACAATGTCTTTTGTTAAAGGTTTTAATTGGCATATGCCAGGGGTGTCAAACTCAAATTCATCGGCGGCCGCATCAGCAGTTTGGTTGCCCTTAAAGGGCCGGTTGTATCTGCACTCCAGTTTTCTTGCGCTGCATAGGGAGTGCAGGGTTCAGGAGTGCGCTGCTGCCTCTTCCTCTCTGGTGTCCCCCCCCTCCCCTCCTCTCTGGTGTCCCTCCTCTCCCCAGTGACACCAGAGAGGAGAGAGAGAAGGGGGACCCCAGTGACACCAGAGAGAAGGGGGACCCCAGTGACACCAGAGAGAAGGGGGACCCCAGTGACACCAGAGAGAAGGGGGACCCCAGTGACACCAGAGAGAAGGGGGACCCCAGTGACACCAGAGAGAAGGGGGACCCCAGTGACACCAGAGAGAAGGGGGACCCCAGTGACACCAGAGAGAAGGGGGACCCCAGTGACACCAGAGAGAAGGGGGACCCCAGTGACACCAGAGAGAAGGGGGACCCCAGAGAGGAGAGAAGGGGGACACTGGTCCCCCTCTCCTCTCCGGTGTCACAGGTGTCCCCATCCTCCGCTCAGTACAGACAGCCATGCTCCCTGGGTGATGTTGTCTCTCCTACCCACAGGTGCAGATCTCAGATACTTTCTCCTCATGTCTGCGGTTGTGGCCCCGAGTCTGTAATCAGCGAGCTGAGGCCGTGCAGAGTGTCACGCCGTGCACTAGTTACTAGGCAAGCCGACTGTCTCTACTGGGGTGGAGCAAGATGGCGGCGGCGAAAAGTCACTTCCTGATGAGACAGCCGACAGCGGGTTTGCCAAGATGGCTGCCGCTCCGGAGCTAGGCCGAAGTCTGGGACTTCCCTATGGCCGAAGCTGCGGAGCGCGTGGTGTGCCGATCCGAATGGGGTGACAATCCGTTGCACCCGGGCCACATGGCAGGGCCTGGCGGGTCGGATTCGGCCCGCGGGTCTTGTTTGCCACCCCTGCCATATGCACATAAAACGAAAAAGAGAAATCGGTTAGAGAAATTGGTGTACGATAAACCATAACATTATCGTCGTTCCATTACAATACATTTTGTCGATGCTGTGCCCATCGACGTTGCTGTATGTACATGTCATTTTTGTCAATCCAGAACACAAACATAGATAAAAATAAAAGTAAATGACACAAGAGGTTAAAATACCTCTAAACTGTTGTGAAGTGTGCTATTACCTATCCGTCCCCATAAACTCAAATTGAACATACTTTATTCAATAACAAGAAAACCCTCAAGGGTCATCTGTCATTGGAGTCAACACATTTGGCCCAAATTTTACAATTTTATTTTTTTTGAGCCCCCATAGCTTTTCAAGTCATTTTGTACAGTGTAACATTTGCATTGACTTTAGCTTTCCAAGATAACGTGAAGTATTCTCTCCTAATCCAGTGGATTGTAATCAATTTGCAAAACCCCCCCCCAATCTTAACGTTCTCATATTATTGCTCTTAAGTTCGTCCTCCATTATGCCCAGAAGCCCCACCAGCGGACTACATATTCGGAAGATCAAAAACCCATTTGCGATAAACTGAGTGACCTGGGACCATAGGGGTCGAATTCTATTGCACCCCCATACCATATGTAGAAAAGATCCCTACTCCAAGACATTTATGACACGTGGGTGACTTCTCCCCATTTTATATAATATAAGGGGCGTATAATACATTTCATGTAAATATCTTAATTGTATCATCTTATCTCTGGCTGAAATAACTGTGGGCATATATGATACCAACACTTCCTCTAATGCAGGGTTTTTCAACTCCAGTCCTCAAGACACACCAACAGGTCATGTTTTCAGGCTCACCATTATTTTGCACAGGTGATTTGATCAGTTTCACTGCCTTAGTAATCACCACAGCCATTTCATCAAGGAAATCCTGAAAAGTTGACCTGTTGGTGTGCCTTGAGGACTGGAGTTGAAAAACACTGCTCTAATGTTCCACCGTTAGTTTGGGTACAATAGTGCACCATCTGTCCATTTTCTTATTTTTTGTACTTTAAACTCTTATCAAGACACTATAATTAGGTAGAGATCAGTTTATTATGGTCGAGACAGAATTTTTTTTTCTAAATTCGTATTCTCTAGCTTAATTGGTTAACCCCCAAACTGACCTTGTGCTGCGTTTTAACCCCTTATGGACCACCGCATGTACATTTACGTCGGCAGAATGGCACAGGCAGGCACATCAATGTATATATACGTTGCTGCCTTGACGTTGGTTTGGGGGTCCGATCGGCTATTCGTTTTTGTCCGCCCCCTCCGGATCGCTCCCAGCCAATGCACGTGCTCCCCTGCTCTGCACTTCCTCCTCCCGTGTAAACACAGGAAGAGGGAAGTGATGTGATCTCTCCTCTCATCGTTTTTTTCTCCGCCGCTGAGGAGAGATTACACCGCACAGTAAGTCTGCACAACACTACACTGACACACACTACACACAGGCACATTAACCCCTTGCGATCACCCCCTCCCCCCCCACCTGTCACAGTGTCACTGAATGCAGTAATCATACATGTACGATTACTGTATTTAGTGTCAGTGTGACAGTCAGTTAGTGTTAGGTCCAGGGTAGCCCCCCTAATAAAGTTTTAACCCCTTGATCACTGCCCTAGTTAACCCTTTCACTCCCTATTGCCAGCGTCACTAAGCGATCATTTTTCTGATCGCTATATTAGTGTCGCTGTTCCCGCTAGGTAGCTATTTTTTTTTTATTGCGATTTTTTTTTACAAAAGACATGTGGCTCAATAAATTTTGGCCTAAATGTTTGACTAAAATTTCGTTTATTTGATTTTTCTTATAACAAAAAGTAAAAAATATTGATTTTTTTTCAAAAATTACGCTCTATTTTTGTATATAGCGCAAAAAATAAAAAAAAATCGCAGAGGCGATCAAATGCCACCAAATGAAAGCTCTATTTGTGGGAAGAAAAAGACGCAAATTTTGTTTGGGAGCCACGTCGCACGACCGCGCAATTGTCAGTTAAAGCGACGCAGTGCCGAATCGCAAAAAGGGGCCTGGTCATTTACCTGCATTTTGGTCTGGGTCTTAAGTGGTTAAACACTGTCATGATTACCTGCTCTGTGCAAGGGTTTTGCACAATGTGGCCACTGTTCTCTTCTGGGGTCCCCTGCTAGGGCTCCTGGCTCCTTCTTCGAGTGCACCCACGGAGACCTGCTTTCAATGGAGATACTGATATGGGTGCTCTCCAGAGTCCTGCGGCTGTGTCCATTAACACAGACAGACTTGGCCCGACCCTGTGCCACTGAATTTGATTGGCAGCAGCAGGAGCCAAACGTCGCCTGCTGCTATCATTCTGTCAATTGAGGACCCGAGAAGACGGCTGAAGTTGCTGGCCGCGTTGTCGCAGGAACGATCGGGTTCAGGTAAGAAAAGGGGGGCTCCTTCAGCACAGAAAGTTTTTCACCTAATGCATAGTTTTCTAAACACTAAAAATCATTTACGCAGGGAGGCGTAACACAAGCGGAAGGCCCAGACCAGCCACTTGCTCCTGCTGAGAAAAAGTAGTAGGCTCCACTCCAACTCCAGCACCCTTCTGCTGAAGTCCGCTATCTGGTTTAGGCTGCCCTTCAGCTCTTAAGGATGCCAAGTTGTCTTTGGCCCAAGCTAATCTGTAAGGCCAAAATTAGAAGACACCTGCTTTCTGCGTCTTCTTGCCTCGAGTAGGCCATCGCCGTGGCGTTGTCAGATAACACCTGGATGTGTTAGTCCCCGATTATCTCTTTAAAGAACCACAGCCCCAGGAAATTAGTTCCCTCCAGTTGGACCTTCTAAATTCCTTCATTCAAGACCCCTGGGTCATCCTGCTTTCCATATGTGCACCCCACCCCCCAGGAGCTTGGGTCTGTTAAAGTTTCCCCGGTGTTGGGCTGGCAAGACAGAGGGGGGGGGGACACAACACCACACACGGACCTGGAGAGAGCACAGCAACACCCCTGCAGCACTTCCACCACGGCTGGTAAAAACACTACAAACTGAGGCCATGGTGGATGTGTACAGGCTTTAAAGAAATTACTGCATTTCCTGGCTCTCTCCAGGTGATGTTCTGAAAGACTGGTGCCGAGTCCTACATTTGGCGTCCATAGATGCCGAATGTAGGACTCAACATGGTAACCCCCTTGGAGAGCGCTTCTCCTAGGGAGTTATACGATGCGGGGAGGAGCTGCGAGAGACCCCAGAAGTCGATGATCTGTGCTAACTGCACAGTGGAGTCGATCTGTGCTAACTGAACAGTGGAGGTTTTACAAATCACTTTAAAACAGCATTAAACCCAAAAGCAAACATATTGCTGCTTACCAATTCTTAGGAGTGATAGAATGGTAATCTGGAGATTATTTGAAATTAGAGAAAGTCATTGCAAAGAAAAAGAATTGCAATATGCTGACGTGTAATGTTTGAAAAAAAAAAAACACATAAAAAATGAAGAAATAAAAAACAAAAATACATTTATCATCAGCAAGGTTATTCCAACATTGTAGAAAATCATATTTGATGGGGGAAAAAAAAAAAAACACATTGCTTACCATTCTGTCTAAGTTTTCAATTGATCTATATATTTCTCCTTGAGATTCATCATAATATGTATAACGAAATCGCTGACCTGGAAAACAAGATAAAAATAGGATTTATGTACTGACCGTAAAATGCATTTCTCTGAGTTCATGGACGGACACAGCAGCATTGACCTTAGGGTTATATATCCTTCCTTTCAGGAGAAACTAGGCAGAAAAAAACAGCACTTCAAGTGTTAAAACACTTTCCTCAGTACAGCACCTTCCAGTACAGCACCTTCCCGGGTATATCCCACTCTCTGGCTCAAGCAGCTCCAGTTCGTAACAAGCAGTACAAACAAAAAGGAGGGGTGGGTGCCGTGTCCATCCATGAACTCAGAGAAATGGATTTTACGGTGAGTACAAAAATCCTATTTTCTCTTCCTATCATGGACAGACACAGCAGCATTGACCTTAGGGACGTCCCCAAGCAGTGTCAATTTTTTTTCGAGGGGTGGGAAAACAATACAGCAAACCAAGCTTCACCCCAAACAAAAACCGGAGTTACCCAACGGAGGAACTCCAACCTTAAACTGCCGCCTGTAAAACCTTGCGGCCGAAGGAGGCATCCGAAGATGCACTCACATCCACCTTGTAAAATTTTTAGGTGGTGTGGATTGACGACCAGGTCACTGCCTTACACACCTGTAAAACAGACGCTTGATGGCGGAAAGCCAAAGAGGCACCAATCGCCCTGGTCGAATGCGCCGTAACCTGAACAGGGAGGCACCTTCCCCTTTAGGGCATAGGCCTGAAGCACGACCTGTCTGATCCACCTAGAAATGGTGGCCGATGAGACCGCCAGACCCTTTTTAGGACCAGTCACCGACACGAACAGTGAGTCCGACTTTCGAAACAGAGCCGTAGCCGACACCCGTACTGATCGTACCACGTCCAAGGAATGCAACTTGGATTCCTTCAGGTTTTTCGGCCGAGGACATAAGGATGGTAAAACAAGGTCCTCATTAATGTGAAAAGCCGAAACAACCTTTGGAAGAAATGATGGCTGCGGCCACAGCACCACCTTATCCTTATGGATGACCAAGTAGGGAGCCTTGCAAGACAAGGCCGCCAGTTCAGATACCCTTCTGACCGAGGTAATTGCTACCAGAAAAAACACCTTCTGGGATAGAGTCAACAAGGGAATCTTCCGAATGTCCTCAAAGGAGCCTCTTAAAGCACCGAGAGGACCAAATTCAAGTCCCATTGAGGCAGTGGAGGACATACAACAGGGGGGTCACGTGCCAAACCCCCTGCACAAAGGTACGCACCAGGGAGTGCGCCGCCAAAGGTCGTTGAAAGTAAACAGCTAGGGCCGAAATATGACTCCTAACCGCACTTAAGGCGAGAGCCTGATCCACTCCACGCTGTAAGAAAAGCAGAATCCGGGACCACGTATGTACAAGGATGCCATTTCATCTCTTCACACAGAGATGTAGGCCTTCCACGTACGATGGTAAATCTTCCGTGAAGTAGACTTCTGTGCTCGTAGCATGGTAGAGATCACCGAGCCAGACAGGCCTCGGTCATCAGCACCTGGCTCTCAACAGCCACGCCGTTAAAGCCAGCGACTGTAAAGCAGGGTGGAAGATCGGACCCTGCGACAGAAGATCTTCTCTCAAGGGTAGACGCCAAGGGACGTCTGCCACCAGACGCACCAGGTATGGCGTGGCAAATCCGGGGCGATCAGGATTGTTGAAATCCCCTCGGCTTCCACTCTGCGCAGCAGGCGAGGAAGAAGCTTCAGAGGGGGAAGGCGTAGATTAGGTTATAGTGACCCCACGGTGCCACCAACACGTCTGACGTGTCCGCCCACGGGTCCTTTGACCTGGCCATGAACCGTCACACCTTCCAAATTGAGACGGGACGCCAGAAGATCCACGTCTGGAGTGCCCCATTTTTGGCACAAACTCTGAAACACCTCCGGAGTAGTGTCCATTCTCCTTGGTCTAGTGTTTAGCGACTGAGGTAGTTGGCTTGCCAGTTCAGCACCCCCGGAATGTACACGGCCGTCAGAGCCGACACAGCCACAACACAAGAGAGAGGACTTGACCAGTCGACTCACCCGAATCTGGAAATCCAGAGACGAAGGGAGCTTGTCCCAACGTGACAGAATCTTTTTCTGCAACACTCGGGTGTGGAATTGGGCATACGGAACTGCCTCGAAAGAGGCCACCATCAGACCCAGAACCCTCATGCAAAAGCGAAGCGACGACCACTTCTGGGTCACCAACCGCTGCACCGCAGACTGCAGTGGCTGAAGCTTCTCCGTTGGGAGAAAAACTCTCGCCTCCGAGGAATCCAGGACTAACCCCAGGTATTCCAGCCGCTGAGACGGTACCAACACTGACTTCTGGACATTCAGTAGCCACCCGAATTCTCGGAGCATCCTCCTCTAACTCTGAAGTTGAGGAAGCTCTCGGGAGAAGGTCGTCCAGGTAACCTACGATAGCGATCCCGCGCTGACTTAGCAGGGCCAGAATCGGAGGAAGCACCTTGGTGAAGACTCGTGGTGCTGAGGCCAGGCCGAACGGGAGGGCCGCAAATTGAAAATGGTCCTCTCCGACTGCAAAGCGCAGAAATCTCTGGCGTTTTGCACATATGGGGGATATGCAGGTACGCGTCCTGATGTCCAAGGACGCCATAAAATCCCCCTGATGGAGCGCCTCTACTACCAAGCAAATCGACTCCATTCTGAATTTTTGCACTTTGACAAAACAATTGAGGGCCTTGAGGTCCAGGATTGGACGGACCCCTTCCTTCTTGGGGACTACAAACAGATTGGAGTAAAACCCCTGAAACCGTTTCATTGGGGGAACTGGCACAATTACTCCCCTGACCAGCAGATCCTGGACAGCCCCTGACAGATCCTTTCCGGCGAACCGGAGGAAGCTGGAGGTTGGAAGGAAAAAAATCAGTTTGGTGGGCAAGAGAGAAACTATCTTGTACCCCGAGGAAACTACTTCACAAACCCAACGGTCAGAAAGAAGAGACCTCTGAGCCGCGAATTCGGCCCCGATAAACGGGCGGGGCAGACCTTCATGCGGAAACAGGCTTGTCCGCAGGCTTGATGGGCTTGCGGTACCAGGTGCGCTTCTGCCCTGCAGCTGGCGCCTTAGCACCTTGAAAACTTTCCTGCCGCACTTGGCAGGCGAAAAAAAACGCTTGGGGGTAGTAAAGGAGGGCCCTTGCTTAAGGCAAGGCTCCTTACCCTTTCCAGATTGTGGGAGCAGAGTGCTCTTACCACCCGTGGCATCCTTGATGTCATCCAGGGACACCACAAAAAGCTGTTCAGCCTTAAAGGGTAAATCCACCAAGGCCTTCTTTGAAGACTGGTCCGCAGACCAACACTTCAGCCACACAAGGCAGCGTAGTACCAGCGCATAGGTGGAGGCCCTGGAGAACAAGGGGAGCGTATCCAGGGCCGACTCACAGACAAACTTTAGGCCCTGCACCAACTAGTCAGTCAGGTCCACGCAGGTCTCAGGAGCATTTTGCGCCTCCAGTTCCTGCAGCAAGGCTTTTGCCCGTTCGGTAAGTGTCTGCGACACCAGAGCTCCAGCAAAAACCGGTCTCACCAACCGACCCCACCACTGTCAACATAGAGCGGACCACAGCCTCAGCTCTCCTATCAGCGGGGTCCTTAAAAGCGGGAGCCCCTTCCACAGGCAACGTGATGGCTTTGTTCAGTCTGGACACAGGGGGGTCCACTAATGGAGGAGAAACCCACTTTTTTTAAAAGTCCTCCTCAAAGGGGTAACGGACCGCAAAGTATTTTGGAACAGCAAAAACTTTCTGCGGCCGATCCCATTTCTTGTACAACAGTTTGTCCAGATATGGAACACAAGGAAATACTTTTGCGGTGCGGGGTGGCTTGCGGAACCCATATCTGATGCCTCGGCCAAATACTCAAGTTTTTGAGTATCCCGCACCGCACTGACAAGAGCTCCAAACGCCTTATGCGCCGACCCAGAAGCAGAGTCATTCTCACTGTCCATGTGGGCTATGACTGTATCATCTGACACAATGGAACCAGTGCCAGATGCAGTAGCAGGGCTTGATTCTGTGTCAGAGACATCCCCAGAAGCAGGCGCAGAGTTACACGTGTTTGAAAAAAAAAAAAAAAAACAGTAACACACAGCAGAACACAGTCCAGCACACACTAGCACCAAAAATACAATAATAAAAAAAAAAAAAAAGCACCTCACAGCAGCACAGCCCCCCGGGTGGACCCCCCACTTCACAGCTGCCACCCAGAACGGGGAAGGAGGGTGAGGAAGGGAGAGAGGAAAGCAGGGCGAACCCTCAGTCCACCTCCCAGGAACGCACCAGCCGAACCTCCCTGCCGGGGCAAGGGGATACTACTAACCCATCCTGCGACCACCGGCTGGAGGCGTTCCAGACAGACCCAACGTCCGCAGGTAGATACGGCATTGCTGTTGGCCCGGCACACTGTGACACAGACATAGAGACCGGTCATATGTGTGCCCTGTAGCATATAGCTCACCGGCCACCCCTGGAGCAACGGGGGATTGTCGTGGACGGCCCAGCGCGTAGCTAAAGGCCGGCACACGCTTGATGGCTGAACATGGGGAGACTACAAGGATCGAGGATCCAGCATGTCACCCAGTCGGCAGTTGATTGTAGATCCCAGGATCCAAAAAAATAAAAAAGAAGGCGGAAAAAAAAAAATGCAAAAAAACTCTCCAGCACATGGACTCTAGAAAGGCCATATCTTCTAAGGGCTCTTTCACACGGAGCGGACAGTTTTTGATCCGCCCCGTGTGTGTCCGTCGGCTCAGCGGGGATCATCCGTAAATCCCCGCTGAGCTGTCAGCGGACAGGGCGATCCCCGCTCACTGTGCAGAGACCGTTCTGCCTTTCCTCCGCTCTCCCCTATGGGGAAATCGGATGAATACGGACCGTCTGTCCATATTCATCCGATTCGATCCGCCAGACGAAAGAAAAAAAGGGATTTTTAAATACAGCTTACCTGTAAAATCCTTTTCTTGGAGTACATCACGGGACACAGAGCGGCATATTCATTACTATATGGGTTATATGGAGTACCTTCAGGTGTGGACACTGGCAATCTCAAACAGGAAGTCCCCTCCCTATATAACCCCCTCCCCTAGAGGGAGTCCCTCAGTTTTGTAGCAAGCAGTATGCCTCCCAAAATGGTCACCCAAAAGAGGGGTGGGAGCTCTGTGTCCCGTGATGTACTCCAAGAAAAGGATTTTACAGGTAAGCTGTATTTAAAAATCCCTTTTTCTTTCTCGTACATCACGGGACACAGAGCGGCATATTCATTACTATATGGGATGTCCGAAAGCAATGCTTTAATGAGGGGAGGGAGACATCTTCCAAAGAAGGATTTAATTTTAGAGGTATACTCAGATACTAGTAAATCCAATTTAAATGAGAAATGTAAATCTCAAATCAAATCAAGGGAGCCCCCTCAGATCCTGAGGAGCTTGAATCGCGGCCTGTAGTACTGACTGTCCAAAGGCTGTATCCGCATTCCTTCTTACGTCCACTTGATAAAATTTTGTAAACGTGTGGACTGATGACTACGTTGCTGCCTTGCATATTCGAGCCATAGAGATCTGATGATGTGCTGCCCAGGAGGTGCCCCTGGCCCTGGTAGAATGGGCCTTTACCGACAAAGGAGGAGGCACCTCTTCAAACCGCAGGCCCGAACAATTAATTGTTTAATCCATCTTGCGATGGTGGATCAAGCGGCTGCCTGACCCATCTTGGGCCCTTCCGGTAAAACGAACACCACATCTGTTTTCCGAACCTTCTCTGTAGCTTTAAGATAGGCCCTTACGGCCCTGACAATATCCAACGTATGCAGCAACCCCTCCTTTCTAGAGGTGGGTTTTGGAAGAAGGATGGAAGTACCACATCCTGGTTCAGGTGGAAACTGGATATAACCTTTGGTAGAAAGGAAGGATGAGGACGGAACCCCGCCCTATCCTTATGCAAAATGAGATATGGCTCCTTACAAGATAAGGCTGCCAATTCCGATACTCTCCTGGCCGAAACTATGGTGATCAGAAATACCGACTTTCTAGTCAGTAAAATCAAGGTACCTCAGCCAACGGCTCAAGAGGTTGTTTCTGTAGGGATGACAGAACAAGATTTAAGTCCCATGGACAAAGTGGTGACTTGACAGGAGGATTAATACGCAAGACCCCCTGTAAGAAGGTCTTTACCAGCGAGTGGGTGGCCAGCGGCCTCTGAAACCACACTGACAGAGCTGAGATCTGTCCCTTGATTGTGCTTAGTGCCAGGCCTTTATCCACTCCTAGCTGGAGAAAACTTAACACCCTATCAATAGTATATTTGCGGGAATTCCATCTTTTGGATTCACACCAGCCTACGTAGTTCCTCCACACCCTGTAATAAATCACCCTGGAGACCGGCTTTCTAGCCCTAATCAGGGTAGGGATTACCTGCCTAGACAGACCTCTACCCCTGAGAATCAGGGATTCAGCCTCCAGGCCGTCAAATTTAGACGCCGTAATGTAGGGTGGAGGATCGGCCTTGTGAGAGTAGGTCTGGTTGTAGAGGAAGAGTCCAAGGGTCTCCCACTGCCATCTTCAGGACTAGTGAGTACCAAGTCCTCCGGGGCCAAGCCGGAGCTACTAAAATGACTGGCTTGTGCTCCACTCTGATCTTGCGCAACAGGCGAGGGAGTAACTGTAGCGGAGGGAATGTATATAGAAGTTTGAATTGATGCCAAGGGCAAACCAACGCATCGGTTCCGCAGGCCATAGGATCCCTCGTTCGAGACACGAACCTGTCTAGTTTCTTGTTGAACCTGGATGCCATTATATCTACGTCTGGCATTCCCCACCTCTGGCAGATTGTCTGAAAGACCTGGGGATGCAGAGACCACTCCCCTGGCGACAGACTCTGGCGACTTAAGAAGTCTGCCTGTAGGTTGTCCACTCCGGGAATGAATATCGCCGAAATGCAGGGTACATGAACCTCTGCCCACTGAAAAATCAAGCTCACCTCCCTCTGAGCGGCCCGACTCCTGGTTCCCCCTTTGTGGTTTATGTATGCCACCGCCGTGGCATTGTCTGACTGGATTCTCACCGGGAACCCCTTTAATCTGGAGGTCCATGCCAGAAGGGCTAGGCGAGCAGCTCTGATCTCCCAGATATTGATGGGGAGCTGCCTCTCTGCTTTCACCCCAGTTCCCTGGCGAGAGGACCCCTCGAAGACCGCCCCCCCCAGCCTGCCAGGCTGGCGTCTGTGGTAACTACCTTCCAGACAACAGGGCTGAAGGATTTTCCCTTTAGAAGATTCTGGGGGTTCAACCACCAGGCCAGGCTTTGTCGGACCCTTGATGATAGCGTCAAAGGGGACTCTGTGCCCTCTTGCCCCAGGCTGCTAGAATGGCTGCCTGTAGGACGCGAGTGTGGATCTGAGCGTATGGTACTGCCTCGAACGTGGCCACTAGCTTGCCTAGTAATCGCATACACAGGCGAATAGTTGGTTTTTTTCTTGTTTAGAACCAACTGAACCAGCCCCTTGATAGCCTCGATCTTTACCAGGGATAGGAACACTCTTTGCTGTTCTGTGTCTAACCTCATGCCGAGGTATTCCAACTGCTTTGTAGGCTGGAACGCTGACTTTCCCCGGTTTAGGACCCCGCTGAATTCTTCGAGGTACCGAACCGTGAGGTTTACTGCCTTTTGCAGACCCGGTCGTGAGTGATCTATGATTAAAAGGTCGTCCAAGTATGCTAGGACTGTGACCCCTTGGATCCTTAAATTGGCCAGAACTGGGGCTAGGATCTTCGTGAATACCCGGGGGGCCGTGGCCAGCCCGAAGGGGAGCGCCCTGACTTGGAAGTGTCGCTGCCCCACCGCGAAGCGTAAAAATCTTTGATGCGACTGAAAGATTGGTACATGAAGGTAAGCATCCTTTATGTCTATGGAGGCCAGAAAATCGTCTTTCTGAAGCGCGGCGGCTGCTGACCGGATGGATTCCATCCGGAAGGAACGAACCTTTAGGTAACCGTTTAACCTCTTTAGGTCCAAGATTGGCCTGACATCGCCGTTGGGCTTTGGTATGACAAAGAGATTGGAATAGAAACCTAGCCCTTGCTCTTGGGCTGGCACCTCTATTATTACGTCCTGGTAGAGCAGGTGATCCAAAGCTGCCAGCAATGATGCCTTCCTTGCTGGATCCCTTGGTAGCCTTGATTCTTGAAAATGAGGCGGAGGATACCTTAGAAACTCCAGTCTGTAGCCTGTGGTTACAGATGCCCGGATCCATTTGTCGGGGATCTTGGCTTCCCAAACTTCTGAGAAGAAACGAAGCCTTCCCCCCACCCGCGAGAGTGGGGGCGCCCCTTCATAAGGCAGACTTAGGGGCTGTCTTTGTCGGCTTGCGATACCATGGCCTCTTACCCCCAGGGGCCTGTCCCTGCGATCTACTGTTAACGTTGGATCGTGCAGGCGGCCGTCGATACTGCCTGGAATTTGAGGGCCCCGAGACAGGAAAGAGCTGCCTTTTAAATGTAGGACCCCGGAATGTCTTCTTGACCGGTAAAAGGGTACTCTTGCCATTTGAAATAGTCTGAATATATTTATCCAGATCCTCTCCGAAGAGTCGTCCTCCATGGAAGGGAAACCCTGCCAGAAGCTTTTTGCATGGGGGCTCCGCCGCCCAGTTCTTCAACCATAAGAGCCTTCTCATGTGCACCAAAAATAGTGATAAACGAGAGGCTTGCTGGATGGAATCTTTTATAGCATCTACAGCCAAAACACAGAGCTCTGGGAATGTCAGAAAACTCTTCTGCTTGTTGGGTAGGCATGTCCTTTAACATTTCTTTTGTCTGGTCTTTTAACGCCTGACAAACACCAATTGCAGCCACAGCTGGCTGTACCACTGCTCCTGCCGTAGCAAAGGATGCTTTTAAAAGTGTCTCTAACCTTTTATCAACCGGATCTTTAAACATATGTATGTTTTCCACCGGGCAAGTTAGTGATTTATTCACACATGAGATGGCTGCATCCACTATTGGGAGCCTCCACCTCTTGGAGAATCTTTCCTCCATGGGGTAAATGACCGCAAATCTTTTCGGTGGCCGAAAAATCCTGTCCGGCCGTACCCAATCCCGAAAGATCAATTCCTCCAAGAGAGGATGGACCGGAAACACTGCGTTGCTTAACGGAGCTTTCAAAGAGCCCAGAGAGGATACCGGAGGAACCTGAGGCTCTGGCAATGGTAAACTAAATGCCGAGCGGACCATGTCCGTCAAAGACTGTACCCACAGTCTTTCTGTCTGGGAGTCTGAAAATGGTTCCTCAGAGGCAGATCCCTCAATCCCTGAACCCTCTTGGTTCAGGTCTAGTTGATCCTCCTGTGATTCCAATTCCTCCGGAGAGAGAATCTCAGCATCTGAGGATACACCTCTTGGTGATGGGGATCTAACCCGTTTCTTACCAGGAATAGCTCTAGCGATCAATGCTGCTATTCTCTCTTCTAGCCCCCCTAGGGATACGGCTAGCATCTCCTCTGTGATAAACACAGGGCTGGGCTGATCTGGGCCAGCCTCCGCACCAGATCCCCCTAATGGCTCATCCAAGGCACCCTTTATGTTAATAAGTTGCGGGGAAAGTATCGGCATATCATCAGAATCAGAAGGGGAACCCCTTTGTTTTTTGGTCTTTTTTGTACCCTTTGACCCCGAGCCTTTGGAAGCCATAATACAAAATCGAGGGACTCCGCCCACACAACAGACTGTAGTGGCCAGGAGTACAAAACCAGAGTTTAGGGGACAATAGATCACTAATGCCCAAAAACTGATGGGATCTCGTATGTTTTTCTCTTTTTTTTTTTTTTCTAAATATATATTATATATATTTTCTTTTTTAGAAACATACAGTGACCCCAAACTTAGTTTGCCAGCCTCCAACCTGTATGCAAAAAGGGGGATTTCTTGGCTTAACAAAAAAAAAGGCATTGGAACAAAGTCCAGCATGTACTACCCCTCTTCCGCCACCGGGAGTCACTGTTCTGCCGCTCTGCGTCCTCTCCTTCTGAAATCAGCCTCAGACTGAGCACTGAAATTGCCTGCTGATCTATAACAGCACAAGGCGCGCCCCTGTATGACGCCGCAGGCACGCCCCCCCCCCGCCCTCCTGTCTGAACGGCGCGAAAAACGTCTATAAGACGTGCGCGCGCACGCGCGCGCGCGTATGCCGGAACAGGAGGAACATGGAGGAGCCGCGCTGCTGGAGACCCAGGACTGCAGAAACAGGCGGCAGATTCAAACCCCCGGCCAGGTAGGACTCCAAAAGGCCCCTAGGGATCCTTACTAGTCCTAGGAAGAAAGCAGCAGGTTAGCTAGCAACACATTCTTAGACAGGGGAACCTAGTGATGGGGGAAAAAGGTGTCATCCTGTCTCTCTTAGACATAGTGAGCAAGGTTGCCCATGCAGAGCATACTTAGGCTGTCCCCCCTTTTAGGTTACCCCGGAGAGCCTGCTGTCGAACCAAGTCCCGCAGGCTCCCCCTTACCTGCTCCATGCTGCAGGATGTTTGTCCAGCAAACTGATCCAATCTTCTCCCATCTCCGTGGGTAGCGTAGTAGACCTTCAGGCCCTGGGGTCCTATGAAGGTACCCACTGTCCTGGACCTATATAGCACCCTGGCAAACAGGAACTTATGGTTTTTACAAACTCCAAGTCCTGGGCCCAGGGTCCAGCCCTCCAAAGAGGAGCATTATAGGCGAAACCCCACGGTTTGGGGCCCGGGTACTGTCCACTTTGGCACTGAGGCTCCTTGGACAGATCCGGTTAGCCCGCCCTTAATCCCAAGGATGTGGAGCAAAGCTATTCCGTGACCAACACCTAAGACACTGGCGAAAAAACTGAGGGACTCCCTCTAGGGGAGGGGGTTATATAGGGAGGGGACTTCCTGTTTGAGATTGCCAGTGTCCACACCTGAAGGTACTCCATATAACCCATATAGTAATGAATATGCCGCTCTGTGTCCCGTGATGTACGAGAAAGAAATAGGGTTTTCTTCCGTCTGAAAAGACGGATCTTTGCGGACGCGGATCTTTGCGGACGTTAGCGGATGCATCATCCGCTAACGTCCACAATCCCATAGGGATGCATTACAAGTCCGTAAACGGACTTGTAAAAAATGGACCGTTTGACCGTACGTGTGAAAGGGCCCTAACGCTAGGCAGAAAAAAACTGGGAGCTGCTTGAGCCAGAGCGTGGGATATACCCGGGGGACCCGCCCCCTGGGAGGTGCTGTACTGAGGAAAGTGTTTTAATACTTGAAGTGCTGTTTTTTCTGCCTAGTCTCTCCTAAAAGGAAGGATATATAACCCTAAGGTCAATGCTGCTGTGTTCGTCCATGAACGAAAGAGAAAAAAAACTATTTTATTAAATAAAACTCTGCTCATCGTGAACATTCAATATTAAAATCTGTACAGGGGGATAATGCATATCCACTCCATGCCAACTCACTATACTAGATCCAGTTGGTACTGCTAATATTATATTCTCATAGCACAATTGTATTCATGAGCCCAAATATCAGACCAGAATCCATAATTCCACTAATAGAAGATCTCCTATTGTCAAACCGCAAATTGTTACCAGCCCTGCTGATCTATTTATCATGGGTAGCAACAGCCAATTTACATTAAAGTGGAGTTCCACCCATTTTTTTATGTTTGTCTGTGCTGCATGCCTTAATCTCATAGCGTTCAGAATGGACAATTTTTATTAATTTTGTTGCTTGTAAATACCTTTATTTTGTAGTCCTTCATTACTTCCTCCTCATTAGCCTAGGCTATTAAGTCACATGGCTATTTGCAAGGGTTTCTGGGATAGGCATCATGTTTCCCAGTAGTCCTTGCAAATCTGTCTAAAAACCTATTACATTGCTTGTGCTTCATGATGCCCACACTTAAGATCGCCACGGTCTATTTCTAGATTATAAACTAAATGCTGTAGCAACCTAACAAAACGGACCTTAGTTTACAGACTAACTTTACTAGAATACATTAAGCTTGTGTATTACAGGGGTATTTATTAGAGGTCGACCGATATGGGTTTTTCTATGGCCGATGCCGATATTTCGAAATCGGGGCATCCGATGGCCGATATACAATGCCGGTTGTATCAGGTGTCCCCATCACTGTGCCCCTTTACATCAGGTGCCCCTTTACATCAGGTGCCCCTTTACATCAGGTGCCCCCATTACTGTGCCCTTTTACATCAGGTGTCCCCATCACTGTGCCCCTTAACATAAAATGTGCTCATCATCATGCCCCTTAACATAAAATAAGGGTCACGCTGATAGGCACATTTTATGTTAAGGGGCACTCTGATGGGCACAACAAAATGTGATCCTTAAGGACCTTAACATACAATATGCCCATCAACGTACACATTAAAAATATACCCATCAGCGTGCCCCTTAACATAAACGTTTTGTTGTGCCAATCAGAGTGCCGCTTAACATAAAACTTGCCCATCAGAGTGTCCCTTAATAACATAAACTGTGCCCATGGACACATTTTTTGTTATTAAGGGACACTCTGATGGGCAAATTTTATGTTAAGGACACTCTGATGGGCACAACATAACGTGACCCTTATCATAAAATGTGCCCATCAGAGTGCCCCTTAACATACAATATACCCAATCAGCGTGCCCCTTAACATAAAATATGCCCATCAGCGTACACATTAAAAATATACCCATTTGTTTGCCCATCAGAGTGCCGCTTAACATAAAATTTGCCCATCAGAGTGTCCCTTAATAACATAACATGGGCACATTTTTAGTTATTAAGGGACACTCTGATGGGCAAATTCTATGTTAAGCGGCACTCTGATGGGCACAACAAAACTTATGTTAAGGGGCACGCTGATGGGTATATTTTTAATGTGTACGCTGATGGGCATATTTTATGTTAAGGGGCAATCTGATGGGCACAACAAAATGTGGCCATCAGTGTGCCTCTTAAAAAAATATTATCAGTGCGCACATTAAAAATACACCCATCAGCGTGCCCCTTAACATAAAAAACTGCCCATCAGTGTGAGTGTTGACAATATTAATATGCCCATTCATAATGAAAAATGCATATGCCACATACCAAATGCAGCAAGAGCCGGGAACGTGTAGCAGTGGGCGCGGCGCACACTGGACGTCACGCGGCACGCCTCTACTAGACCCGGGAACCAGGAGCAGTGACGTGGAGACAGGCGTGGCCCCCACTCCCAATGCGAGCAAGGAGTGGACCGCGAGCTGCAGGGGGCGGGGGAAGGTACGTGATGTCACGCCCCTACTCGCCACCATACGCGAGTCTAATCTATAGACTTCCCGGACCTGCGGTGAGGAGAAGGGGCATGCGGATGGAGCCTTATGAATGCGGGGGGCACTGGTGACATGTGGGCCGGGTGTTTTAGCCGCGAATCGGCCGATACCGATTTCACGAAAACGGCCAAATATCGGCCGATATATCGGTCGACCTCTAGTATTTATATTTAAAAAGTGAAATTGTGGGTGGAACTCCCCTTTAACAAGGGGAATGGGCTCAATGCTGTGGCTCATATTCTGCAAATATTCTATCCTTTTAAATTTTTCAAAGGTGATCTCTGGGTATAGGTTAAGCTTTATAGGGCAATGGATGACCTAAATTATGAGGAGAGATTACAGAAATTAAACGTATTTTTCACGGAAAAGAGGGGGGGGGGGTTGAGAGGGGATACGACATGATTATACAAGTTTTTTAGTGGTGACTACAGTATTGGAAACAGTTTAATCTAGGGGGCCACATCATGAAGTTGGACCAGAAGCAGTTTAATATTAAAGCTGAGCTCCACCCAAAAGGTGAAGTTCCGCTTTAAGGCCTCCTCCACCCCCTCTCCTCTAAAGTGCGCTAGGTCGGCGAGTCAATCGCAGACGACCACAGGGGGCCGACTGGTGGATCGTGACCACGGCTCTACCTCCCAACCTCCGCTGCTCTCCTGTTAACTGTAGAGAAGGGGTTGCTCACTGATTGGTTGCTAGGTTTTCCACCCCCCTACCTCCCCGCAGTCATCTGGGAATTTTTTTTTTTTTTTTTTTTTAGCTAGGAACAGTGTTGCATTATAGTGCAACAGCTCTGAAAGCTGAAAATTGGCCTGGGCAGGAAGGGGGTTAAGCCTCTGTCCACAATAATGTGTGCGGCGGTGCTCTTACCTCTGGGAGCGATCGGTGCAGACAGGGTGGCTGTTCGTTTCAGTCCGCCCCCTCGTGATCGCTCCCAGCCAATCACGGCGTGTCCCGCGTGTCACTTCCTCTGCCAGTGTAATGAAAAACACTAGCAGAGGAAGTGATGCAGTGCTCATCTCGGCGTTTTTTTCAAACAGCCGAGATGAGAGAAGACATCAACAGTAAGTCGCACAAACACTACACTGACACCAGCACACATAGGTACATTAACCCCTTCCGATCTGCCCCCACCCGTCACACTGTAACTGAATGCAGTGATCATATATCACTGCATTTAGTGTCAGTGTGACAGTTAGTGTTAGGTCCAGGGTAGCCCCGTACCCCCCCCTATTAAGTTTTAACCCCTTGATCACTGCCCTAGTTAACCCTTTCACTCCCTGTTGCCAGCGCCACTAAGCGATCATTTTTCTGATCGCTGTATTAGTGTCGCTGTTCCCGCTAGGTAGCTATTTTTTTTTTTATTGCGATTTTTTTTACTAAAGATATGTGGCTGAATACATTTTGGCCTAAATGTTTGACTAAAATTTAGTTTGTTTGATTTTTTTTTATAACAAAAAGTAAAAAATATTGTTTTTTTCTCAAAAATGTCGCTCTATTTTTGTATATAGCGCAAAAAATAAAAACCGCAGAGGTGATCAAATACCACCAAAAGAAAGCTCTATTTGTGGCAAGAAAAGGACATGAATTTTGTTTGGGAGCCACGTCGCACGATTGTCTGTTAAAACGACGCAGTGCCGAATTGTAAAACCGCCTCTGGGCATTTAGCAGCATATTGGTCCGGGGCTTAAGTGGTTAATAACACTTCCAGATCAGTTCGCAGATTACAGAGGGAAATGTGAATTTGGACAGGAATCGGATTGCATGGGTGTAAACCCAGGCTGAAAGTGAAGCGGTTAAGTATACATAGAAATACTGAATACCTAAAAATGCTGAAAAATACCAATGCTTTAGTGAACTGAAAATACTTACCCCAGTGGCAAAAATCTGAAGAAATTACAAAAAGATTTGAAGGATCTGCTAAATATTTGCTAAAAAGTTTTCCAAATTCTTGTTCCTTTGATTCACTAAGAGCTCCGACCAACACAGGAACAATGGTAAACTCATCCTTATGGCTAAGGAAAGCAGAAAACAGAACTGAATCACAGACGTTATTTTAAGTGAATAAAAATTCAAGCATTAGAGCAAAATTTAGCAACTACAGAACGTTATATTATAAGGATCATGCAAAAAAAAAAAAAAAATCTGAATCTCGCTACACTATTAAAATGAAGTAATTTCCAGGTAAAAATTACAGCCTGAAGGAAGATTCTCAACAGTGCTTTGCTAAAGATTTCTTAACCCAGTAAAGCTTTCTGTCTAGGCCCCGGTGTGATTGCACCTTATAATGGCTGTAATTTTCTGTAACTTTTGAACAGTACAGAACAGGCGACAAATAAAAGGTTAGATTACCCTACACTTTTTTCAGCGACAATGGTTAGCAGTACAAATAGAGAGGAGTGAATATCCTCAAACAGGGACATGGGCAGCAAAGAATCCTGACAGAGGGTCTAACCACTCCCAATGCAGCTGGTGTTTAGGTGAGCTGCAAGTTCCAAGTTGGAGCCTAGGTTCACATTGGAGCGATTTGTCATGCAATTTGAGACATCAAATCGCATGACAAGTCGCAGCCTATTGGCAGCAATGGCACTGTTCCAATCGGTGCGACACCGATTTTGCGGCGCCGCACAAATTTGCAAAAGTAGTTCCTGCACTACTTTTGCCTTTTTCAGGTGCGATTTCTATAGACATCTGTGTATGAAGCCACACAAATGTTTATCAAGTAGCACCCGAAATCACGCTGACCTTGCTACTTTGAAATCACGCTACTTCAAGTAAAGTAGCACGATTTCAAAGTAGCATCAGTGTGAACCAGGGCGGAGGGTGTAAAAACTATACTTCCTGGCATCAATAAAAGTCTAAAGAACAACAGGCAATCAAGGCAGTGGCATACACATTAAACTTAGCCATTTGTTACTCAGCAGATTATAAACATTTTCTTTGAGTCCTTTAAGCAGAGAAAATCCCCTTTCACACTGCGACGACTTGAAATTCACACGATGAAGCCGCGATTTTAGAGAATACCTGTGTAAACATGAGGTCTATGGATCTCAACTCGCATCAGAGTCAGGCCAATTGTAGTACAGGTACAGCCTTGCAGAAACCTGCTTTCTACACAAAATATGGTGCAATTCTCAGGGGAAGAAATCAATTTACATCAGTATTGAGTGGAATCACATAAAAAAAAACAACACACCTTTCCATTGCTTTAGCAGTGTAAGGTAGATGCATTTCAATGCTATGCTCATCTTCATCTGTTTGCATTGACATTCGCTCAAACATCCCAGTCTTCCACAACTCTCCGTAAACTGAAAACATCCAAAAGCACAACAGGCTTTATTTTCCATATAGGCACACTAATGACAAACCCAGACAACAGTATTAACATGATCTTCCTGTAGCCATGGTTCTCTCTGCCATTGAGGCTTTGGTAACCATTGTATTTCCATAAAAATAGCATAAAAGTGTTTTTCTTAGGCACTGGGGGTTATTTACGAAAGGCAAATACACTTTGCACTACAAGTGCACTTGAAAGTGCAATCGCTTTAGATCGCTGTAGATCTGAGGGGAAACTGAAATGAGGAGAAGCTCTGCTGATTTTATTATCCAATCATGTACAAGCTAAAATGCTGTTTTTTTTTTTTCCTTGCATGTCCCCCTCAGATCTACGATGACTGTACTTCCAAGCACACTTGTAGTGCAAAGTGGATTTGCCTTTCGTAAATAACCCCCAATGTCTCCTTGCCCAGGACAGCGTCTTTGGAAATTGAGTTACTGTCAAGGGGTCCATTATACGTGTCAGAAAATGATGGATCAGACATTTTTGTGCATTCTGGTCAATAAAATTAACACAACGATTTTTAACGCACAAGGCATTATAATATGAATATGGAATGCAATGCAGGAGAGCAGACAGGTGTAAAACAGAAACTTAAAGCCCAACCTTAAAGGATCACTAAAGGAATTATTATTTTTTTGCTAAATAGCTGCCTTTACCTTACTGCAGTCCTGGTTTCATGTCATGTCTCATTGTTCGTTTTTTGCTTTGAAGTTGCTGTAATTCTGCTCTGATCTCCACACTTCCTGCTTGTCTGGCTCCTTATGAAAAATCTCATGGCAGCTTTTCACTGTGGTCCAAGCTGTCATTTCTGTGTGTCTAAAACTCCTCAGAACCAGATTCATTTTAAAAACAAAACACTGCCCTGTATTTGTTTGTTTTTGTTCTGTGTGTCTCTCTACTTCACAGAAACATGAAACCAGTTTAAAAGTAAAACTAAACTGCAGGCACATTATACGATTGATTTTTATCTATTTTTAATCATCTTTAAAAATGAATCAGTTAACTTTTATGTCTCTATGCACTGTAAACAGTCAATTCAGCAAAAAAGATGTTTTCCTTTAGTGACCCTTTTAAGTTTTTGAATAGAGTAGAGAAAGCTTACAACCTCTGTTAGGAATTTATTTCTGTGTCAGATGGTCACAGGAACAGTATTTTACTAATAGCTACAATAGGGCCAGGCAGTGCAAAAATAAATAAAATGTGGGGAGGGGTTGGCGTTTCTCAGGTTTAGACAGATGGTGGTTTTTGTCTTGACCTTCGTTACAGTACCAGAAAAAAAAAAAAAACTGAATAAATCTCAATCTTCCAGGGTGTTTGAAACTGTGTACATTACACACATTTAATAATACGGCTTCGCCAACACGCTTTTAAAGATTTGTTTTATTGTAACATTAACAGGGCATTGACAGGTTTAATACAGATAAGCCACACTAACAAGCTGCTTTATGATCAAAACACACAATTTAAAGCTGACTGGTCTCCATCAACATGCTTACTACATTTTTACATAAAACCAGTATTCATTACATACCTTATTTTACTCAGTGACATCACTGGGTCTCTATGCTTTTCTAGGCAATGCAGTCAGATCATGGCTGGTGGGAGGGGCCAGAAGTGTGAGGGAGCAGGAGAGTTTTTTTTGGGTTGTTCATTGGTGGTAGGTAATGGCAAGAAATATACAGCTAAAGTTTAAGAAAAAATTTCTTTGGAAAAAAAAAAAAAAAACCACACATACACACACACCCCACCACAATGTATAATCCACCAACGGGTCCATCATCCATCATCTAAAAATACAATACATCAGACTATATAAAACACATACAGAATACTGTTGCTTAGGTGACTGTTAGACTATGATGCTTGCTTTCGACCATACCTTTCTGATCAATATGGAGATCATAGAGGGGTGTTCTATATATATCCACAGTGGAAAGTGCACATCTAGAAAGCGCCACATGGTGAGAAGGACCGAGAATGAATACTCTTCGCCTGTTTGAGTAAAAGAAAAGGAATATATTAGCTTCGTAATCAAAAAACACATCAGGGGCATATTTATAAAAACGACAGAGAGATCCAAACCTAATGTGCACTTGTGCCTCTAAAAATGCAATGGCACTGCTCCTGTAATGTTACCATGGCAAAAATGTTGTTTGTATATATGTATGTATTATATACACACACACACACAGGGCAAAAAAGTATTTAGTCAGCCACCAATTGTACAAGTTCTCCCACTTAAAAATATGAGAGGCCTGTAATTATCATAGGTATACCTCAACTATGAGAGACAAAATGCGATTTTTTTTTACTAAAGACATGTGGCTAAATAAATTTTGGCCTAAATGTTTGACTAAAATTTAGTTTATTGATTTTTCTTATAAAAAAAAAAAAAAAAAGTAAAAAATATTGTTTTTTTTTCAAAAATTTCGCTCTATTTTTGTATATAGCGCAAAAAAATTTTAATTGCAGAGGCGATCAAATACCACCAAAAGAAAGCTCTATTTGTGGAAAGAAAAGGACGCAAATTTTGTTTGGAAGCCACGTCGCACGACCGCGTAATTGTCTGTTAAAGCGATGCAGTGCCGAATCGCAAAAACCCCTTGGGTCATTTGGCAGCATATTGGTCCGGGTCTTAAGTGGTTAAGATGCTCCTCTGTCCTCCACTCATCACCTGTATTAATGGCACCTGTTTGAACTTGTTATCAGTACACCTGTCCACAACCTCAAACAGTCAAACTCCCAACTCAACTATGGTAAATACCAAAGAGCTGTCGAAGGACACCAGAAACAAAATTGTAGACCTGCACCAGGCTGGGAAGACTGAATCTGCAATAGGCAAGCAGCTTGGTGTGAAGAAATCCACTGTGGGAGCAATAATTAGAAAATGGAAGACATACCAGACCACTGATAATCTCCCTCGATCTGGGGCTTCACGCAAGAAGGATGAGCAAAAATCCCAGAACCACACGGGGGGAACCTAGTGAATGACCTGCAGAGAGCTGGGACCAACGTAACAAAGGCGACCATCAGTAACACACTATGCCGCATGGGTCTTAGATCCTGCAGTGCCAGACGTGTCCCTCTGCTTAAGCCAGTACATGGCTGGGCCTGTCTGAGGTTTGCTAGAGAGCATTTGGATGATCAAGAAGAGGATTGGGAGAATGTCATATGGTCAGATGAAACCAAAGTAGAACGGTTTGGTAGAAACACAACTCGTCATGTTTGGAGAGAAAATGCCGAGTTGCGACCAAAGAACACCATTCCTACTTGGGGGTGGCAACATCATGCTTTGGGGCTGTTTATCTGCAAAGGGAACAGGAAAACTGATCCGTGTACAGGAAAGAATGAATGGGGCCATGTATCGTGAGATTTTAAGTGCAAACCTCCTCCCATCAGCAAGGGCATTGAAGATGAAACGTGGCTGGGTCTTTCAGCATGACAATGAGCCCAAACACACCGCCCGGCCAACAAAGGAGTGGCTTCGTAAAAAAAAGCATTTCAAGGTTCTGGGAGTGGCCTAGCCAAGTCTCCAGATCTCAATACCATAGAGAACCTTTGGAGGGAGTTAAAAGTCCATGTTGCCCAGCGATAACCTCAAAACATCACTGCTCTAGAGGAGATATGCATCGAGGAATGGGCCAACATACCAGCAACAGTGTGTGATAACCTTGTGAAGACTTACAGAAAACTTTTGACCTCTGTCATTGCCAACAAAGGATATATAACAAAGTATTGAGATGAACGTTTGATATTGACCAAATACATATTTTCTACCATAATTTGCAAATAAATTCTTTCCAAATCAGACAATGCGATTGTCTGGATTTGTTTCCACATTTTTTTTTGTTCAATGAGTTTTTATTAAAAATAAAAAGGAAAGCAACACATCAAATTACAGACAGTCAGAATGAAAATGTACATCAGTCAACCAACATAATGTGAGATAAGCAGGCATATAGGCCCAGTGCGAAAAACACGCATCTCTGTACTCCAATAGAACCGAAAGTGAGCACATGGAAGAGAAAAACGAGGCATACACATTGCACTTATACATTTTCTACAAAACCAGCAGACGAAGGGGTCTACATCTATGTACCAAAACCCTCAGATCGTCATATCTTCATGCTGAAACTTTAAATATAAAGAACTGCGTGTCGAGTAGGAGAGAAGATTAAGAGTCAAAAGAGGAGAAATGGGAAAAGAAAGAGAGAGAATAGAGGGGGAGTTAAAGAGGGACAAGGTGAGATTAGAGAAGGGGAGGGGAGGGAAAAAAAAGGGTAAACCAGCCATCGCGGACCACACCAATCAATAAACGTGCATTTCAAATATACAGACATTAAACATTCGTTGCCATAGCTTCCGCATATGTGCAAGAGAACTTAAAAGCGATCCAGCAGGACCATATCTTATGGGCCAAGTCAGATTACGCAGCGTTAGCGTGCTACTTTCCATGTGGTAAATGTGATCTACGTCTACTAGCCATTGGCGTATGGTTGGAACCGCACGTTGCTTCCAAAACTTAGGTATGAGGGCTTTGGCTGCATTGAGGAGGTGGGGAGTAATCGACTTAGAATATGATCCTGCTGGCTCGCTTGTGCAATGAAACAGTACCACCCAGGGATCCAACACAACTCCAGGAACCCTGGATCTTTTCGATCCAATATAAAACTGACGACCAGAAAGGTTTAATTAAGGGACAAAACCACCAGATATGTGCATTAGAGACCCGTTCCCCACATCCCCTCCAGCAACGGTCCAATATCGACCGGAAAGTCCTGTGTAAAACTTCCGGGGTGTAGTGCCAGCGCATCAGTAACTTATAATTGACCTCTGCGGTCTTTGAAGATATGGTGGAGACATGTGCCAGTTGAAACATTGTTCGTCGAGCCACGGGTAGTTGGCTTTGGAGATCTCGCTCCCATTTATCAAGACACGTACGTTGTGCGACAGGTGGTAGTGGCAACAAGATTTGGTAAAAACATGAAACAGGCCTCTCCGGAAGTTGGGGGCCCGCAAGCAGTTCCTCCACTAGGGTTAATTCCGATTCAGTCCGCAGCGGATGGGGAAGGGAATCGCACAAATTGAGAGAGCTGATGATATTTCCATTGATCCATAAAGGAAACAGGCACTGATGTAAACAGATCAGACATGGGTAGGAGTCCCGTTCCAGAAGTCACATGTTGCAACAATAACGGTGAAGCAGAGATCCCGTTAGCAAAACTAGAGTCCATGTTACCAGGTGGAAAATATTTATGGCCGAGTATAGGCATTAGAGGTGAGTTATAAGGCCACTTTTGTGCCTTACACAGCGAGTCCCAGATGGCCAGTGAGGATCTAGAAAGAGGGGATACGTTCAGGGCTATCCTGCAGAACCTGGTTGGTATCCTGAGTGAAGAAAAAAGGTCAGTGTCGTACAAATCCATCTCTAGTTGAACCCAGAGCTTAGAGTCTTTGTTGTATTTCCAGTCGGATAACTTGGTCAGTACGATAGCATGGAAATATTTCTTAAAGCGGAGTTTCACCCTAAATATAAGATCTCCCATGCGCTTCAGCATACTGGCGTCAGCGCCAGTATGCTGGGTTTTTTTTTTTTTTATAGCACACTTACTGTTTTATCGTAGAAATCCTTTTCTGTCCCCCGCGGTGGACGGCGCCAGTACAGCGCGTCACATCTTCCTAAGATACCCGATATGGACTCGGGTATTTCCGGCGCTATGCGGCGCCTGCGCACAGACCTAGGAGCTGACTGCGCAGGCGCCGTATTTCTCCGAGTCCTATTTCGGAGAAATACGGCGCCTGCGCAGTCAGCTCCTAGGTCTGTGCGCAGGCGCCGCATAGCGCCGGAAATACCCGAGTCCATATCGGGTATCTTAGGAAGATGTGACGCGCTGTACTGGCGCCGTCCACCACGGGGGACAGAAAAGGATTTCTACGATAAAACAGTAAGTGTGCTATAAAAAAAAAAAAAACCCAGCATACTGGCGCTGACGCCAGTATGCTGAAGCGCATGGGAGATCTTATATTTAGGGTGAAATACCGCTTTAAAGTCTGGGAGCGCAAGGCTTCCTTCTCGCTTAGGTTTAATCAACCAGTCGTATGCGATCCTGAGGCGCTTACGATTCCAGACGTACCTACGAACTAAAGATTGTAACAGCCGAAAGAACCCAATGGGGACCCCGTAAGGGATCATTTGAAAAAAAAAAAAAGCACCCTAGGCAGAACGTTCATCTTTACAATGCTAATTCGCCCCAGCCAAGAATGAGCCAACTGAGTCCACTTTTGTAGATCTGATTTAATTGAATTCAACAAAGGGACGTAGTTATATCGGAAAAGAGATTTCAGATTAGGGGTCAAAAAAATGCCTAAGTATTTCAATGACTGCGGTTGCCAACTAAAAGGAAAGGAAGGTTTCAACTGGTATACTAATTTGTGGGGGAATGGAAATTTTTAAAATTTCAGATTTTGTAAGGTTAATTTTAAAATTGGAAAGGGAACCAAATTTGTTAAAGGCTGACATCAGATTAGGTAGCGTAACGAGGGGTTGCTGAACATAAAAGAGGATGTCATCCGCGTATGCGGCGTACTTGTGCTCCGAGGTACCCACTTTAATTCCACGGATATTAGGGTCATTACGAATCATGGACAAGAAAAGCTCCAGGGACAGGGCAAAGAGAATCGGGGAAAGGGGGCAGCCCTGCCGAGTGCCATTATGTAGCGAGGACTCGCTTAGGATCCCGTTAATGCGCAGCTGAGCTGTAGGAGAGCGATACAGGGCCGAGATCCTATCCAATATAAATCGGACCCAATCCCAGATGTGCTAGTGTAGTCATCAGATACCCCCAGTCCACCCCATAAAACGCTTTCTCTGCGTCAGACAACAGAAGGGTGGGTTGGGAGCACCTACACACATATGAGATTAGGGACAACGTCCTTAGCGAGTTATCCCTCGCTTCCCTGCCGGGTATGAACCCTGTCTGATCCCTAGAGATCCACTGAGAAATGAGGGGTAATAATCTCAATGCTAAGGCCTTCACGTACAATTTGGCATCTATGTTCAATAAGCTAATTGGGCGATAATTACCACACAAGCAAGGGTCCCTGCCGGGTTTGGGAGGTACCGTGATGTGAGCATGAAGGGTCTCTGGGCCAAAATCCCCCCCCCCCCCCCGCCGAAACTGCGTTGGCATAGGAAGACAAGTGCGGTAGGAGAGTGTCAGCGAATGCACAATAGTAGGCCACGAAAAATCTGTCAGGTCCTGGTGCTTTGCCATAGATTTAAGCGCCACTTTTAGTTCCGCAGTGGAGAACTCTGTATCCAAAGCCTCCAATGTCGCCGCCGGCAGTTTTGGTAGGTGGGCTCGGTCTAGATATTCCTGCATAAGGGTAATTCTATTTTCCCCATGCTGTATGGGCTGACCCACATTGTAGAGTTGTTGGTAGAAAGAGCGAAATTCTCTAGCAATTCCGCTGGTTTCAAACAAGGTATCAGAGGAAGATTTTATTTTAGCTATATAAGAGGCAGGTTTTTTTTGTTGCAGGGACCTGGCCAAAAGGCGGCTAGGCCTATTGCCCAACTCGTAATATTGCTGGGACAACAGGCGCATCCGTGCGGTGTTGTCCGTATGAAAGAGGGCTTTCAGCTCCTTCCTCTTCTGTGTAAGAGAGTGAAAGGCGGCAAGTGATTTAGACAGTTTATGGGTCCTTTCCAACACCCCTATCATCAATAAGCTGTAATTGCGAGTGCATTCTCTCTCTCTTTTTCCTAGCGCCAAATTCCATAAGCTTGCCGCGCATGTAAGCCTTATGGGCCTCCCATAAAACCCCTGGGGACGAAACCGAGGGGCCATTGTCTCGAAAATATAAGGACAGCATTGCCTCAACTTCTGTCCTATCTACCTCATCCGTGAGTAGGGAGTCATTCAGTTTCCAATTAGTGGACTTCAAGGGTAAGGACGGTATATGTAAGGTTATACTAATAGGGGAGTGATCCGAAATCGTAGACACATTTATTCGGGAATTAGAGAGCAGTTCTAAGTAGTGATGGTTGACAAAGAAATAGTCTATCCTGGAGTGGGAGCCATGTAAGTGGGAAAAATGTGTATAATCTCTTTCACGCGGGTGCATTATTCGCCAGACATCCATGAGTTGAGCTTCATGTAATCTCCTGCGAATATGCACAAGACATTTATGGGAAATACAGGACCTGCCCAGGGAGGTGTCCAGCGTGGCTTCCAAAGAAACATTTAAAAAAGCCCGCTAATAGTACACAACCCTGAGCAAAATCCCCCAATTTATTAAAAGTGGAGGTCAGAAAGCTCACCTGTCCCTGATTCGGGGCATAAAGGTTAGCAAAGGTACATTTCAGCCTACCCAGAGTACCCTTCAAAAACAAATAGCGGCCATACGGATCAACCACTGAGTCTTCTAGAACAAAAGAAGATCCCCTCCGGAACCCAATAGCCACACCTTTTGCTTTAGATACATCCGAGAGAATGTAGTACCAAGTAGGGTAGTGGTGTGCAAAGAGCTTCACAGAGGTGGTGTGGGTTAAGTGCATCTCTTGTAAGTAAATAATATCGCCCTGGGGCGTGGCCGGGACTCCATGAGAGAGGCAGCGTGTTTCTAGCTCCTGCTTCTCACAGCCATCCTACAGGCATCCTTCACCCGTTTTCACCCCAAAAGGCACTGATCTGATCCTTAGGACGGCGGGCACCCGATCCAGGCATGATGACAAATAAATACGGGCCCCCGGCGCCCCAATCCGCGGCGGAGCAGCGGACCTGGTCACAGAAGCAAGATGGCGCCAATCCTTCAGCAGCACACGCGGCCACGCAGCAGCCTGCTCCATCTGCAGCCCAGGACTCCTACAAGGGGGTAAGTGGATCTGTCCCTGCCCTGTTCCGCACCCAGGCTGCAACATCCAGCTCCTCTGACTCCCTGGGGTATTCGGAGGACCTTACAGCCCCGAGCCCCCCTCGGCTGCTGAACCCACACTAGCAGAGATCCTGATGGCCATTAAAGATGTTAAAACATCCCTCACTGTGCAAATGGAAACTATCCATGTTGACTTTTCCCTCTTGAAACAAGATGTCCAAAATTTAAGGGATAGGACCGGGGAGGTAGAAGGCCGGGTCAGTTCGCTGGAAGATGTAGTGCATCCCCTGTCTGCCACTATGCGCATGACCATGGATGAGTTGGGGGCCCTAAGGGCCAAGCTGGATGATTTGGAGAACCGTTCCAGAAGGAACAACCTTCGCTTTGTGGGGTTCCCCGAAAAATCTGTGGGGTCCCGTCCAGAAAGGTTCCTACACCAATGGCTGCGTGACGTTTTTGGGATGGAAGAATTATCCAGGACCTTCGAAATAAAGAGAGCGCACCGCACCCCACCACGTGCTCCACAGCCTGGGGCCCCCCCCAAGATCCCTTATTGCCAAATTTCTAAACTTCAGGGACAAGGTGGCTATTTTACGCCTGGCAAGAGAAGGAGGCCCCCTCAAGTTTAATGGTTACAACATCTCCATTTATCCTGACTTCTCAGCTGAAGTGCAACGTCAGCGTGTATCCTTTGCTGCAGTGAAAGACCGTCTTCGCAACGAAGGTCTCCCCTATGCGATGTTGTTCCCGGCAAAATTGAGAATCATTCATGAAGGGAAGGCTAATTTTTGCTCCTGTCCCAAAGACGCTATGGCGTGGCTGGATGCAAGATTTGGTAAACGTCCCCGGCATTGTCCCAATTGATCCAGCGACCGATGGCTTGGAAGTTCCTATTTACTCTTCCCCACCTCCCCCCCCCTTTTTATTTTTTCTTCCCTCTCTCCCCTTTTTCCAGAAGCGATCCCCTGGGAGATGGGCTCTGGAGAGCCGGGCCCTAGTTGCTCGATTGATCCGAAGGGGGAGGGGGGGCATGCCCTTTGCACTTCCCGGAGGTCTGTTACACAGGAGAAGCCTAAACCACTGCTTGATAGTTGATTCTGCTGTGATCCTGGTCGGTAATGCTGGCTGCATTACATGTAAGGTACTGTTACTATACTGCCACAAGTACTGTTTACTGTTGTGCCTTTTAGGAAACATACTCTTTTTTTGACCCTACCTCAGGGACGATTATAATACACCTGTGAGCTTATATGGAACTGCCACTCTCCCCATTACCAATAGGTGGCGTGGCCACAGGACCTTTACCTCCCTTCTAAGAAGTTTACTGAAGGGAGTGGGACGCTGTTTTGGGATCCAATGCTCGCTATGTTGGGGTTGGCAGAGCTGGGTGGGGAGTGGGAAGGGATGGGGATCCGGGAGGCTTTCCCACAGGACTGTCCGGCAAGGAATGTCCGCCCAGAGTGGAAGTTGAAGGATGGGTTTGCTCCTGTGTTACCATTGTCATTTTCTACTGTTCATATGCTGCATATCTCAACCATCTTGCAAGTGTTGTATTTTGTGGGGGGCTGCATTGACTGTTTATTACTGCTATACTCATATGCTACTTGCACATGCTCATGGCTGACACAGTTAAAATTATCTCTTGGAATATTAGAGGGCTGAATTCACCTCACAAGTGGTCCCTGATGTTTTCCTACCTGAAAAAGTACAAGCCTCATATTATCTGTCTTCAGGAGACACACATTATGGGCCCTACGCTTAAATAGCTTAAGCGCCCCTGGCTAGCCTCTCTGTACCATGCCACTTACTCCGATTACTCAAGAGGGGTCTCGGTCTTGATGGCTAAGACTCTGGGGGCCGAGACTCTGAGTGTATAAACAGATCCAGCGGGTCGTTTTGTTATACTTACTCTTCGCATAGCTTTTTCAATTTTTACGTTTGTGAATGTATATATCACCCCACCGTTTTCACCAGAGGTCCTTTCTAAATTGTCAGTAATGCTTTTACCTAGGTCTCCTGGTGCCCTACTTTTTGTGGGTGACTTTAATGCTGTACTTGACCCATCTGTGGACAGCCTGCGGGGAGGGGGGCAGACCATACCCCGCATTTGTTGATTGACTCAGATTTACTCTCTCACGGAACTGTGGCGGTGGAAACACCCAGATGACAGGCAATTTTCCTGTCATTCGGATTCATTCCACACTATGTCACGCATAGATATGGCATTTGCTCCATCTGATGTACTATCTTTGGTGCATTCGGCCACATACCTACCCAGAGGTATATCAGACCATGCCCCCCTAATGGTCAGTCTTCTCCTCTTGCCAAAGTCAGGCCCTAGGGCCTGGAGGTTAAACACCTATTGGCTCAAGGACGAGCTGGTACAGGCTGAGAGCCAAAAGGCTATGGTTGACTATTGGACCTTCAATCAGGATTCAACTGGTATCAGCAATGCCTGGGAGGCCTCCAAGGCAGTGCTGAGGGGGTCCTTTTTGTCAATTAGGGGTATATTGTGTAAGAACAATCAAATACACACTGAAGAACTTGAGCAAGGTAGGGTGTTATCTGAGGCTGAATACTCTAGATGTCCCAATGCGGATACACTGGACTCATGGCTCAATAATCGTAGAAAGTACAAACTTAGGCTGTTAGACCTGACTAAAAAACACATGCTCTAATGTTACACAAAAGACATTTGAACATGGTAACAAGGCAGGTCGCCTGCTCGCGTATATTACAAGAGCGGAGAGTACCCCTATCTCTATTCCTAGGATATTAACTGCAGCGAACCACATTAGTGATGTCCCTCAGGAAATAACAGAGGCCTTTCTTTCCTTTTACCGCGACCTTTACAACTCCAGGGCTGACTACTCAGACATGCAGCTTGATGACTATTTGACCCAGGTACACCTTCCAAAACTGACAGACAGGGTGCGGGAGGAACTGGATGAGCCGCTGTCTGAGGAGGAACTGTTACTCGCAATCTCACAGATGCCGGCTCATAAATCGCCAGGATTAGACGGGTTCCCAATGGAATGGTATAGGCAGTTCCAGAATCTACTTGCCCCTCTATTACTTAAGACTTATAATGCAGCTTTGAAGGAGGGGGTGCTACCCCCCTCGATGAGGGAAGCATTGATTGTTCTACTCCTTAAGCCCAGAAAAGACCCGTTGAAATGTGACTCCTACCGTCCTATATCCCTCATAAACGTGGATGCAAAGATTCTGGCCAAGGCCCTGGCGAATCGCCTGAACAAAGTGGTTGCTCGCTTAGTGGGGTGTGATCAGGGTGGCTTTATCCCAGGCAGGTCAACCAGAATGAATATACGTAGACTGTTTCATAACTTGTCCTATGTACATGACTGCCTCCCGACACGGGTTGTGGTGTCCCTGGACACTTGCAAGGCCTTTGACAGTGTGGAATGGCCATACCTGTTCCGGGTCTTGCAAATGTATGGTTTTGGCCCTCGTATGGTTGCCTGGATTAGACTTCTCTATACCATGCCGCTTGCTCGTATTCGTATCAACTCGCAAATTACAGAGACCTTCCGAATTACTAGGGGAACCAGGCATGGGTGTCCGTTGTCACCCCTGCTTTTCGCCCTGGCCATGGAACCTCTCGCTATCAGGATACGCATCTCCCCGCTACTTAAGAGGTTGCCCATCAATGGTATGGAGGAGCGAATCTCGCTGTATGCCGACGATACGCTGGTGTATTTGGCAGACGCCCAGGACTCACTAGCTAATGTGTTAAAAATGGTGTCTGACTTCGGGGACTTCTCGGGATTCAGAGTGAATTGGGAGAAATCTATTATCTATCCCATAGATCAATCACCCACCGCTCAAATCCATTCAGACTCTAAACTGTTAGTGGCCACCTTGTTTAGATATCTGGGAGTAGTGGTTCAGTTGCCACTGTCCCTCTACATTATCAACAATCTGAGCCCTGTGCTGCTACAGCTGCAGTCTCAGACTAAGCAGTGGAAAGACTTACCTCTGGATCTGATGGGAAGAGCCAATGTTTTAAAGATGATATACCTACCTAAGTTACTGTATGTCCTAGCTAATGCCCATGCAAAATCCCTAAAGCATTGTTTAAGAGCATTGACTCGATCTGTATAACATTTCTGTGGAATGGTAAGGCCCCTAGAATAGCTCTGGAAACACTTAGACTACCCTCCCATTTGGCGGGACTGGCTTTCCCTGACTTCTACCTCTATTACCAAGCTTCCCAACTGGTGAATATTCATGACTGGTTACACCCTGACCCCAATAATGCGTGCACCACCACTGAAGAAGGGGCTATGGTCACTTCGTTCGAGACACTACACAACATTATATACCGTGGGCGTACCCCCCAGGACCGGCACTGACTGTACTGCAGACGTCACAATCCCTGTTTAAAACAGTGACTCTCAAACATGCCCCGGGTTCCTGGGTGACCTCTCCAAATAATCCGCTATGGTTCAATACATCACTTCCAGAATTTAATTCTTTACCTGACCCTCAGAGATGGATATCCAAGGGGATTAAGTACCTATGCCACCTATATACCTCAGAAGGCCTTAAGTCCATTTCCCAGTTGAAAGATGACTTTAATCTTCCCCCCAACTATTTATTCTTTTATTACCAGCTAAGACATGCCGCGCGAGCCCAGTTTGGTTCCTTGGATAGTCCACTTGCGATTCCTGACCTAGAAAAGCTCTTGCGTTCCCCGGACAGAACAAAACTCATCTCTAACTATTATTTAGCCTTAACGGTGAACTCTAATCCTAGATTTAAGACAGCGCAGAGCAAGTGGGAATCCTTAGACATTACTATGACGGAAGATGACTGGACCGAGTTCTGTGATACTTTTAAGACCTCTGTTATAGCCTCCAGAGACAGGGATGGCCTCAGCGGATTGTTTCCGCGGCTGCGGGCAGGTGGCTGATTTTATCCATTGCTTTTGGAATTGCCCCATTGTGGAGGACTTCTGGAGAAACATAGGATCCTTCCTCTCTTCTGCCTTGGGGCTCCCCAATATACTGGACCCCAAAAACTGTCTGTTGGGGGGTCTTTGGTGATCTCGCTGTTCCCTCCCAGGTCAAAAAATTGCTTTGAATCCTATATTTCTATGCTAAAAAAGCCATCCTCTTGACCTGGAAGGGAGCGGCGACCCCGACGAGGGGCCTGTGGTTGAAACTAGTTAATGACGCCCTCCCGCTCTACAAGCTTACCTTTGAAATTAGAAAAAGAAACAAGTCATTCGATAAGATCTGGGGCAGGTGGCTGGCTAGCCCCCTGACCCTATCACCTATACAGCCGTAAAAAGTGATGTTGGTGGTGTGGTATCCACTTGATGGAATAACCTTAATATGCAGTCCCACAAGGTGGTAACACTGCCTTTCTACTATGATTGTATGCAGCGTTCTACTCTGTCTTATACTTTTAATATAAATATGCTGTTTATAATGTTGTGATGTGATTGAGGAGCAAACAAGTTTTTTGTTGTCTGTTCTGTGTTTAATTTTTGTATGTGTTGTATTGTTGGTTTTGTGAAAATTTCAATTAAAATATCTAAAAATATATTATATATATATATATATAAAATATATCGCCCTGCAGGCATTTGAGTTCTCTATAGAGGGTATGGCGCTTACCTGGAGCACATAATCCCCGTACGTTAGGGGATATCAAATTGAGCATGGCCATGGGTTCCAAAGGAGAAAATCACTACAGGATCATTCCGCGGGACTGGTGTAGAGAAAGGGAGGGGGGAGCAGGGAAAAAAAAAAAAAAAAAAAGAGGGTGAAAGGAGAAAATTGGAGAAAAAGAGAAACAGAGAAAAGCATGTCAGAGCGACAATGAGGAATTGAGTCCAAGCTGCACGCAAAACTTTGCAGTGCAACAGTCAGAGCGACGGGGAGCCCGGCCCCCCACCGCGAACCGCCCAAAAGCGAGCAGCCACGCTGGATGTCCAGGCCCCCAGCCAACCCGTACATGGGAGCAAGGCCGCGCCCAGAACCAAACCATGCATGGCCACGATAGGCATACGTAGTCTGCAGGGCCCGGCACCGGCACTGTGAGAAAAACAAAAAACATACACATTCGATAACCCAAACTAGCCCCAAATAGACCGAATACATTCAAACCCCAGCATAGGAACCATTGTGTTTCCATACACTACCCTTCCCCTGTGATCCTAAAGTTTTATGAAACAAGCACAGTGGGAATTAATTAGCAGCTATAGTAGACACCGAGTTCCAGAAATGCAAACCGGGCTATACTTGCATGACCGTGGCCAAGAATCGAATCCTATGAGGCAAACAAAAGAAGAACAGAGTAAGCTCAATCAGCTTTAAGAGTGGACGCTGCGGTGGCAGAGCGACGTCAGCGGGAAACTTTCTGCCAGTGCACCTCATGAGCAGCAGATGCGGCCGGGATGCCGACCTGCCAGCCAGGTAGCTCTGGGGGTTCGACGTTTAAATCCATGCAAAACACATCCAGGTCTTCTGGAAAGCATAGAATCGCGGTCTTCCCATCTCTGCTGGCGATCAAAGCGGCAGGAAACCCCCACCTGTAGTTGGAGGCCTCCCTGAGTTTTTCCGTTAGCGGTTTGAACGCCCTCCTCCGCTCTAAGGTTTCCTTCGCTAAATCAGGGAAAAAAAATCAAGCGTGGATGCCTCCCTGGCCTTCCGCATAAATAATTCCTTTTCTTCAAAAATAATGAACCCTGCAGATTACGTCTCTAGGTACATTTGAAGCCATGTTGCGGGGACGAAAGGCTCGATGAACCCTGTCCAGCCCCTCAGGGGGTAGTCTGCAGCGTTCCCCAGCAGCTTGTTGAAGACGTCGCGGATGGAAGCCGCCAGGTCGTCATCTTTAGTCACCTCGGGTAAACCCCTGATACAGATATTATTCCTCCTATTCCTGTTCTTCGATCCGAAACATCGCCATTCGGTGGGCTATTGCAAGAGAACGTGTGGTAGTCTGCAGGTCTCCGATCGCCGAAGCGTGTCTATCAAGGCGGAGCTCTGTTTCCTCCACGCGCTCCAAGACCTGGCCCAGATCAGAGTCCACTCACCAGTTCCGTGACCCCAGAGCGTCCAGATGGGCTTCCCTCATACTCCGATCCGGCGGAGGAAGCAGGAGACTGGCGTCTGGTGGTAGGCCTGGAGCCAGTCCCACGTGGCGAGCGGCCCAGTCCATCTGCTTCCGGGAAATCCGCAGGCTCCGCCGCGAGAAAGCGTCTGATAGAACCCGCGGACGTTCCCTTCTTGGTCTGAGTCTTTTCCGACTTCCTGACCATGCTGGTCATGGGGTTGAATCCGAGCAGGGCTATCGAAAAAGCGGTTAAATTAGGTGCAGGCACCAGAGCTCGCATGAGACGCATCCTCACAGTCTCATGTCCAAGCCACGCCTGTTTCCACATTTTGACTCTCATAGTTGAGGTATACCTATGATGACAATTACAGGCCACTCTCATTCTTTTAAGGGGGGGGCAGGACTTGCACAATTGGTGGATGACTAAATACTTTTTTGCCACACAAATATACATACACACATACACACACACACTTATGCAACAGGCTAGTCCATTTTGCTGAAATTTCTTTTTTATCATTCAAGTTTAAGTTTATTTTCAAAAAATAAAGAACATACAGTGTAGTAAACGTAGTACAGTGAATACATTAGGAGACAATGTTGACAATTGTAATAGTGAACAATTATTACGTTTCGTATCTAGACTTCCCCACATCCCCTCCCCCCTCCCCCCACATTTTATCTTTAAACCTAGTAACTTTTAAATGTTAAAATAAGTGTAGACAATTGGGAAGAGTGGGAATTAGTAAAGATAGCAAAACATTTTAGAAAAAAAAAAAAAAAAATTCCCTATTAAGCAAGCAATTTATAAGCCTTCTGTTATAAGCTGAGATTGCGAAACTTAAAATAAAATAAAACAATTGTACCGATCTGGAAAGAGGGTGGATCTCTAGGGCACCTCCCTTCACCCGACACCCCTAACGGGAACATTCTGTGTCGAGGAGGAAGGACAGCCCCTTCAACCCAACCTCCTCTCAATGAGAAGAAAGGAAAAAAAAAAATGGATCTAAATGTTATCTAAAGATGCGTTTAATAATCAACTCTCAACTTATAAACCTATGAGAAGACAGGGAACTCTAAAGATATATTTAGTTAAATTATATCCACCTTACATGAAACAAAAGGAGAAAGTGGTATGAGGTCTATATCTCCTGTGCAGCGAAAAAAGGGAAAAAGAGGAGAATAGAGAGGAGAGGAGAGGAGAAGAGAAAGAGAAAGGGAAAATGTGAAGAAGGGAAGGGGAGAGGGCCCACCTGCCCTCAGTCTGAGGCAAGAGCCGCAACTAAACTCTCAGGTTGTATGGGATTCCCATATAGTTCAACCAAGGTTCCCAAACTTCAGTGAATTGAGTAAAGGTATCTAACATGGAATTAATTATTTTTTCTTGTTCCATAATCCACGTTACCTTTCTTTTCATATGTAAAATGGAAACTGATGGTTTCTTCCAAGCAGCTGCTATGGCGATTCTGGCGCCTGTCAAAATAAATAGGATCAGCTGTCTGGTGACCTTAGAGCTCTGTGGTATTAGTCCATTTAATAAAGCAATTGCTGGAGACTGATGAAGGTTGCAACCAGTAACTCTCCTGATAATGTGAAATACCTTATTCCAGAAACCCCGTATCCTAGGGCATTCCCACCAAGTGTGATTAATGAAACCTATTCCTTGACAACCTCTAAAACATACGGGTGATGCTGACGGATACATGGAGGCCAACTTAACTGGAACTAGGTACCATCTAGTGAAAATTTTTATATTAGCTTCAATGAGAGCTGTACTCATAAAGCCCTTGAGAGATCTAGTATAGTTTGTTTGCCAATCCTTTAGGTCCCAATCACTTTGAAGCTCTCTTTCCCAGGCTAGCATATGGGGTAATTTTATGTTATTTGATGCAAGAGATTTATAGATGACCGAGATATTACCCTTCCTAAACGGAGCTTGATCGCATTTATGTTCATATGGGGTTGGAAGGCCAGAGATTAATTTTTCATTCCACATTTCCTGTGCGAAAGTGTGTATTTGGTGTAATCTGAGCCTTTCCGATGGGGGAGGGCCAAGATTGTCTAAAAGGTATTGCTCAGATAGAGGGCCTGTATGTGTAAAGAAACGTCCAATACGTTACACCCCCTTATCATGCCACCATTTGAAGGGATCTACCTCAGTGTTAGAGTGAAAGGATGGATCAAGAAAAATACTTGACAAAGGTTTACCTTTAGAAACCAAGCAAGGATTGTTTCTAAGTGAATCCCATAAGGCCAAAGCTTGTGAAAGAGTGGGAGATAATATAGGAGGTCTAATTTTGGGAGTGCGCCAAATGAGTTCTTCTATTGTAGACAATGGGGAAGCCTGTTCTTCTATCCCTATCCAATCCGGGCGCTCGTTTCTGAGGTAAACCTCTGATAATTGTGCTAGCCTTGCAGATTGATAATACCATATCAAATTTGGAACTCCTAGGCCTCCCTGAATGGGTAAATTAAAGAGACTGCGAGAAGAAGGCGAGGGCCCTTTTTGTTCCAAATGAATTTGGTAATTTTACCTTGAAAGGATTTCAGATGGCTTTTTATTATTGGTATCGGAAGAGATCTAAAAAGATATAGGATTTTAGGAAGAAGGGTCATCTTGATAGAATTAATTCTACCAATCCAGCCTATTTTATGAGTTCCCCATTCAGTCAGATCTTTCTCAGGTTTCCTAAACATTGGGGGATAATTGGCTGAGTAGAAATCCTGGAAATTCGGGGTTAGATTAATACCTAAATATTTAGTGGAAGCCGAGTCCCATTTGAGGGCATATTTGTTTTTCAAGAGAGAAACCGTAGATTCGGAAAGAGAAACATTAAGGGCCCTAGACTTGGCCATATTCACCGTGAGACCCGAGAAATTGTTTAATAGGGTGAGGATTTCCGGAAGGGAGGAAAAAGGGGAGGTTATAAAGAGTAATAAATCATCCGCAAATAATGCGCACTTGTGTTCCTTTTTGTTGCAATTGACTCCCCTGATATTCGAGTTATCTCGAATGGCTATAGCCAGAGATTCAATAACGATCGCGAATACCAGGGGAGACAAAGGACAGCCCTGTCTTGTGCCCCTTTGGATTTCTATAGGATCCGAGAATATGCCCTGTAGCTGGATTTTAGCTTCAGGGGAGGAATAAAGAGGAAATGATTCCTAAAAATTTAGAGCCAAATCCCCACCGTTTCAATACGGTAAACATAAATGGCCAAGAAACGGAATCAAAGGCTTTCTGAAGATCGAGTGAAAGGAGCATACCTCTTTGTCTAGTACCTCCAGTCCACCCAGAGTACATTAGGGAGATTAGATCAATAGCTCTCCTGATCTGGTCCGGGCCTTGTCTCCCTGTAATAAAACCTACTTGGTCTTTAGCGATTTATTGACCTATGAAAGCAGACAGACAATCTGTTAGCTATTATTTTAGTAAGTAATTTAAGGTCATTATTGATAAGGGAAATTGGTCTATAGTTCTCCACTTGGCTATGATCTTTATCAGGCTTCGGTATCAACGAAATATAGGCCATATTGAGTTATCAATAGGGATGCCCTCTGTCATATAATTGTAGAATCGTGCTAGATAGGGTGATAAAATGATTGAAAATGTTTTGTAGTACGAACCTGAGAAACCATCAGGGCTGGGGGCTGTATTCAGTTTTAAGTTTTTGATCACTGACATAATTTCCTCAGCCGATATGGGAGCCTCCAGCACCTCCTTATGAGCCTTTGTCAGTTTGGGAAGATTCAAGTTGTCCAGAAATTCTCCCAGTGTAAAGTTTGGAGTAGAAGTTATGGAAGGCTTCCATCATCCGCCGAGGATTTAGAGTGAAAGAACCGTCCACCATTTTTATCTTGGGGAGTGTCTTTGATTTGAATCTCGGGGACAGTTTATGTGCAAGCATTGGACCTATTTTATCCTTTAAGTGGTAGTACCTGGCACCCGTCCATTTTAAATCATCTCCTGATTTTACTGTGAGTGCCAGGTTTAAAGCGGATCTAGCAGCGTCAAGAGCGTGCGTAGGGACACTCAGGGGGTCGGATTTATGTTTTCTTCGTAAATCTGAATAGGTCTCTTCCAATTTTTCTGTGGTCAGTTTTTTTTGTCTTCTAAGTTTGGCTGCTATTTGTATTATTTTGCCCCGAACAGTGACCTTATGGGCAGCCCATAAAGTTTCCGGGGATATATCTTTTGTATCGTTGATTTCAAAATATTCCTTTATGGATTGTTCAATTTCGGCCACGAGAGCAGGATCTTTTAAGATTGACTGGTTAAGCGTCCAGTGAGATGCTCTGTGGGATGTAGCCTCTTTTCTCAAAGATAACAGAACCATGGAGTGGTCCGACCAGGGGACATCTTTTATAGTAGATTTAATGGCCGCTGGGACATGATGGTTAGATAACAATAGATGGTCTATGCGTGAATACGATTTGTGAGGGTTCGAATAATGAGTATAATCTTTCGTTTTCGGGTTTAGTTCTCTCCAGATATCGGTCAATCGGGATTGATGAAGCATGCGTGCTACTTGGGTGCTAATTTTGGTTGGCCTGATGGGTTTATTATTTGGTTTGGATTTATCTAAGCCTGAATCGAAAGCCAGGTTGGAATCCCCTCCCATAATAATGATGCCTTCCATAAGTGGATGGAGGGCTTCAAGCATCTGAGAGAAAAACTTCTTCTGACCCCATTAGGTGCGTAATATGAGACAAAAGTATATAATTTCTCATCTAGGGTTCCTTTTACCAAAATAAATCTGCCTTCTGGGTCTCCATATTCTTTTAGCAAATTAAAGTTACAAAATTTAGAAAACAGAATGGCAACGCCTTTAGTCTTATTTTCTGCGTTAGATAGGTAAAATACTGGGAAATGGGCATGCAAGAATGAGGGGGTGTACCGCCCCGGGAAGTGTGTCTCTTGTAGAAACACTATATCTACATGAAGAGATTTGTATGCCTGGAGGGCCTTCCGTCTCTTAACAGGAGAATTCAACCCCTGAGTGTTGTGTGACACCACACGCAGGGGCCTAGTAATATTATTTGTACCAGCCAGGAGTCGTAAACTCTGTTATGGACGGATAGTGTTTTGAAAATTGAGACCACAAATTGGAAGACACATGTATTGGCAGGTGGGCCGGGAGGAAGGATGGGACAATAAGGAGAGAAGAGAAGAAGGAAAGAGAAACATATAGAAGGAAGCAAAAATAGTAACAGTTAAACAAAATGTAGTATAGCGTAAGGTCAAACCGTGACCCAGAATGAAGGAAGGGAAGTTTGCTCCTTCCTTCAAACAAAATTTATTAGAGTAGTCCATATGAAGGACTAACTTCCTACTTGTCGGGACGACAAAGTGTCGCTGCTCCAAGAAGTAGGTTGAGGCACAAGGCCTTACCGTCGTCTGTCAGCGACATTCAGAGAATCATAAACACTTTTTTAAGGAAGCAAAAGAATGACCCCCGAAAGAGGCAATCGAGGACATATGACATCTCAGAGAAGGAAAAAAAAAATAAAAAATGCCGTAAGTATATATACCTAAAATACTTAAGTGAACAAGTAAATATTAACTCTTACTCTACCGGAGAACTTTACCAGTAATACAATCAGGTACTGAAAAACTATTTGTCCTGTGAGAGTGCAGAAAAAAAGAGAAGAAAAAAAAACAAAAAAAACACCAGAACTAGAAATTAAACGTTTCAATCGTTGCGTAGTAGAGACATTTCAAACTTTCCTGTGTTTGACTCTGTTCCAGGTATTCGAGGTTGGGCTATTGGGTGTATTTCTTTTAGTCGAAGGTTGTTGAGGAGGTGAAGTGTCCATAGCTGGTTCGAGCGAGAACATTTTCAGGTCTAATAATAGTCTTTCTCCTTCTTGGAAATTGTGTGCTACGTGGTTTCTGCCGTTGTAATTGAATTTTTTTTTTTTTTTTTTTTTTTTTTTTTTTTTTTTTTTTTTTTATTTATATCAGGAAACCGGTCCCAACCGACCAACAACAGAGTAATGGAACATCACAGTGTGGCGCCACGCAGGGCACTGACATTCAATATACAGGATATTATAGACTATTCACATGAGAGAGAAAAAAAAAAAAAAAAAAAAAAAACGTTCCACCTGTGCATAGTCATGAGCATGTGGCTGGTAAATATAGTGTAAGTTATGTTCCATCTACTGGGCCCAAAAGGGTCCCACATATATCTACCCTGCTGGCATGACCCTGGACATCTTGTCCTCTGGTCCAGAGCGGAGGGGCCCGGCCCCCAGTGTTTTACTTTTATATTGGAAAGGGAAAGTGAGTTCAAGTAGGGGATGTTGGGTGGGGGGTGGGAGGGAAACCCCTGAGATATTCGGGGTTCGATGAATAGAGCGGGGCCTAGATTAGGCTAAAGGAGAGTGAGGAGGAGAAGAAAGGGGGGTGGGGCAGGGGGGAGGAAGACTCGCGTGCATGTCCCCTCCATCAAGCCTAGGTATCTCCCCTAAGGGCCTGGCCTTCTGTCGAGTATTTAAAAAGGTTCCAAAGCTGCCACGTCTCTTTGTAAGTCTCATTTCTGTCGTGGCTGGAGAGGACAAGATCCTCCATTAGGTTGATCTCATCCACCCTCTTTAGCCACATGGCTATGGTCGGGGGTCGTTGTGATTTCCACAAAAGTGGAATGCAGGACTTCGCTGCGTCTAGTAGGTGTCTTATCACTGATTTTTTGTAGGCGCGGGTCGGGATGTCGGTGGAGTGTAAGAGAAAGTACTCCGGCTTGTCCGGGACCTGGCGGTCTGTGAATTTCTGTACTATTCTGCGGACCTCTCTCCAGTACGTCTGTATCTCTGTACAGGACCAGAAAATGTGAAGTAGCGTGCCTTCCTCTTTTTGGCATCGCCAGCAAACCTCCGTAGTGTCGGGGAAGAATTTATGTAGAAGGTCTGGAGTCCTATACCAGCGCATAAGGATTTTGTAATTAGTCTCCTGTACTTTAGAGCACAGGGAGGACTTGTGTGTGAATTCAAGGATACTTTGACGTTGACTGGCAGAGAGGTGGCAGTCCAGGTCCCCTTCCCATTTAGCTAGGCTTGGGAGTTGAAAGTCCCCGGTTGGTGTCACCAGCATGTTATACACCTGCGAGAGTGCGTGTGGTAGCACCCCAGTGTCTGTGCACATTGCCTCCAGCGGAGTAACGGGATGTGTGGTCGGGGGTGTCTGGAGGTTGAGGTAGTGTCTGAGTTGTAGTGTCCTCATAAAGTCTAATCTATATTGCCCGTCGGGGTCTAATAGTTCATCAGTTGTTCTCCACCGACCACTGCAACTAAAGTGGACTGCCTGGCTGATTCCCGCCTCCCTAAGTGTTTGGAATCGCTTATCGCTGATGCCCGGGTCAAATTGGGGATTCCCCAATACGGGGCGTAGTGGTGAGTGCCGGGAGAAAAGGGAGTGGTTGGATGTCAGTTGTGAGCAAATCCTAGCCGTGGTACCTATCAAAGGGTGCCGCTTAAGGTCAGGGTGGAGGTTTGTGTAACACCATGGAGTCCCCTGCAGTGCTACCGCCGTCTGAGCCTGTTCCAGATTTGGCCAAAGTTTGGTTTCTCTGTGTCTGCACCAGTCTAGGAGTCTGTTAAGATGTACTGAGTAGTAGTAGGAACGGATGTCTGGCATTGCCAGGCCACCGTATCGTTTGGGGTATGTTAGAATTTTTTTTTGTATGCGTGGTCTCTTCCCTGCCCAGATGAATTTTATGAAGGTGGAATCTATTTGCCTGAAATATTCTGCCGGTATCCGGACTGGGAGGGCTTGGAGCAAGTAGAGAAATTTTGGTAGGACGGACATTTTAAGTATATTACAGCGGCCAAACCATGAGTGGAGGCCTCTGCCCCACCTATCTAGGAGTTTTTGCACCTCTTTCAGGAGGGGTGGGAAGTTAAGTTGGAAAAGTTGGTTGATTCTGGGTGGGATCTGTGTACCCAAGTATTTCAAGGCCGTGTCAGTCCATTTTAGGTGAAAACTATCCCGGAGGTGCATGAGCCGCGGTTGTGGGACATTCACCCCCATCGCCTCGGATTTGGTAAAATTTATCTTGAGGTTGGACAGCTTCCCGTATCGTTCAAACTCTCGCATCAGGTTAGGGAGCGATACCGTAGGGTTGGTGAGGGAGAATAAAAGGTCGTCCGCATATGCGGACACCTTATGTTGCAAGCCGTCGACCAACACGCCGGTGATGTCGGGGCTTCGTCTGATGTGGCACAGAAAGGGTTCAAGGGATAGGGCAAAGAGTAGTGGTGACAGCGGGCAGCCCTGTCTGGTGCCATTAGTTATCTGAAACGGGTCGGACAGTACACCGTTCGCCCTGACCCTCGCCGAGGGAGCATGGTATGCCGCCGAGACCCAGCTCAGCATGTTGCGACCCACCCCTATATGGTTCAGAGTGGCGAACATAAAGTCCCAACTGACGCGATCGAATGCTTTCTCCGCGTCTGTCCCAAGGAAGATGCAGGGTGTTTTCTCGCTATTAACTACATGGAGGAGATTCAACACCTTAATGGTGTTGTCCCTAGCCTCTCTGGACGGAACAAATCCCACCTGATCCCAGTGGACTAAGTGTGTCAGGTGTGTTTGCAGTCTAGTGGCGATAATCTTGGTGAATAGTTTAAGGTCGACATTCAAGAGGGAAATCGGGCGGTAGCTTCCGCATTGGGAGGGGTCTTTATCTTCTTTAGGTATTACCGTGATATGGGCCTGGGTTGTGGAGGGGTGAAAAGCATTTCCTGAACTAAAGCTGTTGAAAAGTTTGGCCATATGGCTGCCCAGATTTGGCAGCAAGGCCTTGTAGTAGGGGGTGGTAAAACCGTCTGGTCCCGGGGCCTTCCCCGGTTTTGTGTTCCGGAGGGCTGACTGGATCTCCGGTACCGTGATGGGTTCGTCCAGTACCTCTCTGGCACCGGGGGGGAGGGAAGGCATGGTGGATGAGGCAATATATTCCGATGCGGCGTCGCGGTCAAGTTGTCTCACTGGTAGGTTATAGAGGGAGTCATAGAATGTCTTAAATTCTTGGGCGATTTGTTGGGGTAGGGATATCTGCTGCCCTGTGCGAGAAGTAATGTGCGGAATGTACGACGCGAGTCTCTGTTCTCTCAGCGTGTGGGCCAGCCACCTCCCGCACTTGTTCCCCGACTCATATACTAACCTGCGGCCTATCTGCATTGCTGCCTTGGCTTTAAATTGCAGCAGTTCCGTCACCTGAGCCCGTGTCGTGTCTAGTTTCACCCCCAACTGCCTGGTAGGTGTCAATTTGTGGGCTGTCTCTAGTGTCTGCAGTTTCAACAGACACCGATTCAGCTGTTCGGTTCGAATTTTCTTCAGTCGAGAGCCATGTTTAATCAGGACCCCCCGGACCACCGCCTTATGGGCCTCCCACACCACGCCAGGGTCACTGTCTGGGGTGCTGTTGGCGGTGAAATAATGTCCCAGCTCTCCCGTCACATCCGCCAGCACCTCCGGATCGCCAAGCAGACCTGCGTTTAGTCTCCAAGGTGGCCGCGGCCCCGAGCGGATGTCCGAGAGAGCGTAGCGTAGGGTGATCGGGGCATGATCCGACCAAGTTATGGACCCGATGGAAGTATTTCTAACCGCCTGTAGGCATCTATGGGGTATGAGGAAATAGTCTATGCGCGAATAGGTCTGGTGTGGTCTGGAGAAAAACGTGTAGTCTCTTTCGCCTGAGTGTAGGAGTCGCCATATATCTATCATCTGTGTCGCGTGGAGCGCCGAGCTTATCCGTTTACGCATGTCGCGTGAGGTCGAGAACAGCCCCGTGGAGGTGTCTTCGTGCGGTGCTAGGGGGATGTTAAGGTCTCCGCCTACTATCAGTTGACCCTCCGAATACTGTGAAATTCTGGTAAGGTGTCTCTGCAGGAAAGTGTCTTGGTGCTCGTTAGGTGCATAGAGATTGGCGAAAGTCACCTTTTCCCCCCCTATTCGGCCCTTCAATAGGAGGTATCTCCCCCCTGTATCCGTTCGGGAGTCTATGTGTGTCCAGGGAACCCTAGCTGAGATGAGGATGGAGACTCCTCTAGATTTTGCCTCCGTATACATGGAATGGTATGCTATTGGGTAAAATCTGTTTTTTAACAGTGGGAGGGTGTTCTTTCGAAAGTGAGTTTCCTGCAGGAACACTATGTCTGCCTTCATGCGACGCATGTCGTGGAGTAGCATCTTCCTTTTTTCTGGGGTGTTAAGGCCCTTTGCGTTCAAGGAGACTACGGTAAGTGCGTCCATGCTCGCGAGTCTAGTTCGGGGAGGGGGGGGGTCTCGGGAAGGTGGGGGGTGGTCTCGGGTGGGTGGGGAGGGGGGGAGGGTGGTCAAATGGTGGGAGGAGGAATGGTACAGAAAGGAGGAAAAAGAGTGAGAGAAGAGAGGGCCGTCACTAGGGCGTGCGGTCCTAAGGAAGTCTAAAAGAGGCCAAATTGGCTAAGGCGCTCGCCAGAATAAACCTGGGAATTGAGCGCAGTCCTAAGTGGGTAATGAGTTGAGCAGAGCCAGGAAGCGAGCTCCCGACTCCCTCCAACCACGCCCGCAGTCAGTTAGTGGTGCAATCAATACGGTAGCAAATCACAGTAACATTTAAAGAAATAAAAAATAAAAAAAAAAAACACAATTATAAAAACACAACATAGGATAGATGTGCCATCCGACCGCCAGGGGGCAGACGGCACACCCACAGCAGCAACTAATAATGAACGGTGCAAACAGCGCAAGTATCAATTAAGGTAGTGAGGGATGCATAGTGCAACGTGTGGTAACCTGGGGTGTCCTGTCAGAACTTTCTACCTGGCTGTGGGGCATACAACTCCCAGGGTTTCTACCTGTTTAGGAACGGATGGTGTCCAAACCGAGCCCCACATTTATATCTATTCATGCAGCCCTGAAGTGCGTGATCCCCCCCATATGGGGTCCCTGAAATCCCCTCGTGCCTCCCCGTGTGGTGTTCCCCTCCCTCCCATGGGTGAAAGTAGTGTCTAGCTCCCTCTTTCAGATGGGACATGTCTCCCCCATCTCTCCCGGACCGTTTTTAACCATACGGGTGATCTACTTCTTGATCCTATGAGTCAGGAGTATCATCCCACCCCACCGGGTCTGATAGTAAGGACTGCATATCGCCCGCGGGTAACAACCGATGAAAGCCCCCTCGGGTGGGTAAAGCATGAAACATGGGGGGGAAAAGCCGAAGCACACGTCCACCCAGGCTTCCGCCACCCCCCCAATCTCCCCCAACCCCGGAACCCCCTGCGAATATGGACAAACATCAGATGGGGGATATCCAACGTTCCCGGGCAGAGTATCGGGTCTGGAGTCCTCTGTGGATCCCCCCCACAACAGTCAGCAGGGAACGTACCTCCTGGGGTCCTCTCACAGGATGGGGCCCGGTATCGGGGTGGGGGGGGTGGCCGCAGGGTGTGCAGGCAGTTCCGAATCCTTCACGTTGTCTCCCATGGCCGGGCATTTAGCAAGGGGGTGGGGGAGAACTGCATATGCTGGGATCAAGTCAATGAACGTATGCTCCAGTCCAGGTGGGCCCTCCGGAGCGCCGGTACATCGGGTCTATAGGCGGGACTCTCCTCTAGGCTCCTCCGGGAATGGGTGGTACTTCTCAGGGGGGACTGTGGTAGGGTTATGTTCTGGGGGGGGGGTAGCGTGTATGAGTTTCTGGCAGACTATGGGGGACGGCACTATCAGGGACATATGGCCTAAGAGGCCTACTCACGGCGTTCTCCTCCCGACCCGGTTCTGCGCCTCCGTCTGCCTCTCTGCTGGCGTGGTTGCGGCGGTCCCCGGGGTGCTGACAGGCCCGACCGGCCTACCTGGCGTGGCAGGAGCTGCAGCCAGTCCGGGACCGGGACTGGGTCCGTCTCCATGAATCGGAAAAGGGCCGGGAGGTCTGCGGTGGATTGCAACGTGAAAGCCTCGTTGTCCTTGCGGATGGTGACAGCAAGAGGGTATCCCCAGCGGTATGTCATTCCTCGCTGGCGTGCGAGATCCAGCACTGGGCGCAACATGGCCCTGCGCTTCAGCGTAGCTCTCGACAAGTCCGGGAGGATTCTCACGTTCGCCTCGTTTAGCGACACATCTCCATGTTCCCAGGCCCGGCGTAGGACATTCTCCTTCTGCAGGTAGCGGTGGAACCGGATCACTACGTCTCTTGGTCTGTCCGGGTCCGTCGGTCTCGGGCCTAGCGCTCTGTGGACTCTGTCCAGCTGTATTTCTGCATCCTGGTCTTCCAATACCGTGCGGAGGATCCCGAGGACCGTGTCACCCAGCGTTGCCGCCCCATCATCCTCCGGTATACCCCGCAGGCGAAGGTTCTGTCTGCGGCTCCTGTCTTCCACATCTTCCAGGTGAAGCTGCAGGGCAATCGCTGCGTCTCTGTGCTGGTCGCGGGATCTCTCAAGCGCCGACACCCGCCTCTCGAGGGTGGCGACCGATTCCTCTCCCGACGTGATCCTGTCAGCTAGGGTGGACACCTCGCCCCTCACCTCCTGGATGTCGCGTCTGTGTGTTTCCTCCAGCCGGAGGATTAGCGCCTCGATATCCGTCTTGGTAGGTAAGGCCTGCAGGAGCGCCCGTATGTCCTGGTCCACCCCGCCGTTGTCCGGAGACTGTGGGGGCGACATCTCGGTCTGTTGCTGGTGGTCCTCCGGGTCCCCCGGTGGGCTCCGTTGGTTGGGGTGGTCCGCCGGGCTCGGGGTATCCGTTACCGTGGTTGGGGCCTTCTGTGCTGGTGCACGTGGGGTGCCCCGTGGTGCCGATACTATGGCGCCAGATGAGGCCTCCTGTAATTGCCTGAAATATCGCTGGATGTCCCCCCTGTTTTGTTTGAGGGGGGTGCTGCGGGTTACTGCTCTCGTCCTGTGTCTTTTGGTAGATTGCATACCGAGTGGGTAAGTTAATTAGCGGGTCAGTGGAGGCTGAGGCCGGGAGCTCTAAGAAAACGCTGCTTCACTCGGCCATGTCCAAGCCACGCCCCTGTAATTGAATTTTAGGGCGAATGGGAAGGCCCATTTATATTTGATGTCCTTTTTAATGAGGGCAGACAATAGTGGTTTCATCGTTCTCCTCTTCTGAATGGTGTAGGGAGAGATGTCTGAAAATATTTGTATTGTTGCACCTTGGTATTGAAGATTTTCTTGTTGTCAAGATTTTTTCATCACTTCGTCTTTGGTGGAGTAATAATGTGGTTTCACTATCACATCTCTTGGCAAGCCATCTTTTCTCAGAGGGCCTAGGGATCTATGTGCTCTGTCCAGTTCCATTTTGTGAATGGGCATGGATGGGATCAGGATTTTGATGATGTCCTGTATTGCTGAGTGCACATCTGTGGTGGATTCAGGTAGCCCCCTAAGCCTGAAATTATCCCTCCTCGATCTGTTCTCCAAATCGTCTATTCTGGCTTGTGCCGCCTCCAGTTGTTCTTGCATGTGTTGTAGGTGGTCAGTATTTTGTTCGATTTTTGAGACATTGATATCCAGTTTCCGTTCTATAGATTCGATCCTGTTTCTGATGCTCTGAAAGTCGGCCCTGATGTCCTTAGTGATTCTCTCTGCATTTTGAGCCAAGCCCCTATCCAGCATTTCCGAAATTCTGTTGAATAGGTCAGTGACATTAAAGGAGGGTTCAGGAGAGCGTTCAGTATTTGCATGGATATATATAGGGTTTTGAGAAGAGATCTCAGGAGGGGTTAAGTGACCCGACATTGTAGGTATCATTCCTTCTTTTACAACAGACGAATATAGAGCAGTATGTGTTGTAGAATCTGATGGAGGAGGTGGTGAAATGGCTAGCAAGTGAGATGAGATTTGTTTGACAGACATAGAATTTTCTGTAATTTCCAGCGTGCGTGTCTGAAGTATGGAGTCCATGTTTTTGATAGAATCCTCAACGGCTAAAATTTTATTAGTATTTTTGTTCTTCTTGCTACGCTTTCCCTTCATGTGCTGAGAGTGTGTCAGAGTATTTACACCCTCAGGAGACAAAGCAATATGAATCTTAGGTTTATTAAGTATCCTGTGTCAACCTTTTAGGAGGAGCATGATATTTTAATGCTCAGTTCATACCCAGGATCTGATATTTGTAGTCAGACAGTAGGAGTTGAAAAGATCCGTTTTAATTTGATACCATATTTAGTGTGGTAAGTGGATGACATGGCAGTATAAGAGGAGGGTCAAAGTTCCTTAATTTCTGTCAGCTGACATATGACGGTGAGTGGAGGGTTTTCAAGTGTTAAAAACACTTCTGCAGTACAGCTCCTCCCAGGGGGTGTCGCTCCCCGGGTATATAACCCCCACTCTGACTGAACAGCTCCAGTTCATAAGAAGCAGTACAAACCAAAAGGAGGGGTGGGTGCTGTGTCCGTCCATGAATTCAGAGAAATGGATTTTACGGTGAGTACAAAAATCCTATTTTCTCTTCTTCTCATGGACAGACACAGCAGCATTGACCTTAGGGACGTCCGCAAGCAGTGTCAAAATTTTGAGGGGTGGGAAAACACACAGCAAACCAGGGTTCACCCCAAACTGCCGCCTGTAAAATCTTGCGGCCAAAGGAGGCATCCACATCCACCTTGTAAAACTTAGAGAAGGTGTGGATGGACGACCAGGTTGCCGCCTTACACACCTGTAAAACAGAGGCTTGATGACGGAAAGCCCAAGAGGCACCAATCACCCTGGTCAAATGCGCCGTAACCTGAAAGGGGGCGTCCGCCCTTTTAGGGCATAGGCCTGAAGCACGACCTGTCTGATCCACCTAGAAATGGTGGCGGACGAGACCGCCAGACCCTTTTTAGGACCAGTCACCGACAAACAGTGAGTCAGATCTCCGGAACAGAGTCGTAGCAGACAAGTACACCCGTAGGGCCCGAACCACATCCAAGGAATGCAAAGCGGCCTCCTTCTGGTTCTTTGGCTGAGGACATAAGGATGGTAACACAATGTCCTCAATGTGAAAAGCCGACACAACCTTTGGAAGGAATGACGGCTGCGGGCGGAGCACCCCCTTATCCTTGTGGATGACCAAGTAGGGAGCCTTGCAGGACAAGGCAGCCAGTTCAGACACCCGTCTAACCAAGGTAATTTCTACCAGAAAAACCACCTTCTGAGACGAAGTCAAAAGAGGAATCTTTCGAATGTCCTCAAACGGAGCGTCTTGCTGCGCCGAGAGGACCAAATTCAAGTCCCATGGAGGCAGTGGAGGGCGCACTGGAGGGGCCACATGCCGGACCCCGTGTACAAACGTATGCACTAGAGAGTGCGCCAAGGGTCGCTGAAAGTAAACAGCTAGTGCCGAGATCTGACTCTTAACTGTACTTAAGACGAGAGCCTGATCAACTCCCCGCTGTAAGACCAGCAGAATCCGGGACATCACGTATGTACGGGGGTGCCATTTCATCTCTTCACAGAGATGTAGGCCTTCCACGTACGATGGTAGATCTTACGTGAAGTAGTCTTCTGTGCTCGTAGCATGGTAGAGATCACGGGCCTGATAAACCACGGTCCCTCAGCACCTGGCTTTCAACAGCCACGCCATTAAAGCCAGCGACTGTAAAGCAGGGTAAAAGATCGGTCCTTGTGACAGGAGATCTTCTCTCAGGGGCAGACGCCAAGGGACGTCTGCCACCAGACGCACCAGGTGCGTCCAATCTAGGGCGATCAGGATCGTTGGTATCCCTTCGGCTTCTACGCTGCGCAGCAGACGAGGAAGAAGTTTCAGAGGAGGGAAGGCATAGATTAGGCGATAGTGACCACACGGAGCCACCAACGTGTCTGACGTGTCCGCCCACAGGTCTCTTGACCTGGCCACGAATCTTGACACCTTCCGATTAAGACGGGACGCCAGAAGGTCCACGTCTGGAGTGCCCCATTTTTGGCACAGACTCAGAAATGCCTCCGGGTGTAGTGACCACTCTCCCTGGTCCAGTGTTTGGCGACTTAGGTAGTCGGCCTGCCTGTACCCCCGGAATGTACACGGCCGACAGAGCCGGAACGAACCGTTCTGCCCACTGAGGGATGTGCGCGACGACCTTCGCTGCAGCCGAGCTCTGTGTGGCTCCCTGATGATTGACGTATGCCACAGCCGTGGCGTTGTCGGACTGGATCCTGCAGACCCCGGGACCACTTGGTAAGGCACAACTTGATTGCACGGAGCTCCAGTACATTGAGTGGAAGGCGCAACGTCTCTTGAGTGCAGCACCCCTGGGCCGACTGGGTAGCCCAGACAACCCCCCAGCCTGAGAGGCTGGCATCCGTTGTGACCACAGTCCAATGGCACAGCAGAAACGACTTCCCGGCCCGAAGCACCGGAGACGTCAGCCACCACACCAGGGAGGACTTGACCAGCCGACTCATGCGAATCTGGTAATCCAGTGACAAAGGAAGCTTGTCCCAACGTGACAGAATTTCCTTCTGTAGCACTCTGGTGTGGAATTGGGCTACGGGACTGCCTCGAAAGAGGCCACCATCAGACCCAGAAACCTCATGCAGAACCGGAGTGACGACCACCTCTGGATCGTCAACGGCTGCACTGCAGACTGTAGTGTCTGAAGTTTCTCCATTGGGAGAAAGACTCTCGCCTCCGAGGAATGCAGGATTAACCCCAGATATTTTATTAGACATCTTAGCCAACGCGAATCGTTCTGGGTTTATGAAAAGTGGGAGTACCTTTAGGGTTAAATGTGGAGTTTGACCCTAATTGTTTTATTTCTGACCGTTAATTTTATTATTTATTTATTTTTATTTATTTTTTATTTCTGACTAAAGGTATTCTGTTATCATTGTTTCATGCGTTTTCTTACTGTAAACTGGATGGGTGGCTGTCCTGACGTCTTTTTTAATTTTATTTTCTTGATTTTTTTTACCTATTTTTCCTATTTCCTCATTTTTATCCCCTTTTTAGGGGTCTAAATTGATGAAGAAATGTATAAATAGTATTATCCTTTTTCACGGACCCCTATTGCATATAGTGTCTTTGGTCAATGCATGTTGTGCCCTTTAGGTGTTTTGACCAATCTATGACTGTTCATTTTTATGCCCATATATGAAGGACATGGTCCTGTTTTAAATTAGGTATATGTATATTACTGGTTCAGCTGCGACTATGTTACAGTCTCTGTCCCTTTTAGAGCCCCTCTGACACATAACATGTATTTAGCGTACGGTTTGGTTGCATTGGTAATTAATCATTGTGCACTTTGTTGACATCTGTATACACTTCCCACGTCAGGCTGAAGGGCGTGGTCTTTGTCACGTCCTGCTCCTACATTATACTGTATGTATGAGTGATGTGTCAGGGTGCTGGGTGTCCACCTGACGAGCTAAGTGTGAGGTTGCCGCCCACGATGGGCAGGTCTGTAGTTGCCGGCCGTTACTTGACTGCATTCGTGAGTGGCCGCCGCCACTTCCATGGCGACGGCGAGTCATGTGACCAACTGTGGTCATGTGACGTGTGGATGACGCCGCTGTCCATGGCGTGCGTATCAAACTCCCTCACCATTGTAGGTCGGCGTAGCAACATGATGGCTGCACAAGAGGTAAACATAAGTGGCCACCTTCCCTACATGGTCTCCCGTGTGTACACAGATCATGATGGTTTTAACCTCTATGATAATATAGCCCAATAGGGCTGTGTCTGTATACCACAGTACAGGTCTCAGAAACCATTGTGTTTAAACTGTGGAGGCTAAGATGTTTGTTCATGCTTTGTTGTTTTTTATCACAATTGTGAATGTTATGCTCAGCATTCAGAGATGGGTGTTCCCTTTTTTTCCCTCTAACTAGGGGGCAGGGTTTTTAATTGGCCTGATTAGGTCTTGCTGCTATTTATTAAATTCTGACACACTAGCCCCTTATCCGCTGAAGAAGTCCTGTACCTTGGGACGATCCGCGTGCGGGGGGCTCCTTTTTGATGTCAGGACAGCCACCTACCTGGTCTTTTATTGTTATATACGCACTTTCTATGCACTACTAGGATATAGTGCTCTGTTTGTGAGTACCTTTTTTATTAAATATATATTTGTATTGTGATCATCCGGAGAGCACTATGTGTCTGCTTTATACTTTTTCCATGCCATCATTCCACTTGTGAGTATATCGGATGACCATCCATCATCTGCAGTCTTTTGGAGAAAAGGTTTTCTGGTGGAGACATCGCTCAATACCCCCCTATTTGAGGGAAACGCGCATTTGACCTGCTGCTTACACAGAGGTCCTTCTGTTCAGGTGAGCGGTTTGCACTTCTGATAGTGGATACCTGTTGTCTATGTTGAAGGAGTCTGATCTAAGCACCACATCGATTCCTCAAGAGGCATCTTAACCCTTTTCATCCTGCACGATCATAGATGGACTTGATTTATATTAATTTTTAATATTGTCTTCCAGCGCTGCACTGCTTTTTTCTATGTACTCTACCTTAGGATTCTACTGACCTTCAGTGTTCAGCTGCTTTTATTGTTGTTTTGAGTGTTTTTGCGCAGTCTGCTTTCTCTTTTACTACATATGGGGACATGCAGGTACGCATCCATGATGTCCAGGGAGGCCATGAAATCCCCCTGATGGAGAGCCGCCACCACCATCGAGCGAATCGACTCCATTTGGAAGTTTTGCACTTTGACAAAACAATTGAGGGCCTTGAGGTCCAAGATTGGACGAACCCCTTCCTCCTTGGGGACTACAAACAGATTGGAGTAAAACCCCTGGCCAGTAGATCCTGGACAGCCCCGGACAGAGCCTCCCGGTGAACCGGAGGAAGCTGGAGGTTAGAAGGAAAAAAATCTGTTTGGCGGACAAGAGAGAAACTCTATCTTGTACCCCGAGAAAACTACCTCCCAAACCCAATGGTCGGCTAGAAGAGAACTCAACCGCGCCACGAAGTCGGCCCCCCACCCGAGGCACGGGCAGGGGCAGACCTTCATTCAGAAGCAGGTTTGTCCGCAGGCTTACGGTACCAGGTACCAGGCAGACACCCACCAGCCGCCCTCCCGGCTGTAAATACAGAGCAGGGGACCCCACAGGGAACTCACCACCCGACCCAGTTGTAGCTGTGGCAGAAGCGCTGATAAGTGCTGAGAAGGCTGGCTGTGCTGCGCTGTCCCTCAGGAAGCGATTTGCGGGCTTTTGCTGCAGTATTTCAGGCACAAGAGGCCAAGACTATTTCCAAAATGGCTGCCGTATGCCAGAAAAAGCATGCGGGCTACAGGAAAATGGTCGCCAACCTATATAAGCCGCGACCGTGGCAAAATGGTAGCCACACATGCGAATGTAAAGCACAACGACACAGAAGAAGTCACACAGCAGCACTTCCAACACCAAACCAACTGCTCCCCCACAGCACACAGACCCTGGCAGTGACAGAACCCCAGGAGGGACCCGCCCTAACAGCCGCCACTCATTATGGGGAAGGAGGGAGAGAAGAAAGCAGGGCGTACCCTCAGTCGACCTCCCAGGAAAGCCCCAGCCTTACCACCTTGCCGAGTCAAGGGGCCTACTCACCCGTCATGCGACCACCGGCTGGAGGCATTCCTGACTGAACCAACGTCCGCAAACGGCATGGCAGTCGGCCAGACACACCGGTCATATGTGTGCCCTAGAACATGAAGTTCCCCCGACCAACCCTGGAGCAATGGGGCATGTTGTGGACGACCCAGAGCTGAGCTGAGGGCCGGCACATGCTCGATGGCTGAACATGGGGGGACTACTAGGATCGAGGATCCAGCCTGTCAGCCAGTCGGCAGTTGATAGCAGAATCCAGGATCCAAAAATGCAGGAACCAAAATAAAAGCGAAAACATCGCAAAAAAAAATAAATTCAGAGTACATGGACTCCGAGAGGCCAGTCTACTCCCGGCACTAGGCAGAAAAAAAAATGGCGCTGTTCAGTCAGAGTGGGGGTTATATAACAGGGGAGCTGTACTGCAGAAGTGTTTTTAACACTTGAAGTGCTGTTTTTCTGCCTAGTCTCTCCTGGAAGGGAGGTGATATAACCCTAAGGTCAATTCTGCTGTGTCTGTCCATGAACGGAAGAGAAATAGGATTTTTATAACAGCTTACATGTAAAATCCTTTTCTTGGAGTACACCATGGGACACAAAGCTATAAATCATTATATAATGGGTTGTATGGTCACCAGAGGTGATTGGACACTGGCACAACCAAACAAAGACAGTTCCGCCTCCATATAACCCCTCCCATTAAGGAAGTACCTCAGTGTTGTAGCAAGCAATAATGTTCCCATAAGAAGTGGGGGGGGGGGGGCCTCTGTGTCCCATGGTGTACTTCAAGAAAAGGATTTTTACAGGTAAGCCGCTTTAAAAATCCTATTTACTTTATCGTACACCACGGGATACAGAGCCTTAAATCATTGCATAATGGGACGTCCCAGAGCAATGCTCAATATGAAGGGGGGAGACACAGATCAAGCAGGCCACTACAGACAAGAGGCTCTATACTGCTTTGCCCGAAAGCAGTCCATTCACATCTATCTGAAAAAAAAAAAAAAATTGGAAAATGTGTGGACTGAAGACCAAGTTGCAGCTTTACAGATCTGAGCCAACGAAGCCTGGTGGTGCACTGCCCATGAAGCACTTAACGCCCTGGTAGAGTGCGCCCCAACAGAAAAAGGAGGAGTTCTGTTCTTTAAATTATAGGCTTGAATTGTTTATCGAATCCACCATGGATTTTAATGCCACTTGTCCCTTCTTGGGACCATCTGGCAAAACAAACAAAACATCTGTTTTGCGTATCCAAGTGGTTGCCTGCAGATACACCTTTACTGCTCTCACTAGATCTAGGGAGTGCAATATTCTTTCTTCCGCTGTCTGCGGATCCGAAAAAAAAAGCCAGAACAGTGTCCTGATTTTAATGAAAAGCCGACACCACCTTAGGTAAAAAGGCAGGCGGGGGTCGTAGTACAATCTTGTACTTATGACAAAATTAGATAAGGCTTTTTACAAGAAAGCGCTGCTAATTCAGATACTCTTCTAGTCGAAATTTCCTGCTTAAAAGGATCAGCGGGATCTAGCGAATAGGTTCAAAGGGTTGCTTCTGCAACACTGACAATACTAAATTCAGATCCCATGGGCACAAGGGAGACTTGACTGGCGGATTGATCTGCAGTACCCCCTGAATGAAAGCCCGAACTAGGGAATGAGATGCCAACGGAAGAAGACTGATAGAGCTGAGAATCCTGCTTATGTTATATCTTTGAGGATTCCATTTGTTAGTTTCACACCAATAACCACTTAAGACCCGGACCAATATGCTGCCAAATGACCAAAGGGGTTTTTGCGATTCGGCACTGCGTCGCTTTAACAGTCAATTGCGCAGTCGTGCGACGTGGCTCCCAAACAAAATTTGTGTCCTTTTCTTCCCACAAAGAGAGCTTTATTTTGGTGGTATTTGATCGCCTCCGCGATTTTTATTTTTTGCGCTATATACAAAAATAGAGCAACATTTTTGAAAAAAAATAATTTTTACTTTTTGTTATAAGAAAAATCAATAAACTAAATTTTAGTCAAACATTTAGGCCAAAATTTATTTAGCCACATGTCTTTAGTAAAAAAATAAAAAAAAATTAAAATAAAAAATAATTAGCTACCTAGCGGGAACAGCGACACTAATACAGTGATCAGAAAAATGCTGGCAATAGGCAGTGAAAGGGTTAACTAGGGCAGTGATCAAGGGGTTAAAACTTTATATGGGGGGGGGTACAGGGCTACCCTGAACCTAACACTAACTGACTTTTACACTGCCTGTCACACTGACACTAAATGCAGTAATCATACATGTATGATTACTGCATTCAGTGACACTGTGACAGGGGGAGGGGGGGCGATCGGGGGGGTTAAATGTGCCTGTGTGTAGTGTAGTGTTGTGCATGACAGGTTTACTGTGTGGTGATCTCTCCTCAGCGGTGGTTGAAAAAAACGCTGAGGGAGAGATCACGTCGCTTCCTCTTCCGTGTGTTTAC